>VWZZ01003889.1:343-67714 GCA_013399095.1 Psophia crepitans
GGGTGCTCTGGACCCCGCGGCCTTGTCCAGCCGGTCCAGCGCCCGCATCTCGGGCCTGGGCCCAGCCCTGCGGGGCTGCAGCGGGGGTTGGTGCTGGCGCGGTGGGGCCGGTGGCGGCGTCCATGCACCTTCTCGCCCGCGCTCTGCGTGCGGCAGCGGTGCCCGGGGTCGCTCGGGCCGTCGCCGTGTTTTCTTTCACTGTTGCTCTGTCCGCCCAGGCTGCCCGGTGTGTTCCGCAGCACCGCCTGCCCCCCAGGTACCGTAGCCAGTTGATGGCGAAGCTGGGCCGTGGCCGGGCCGGGCCGGAGCCTGTGCTGGCGCTGGGCCCGCCGAGGCGGCGCCCTGTTCTGGAGGGAGCAACCGCTTCGTCCCGGGGTGTCCGGGCTGCCTTGCCGTCCCCCGCGGCTGAGCGTGTCCCCTTTGGATGTGGCAGAAACCGAAATCAGATTGCCCTTTAAAATGGGATGGTGGGGTTATTGAAAGAGACAAAAGTGATGTTGTGAATAACCTACGTGTGGGGGTTGGCACCTTGTCAATTATTACGCCCTTTTCCCCATCTGAGTTAAAGATTTTGAGAGCCTCAGTGGTTTGTGGGTGAGCTGTGCTCTTGAGGCTACCGCCTCAGCCGTGGATGTGCCACATGCGTGCTGCGGCAGGGGGCACAGCCTGCCCCCCTTGGTGCGCCTGGGGGCTTCGTAGCCCGGGTGAGGGGCTTGGGCCTGGAACTGCTGCTTTTGGAAAAGCCTGGCCTAATCTGCTAGTTGTAATCAAACATTCACATCTAGGTTCAAAGAGCAGGGTTGATACTTAATGTATGAATTGCTTTTTTTCTTTTTAATCTAAAATACATCCATCCCGTCGTCACCTTCTTCAGATGTTAAGTTGTTAAAAGCTGGATGCCTATTTGCAAAGGAGATGTATTTCCTTATATGCTGGAAGTGACTCTCTATTGAGAGGAGAATCACTTTTTTTATTCTTTAAAAAAACAAAAACTTTTCACTAAGAAATTATAAATACCTTTGTTCTGGAGTACTCTTGTAGGTTATAGCTCCTTGCTGAGCTTTGAGCCTCTTATCTAGAGGAATCCTCTTTATTTTTGTAATAGTTAAAAAAATTAAGTGCAGGAAGGTAGCTTTGTGTGTTGAAGGAAATCTCTGTAGACTAAAAGAGCTGATTATCAGGCACTGTAACCAAATCTACTGCTAAGTATTTTGTTGTTGACTGGTCCCAAAAACCCATGGCAAAAGAAAGTTACTGGAAGTCTCAAATATTTTTTCTTTCAACTTAACTAGTTTGATTGGTCTAACCTTCTTTGAAATTGAAAAACAAGGTATGTATTATCCTGCTCAGTATTGCACAAGATGGTACCTTGGTGGTCACAGCAACTGGCAGAGTTGTGTTGCTCAGGTTATTTCATTCTTGCCCATACCTGGTCACTGCTGGATGTGAGAGCAGGACTTTGTAAGGCCGGGTTGGTTTGTTGATGAAGTGCCCCCGTGGAGATTAAATGTTGAAGCAGGCCTTCCTGCTGCATTTATCATAAATATCTTTGAGCTCTTCCTTGTATATGATTAATTACTGGTCAGTGTTCCACACAGTCTGGAATGGCAGTTCTAGTTCTCAGCTTTTCACTCGTGCGTTGGAATCTTCCTGTGTGTCTAACAGAGTACTCTTCTGCTTCAAGAAGCTGAAGGTAAAATGCAGAATTTGTTGGTCTGGCCATATATTTGCATGTCTGAAAGAAGCAATAATATATTGCCGAGAGCTGTTTTGTGGAAAAAGCCTCGTCTATTTGCTTGCTATAAGGTACTGTGCAAATCTAGGATTAAATAAAAGGGTTAAAGCCTAATGAATGAGGTGCTTTTTTCTTTTTTGTCTTTCAGTAACTTGTCTGCAAACTGTTGGTCCCACCTTCATCCTGCTAACATGTTCAAGAGTTACAATGTTAAATCCTACCACAGCAAAGCTCTCAAGTCCCCGTATCCAGGATCACATGTCAACCGGAGCCTAGTTCCTAAAGATAAAGTAGGCTGGCTGATTGAGTGGGAAGATTATAATCCTGTGGAGTACACTGCAATGTCTGTTTTGGCTGGACCCAATTGGGCAGATCCCCAAATCAAGTGAGTGGAAATCGTGGCTCTTTTCTCCTGTAAACATGAAAGTAGCACATAGTGATCAGCTGAATGAGTGGGATTGTCGTCTTAAGTGACATGTGATTTTACAGTGATGTGTGGAAGTGTTTAGAGATCTGAACGGTTTGGGTTAGCTGTGAAGGGCTTTGACACATGGTTTCACTGAACTGGTGACTGAGGGAAGAGTAGCATTAATTGGCAGGAAGGATAGCTGTTGATGCTGAGTAGTACTACTAGTCTGTGTTGTGGACTATGTAAAAAATTACTAATTTTCCTCAAGAACTTGGGAGGAGGTTTTCATAATATATTCATGGAATGAATGCAAGATGAGAAAAGAATCAAAGTAGAATTGTAGTTCTTGAGTTGAGCGCTCTGACTTGGGAAATGTGAGAGATAGAATGCATGACAAATTATTTTTTGTAAATGTGTGTATTCATCTTTATTGATTCTTTAAATATATTCTCTCAAGTAATGCTGCATGCTTCTTGGCTAGAAAGTTAGATGCATGCATCTAGTGTAACTTGTAATAATGTAAAATGGTGGTTCCTATGTGTGCGCATCTGTGTAGAAAGATCAGAAGATAATGGCACTTAAGGTTTCAGCCTTGTCTCCCTTATTTCCCATTGCTGTGTGAATATGTGCTTCTGTTTGCTCTTAGTTTGGTTTAGCATTCTGGTTGCAAGGCATGCTGCTTCTCAGACTCTGTAGGGCTGCTGGTGTTCTGCCAAGGCACAGTTGGGAAAGTGTGGTGTGGTTTAACCCGGCAGGCAGCTAAAACAGCCATGCGGCTGTCCCCTCACTCCCCCCTCCCCTCCCAGTGGGATGGAGGAGAGAATTGAAAATAAGAGAAAACCAACTAAAATTCAAGGGTTGAGATAACGGCAATTTAATAGAACATAAAAAGAAGGTGAGAAGAATAGAATATACAAAACCAAGTGATGAACAGCACAATTTCTCACCACCCAAAGTTGATGCTCTGCAAGACCCTGAGCTACCCTGCCTCCTGGCCCACACCACACCCCCAGTTATATACTGAGCATGACATCACATGGTATGGAATATCCCTTTGGCCAGTTGGGGTCAGCTGTCCTGGCTGGGTCCTCTCCCAGCTTCTTGGACACCCCCAGCTTCTCATTGGCAGGGCAGTATGAGAAGCTGAAAAGTCCTTGACTGCTTGGCAACAACTAAAACATCAGTGTGTTATCAGCATTATTCTCATCCTAAATCCAAAACACAGCACTATGCCAGCTGCTAAGAAGAAAACTAACTCTGTTCCTGCCAAAGCCATACAAAGTGCCACGTAATCTTTTACTAGGTGTTGGCAATACTTGAAAGTCCAGAGTAATTTTTTCAGGTATCAGTGTAACTTTTTAATTATGTGTGGAAGAAGCTAGTCAGTAGTTTGAAACCTGTGATGATTTGAGAGGAATAGCTTTTGAGAAAGGAAATGCACTACGAGGAGCAGCTGAGGGAACTGGGATTGCTTAGTCTGGAGAAGAGGAGCCTGAGGAGCCTTCTTGCTCTCTACAACTACCTGAAAGGAGGTTGTAGTGAGGCAGGTGTTGGTCTCTTCTGCCAAGTAACTAGCATAGGATGAGAGAATCCTTCAAGCTTTTGTGGGGCACAGGAGTGTTTTGCATTTCATAACTTAGCTCTATTAAATTATTCTTCTCTACACAGTGATAAAGGCTTTTCTCCCAAATTCAATGAAAGAGATGGAGAAGTGGAGAGGAAGAGTCTGAATGGGCTGTATGTGGTTGAAAATGGGAGGCCCAGGTGAGTGAGTTTTTTGCATATTTATTTCAGTGATGTATTTCCACAGCTCTTTCAGGTCTGTCAGTTTTGATACATGGTACCTGCTAGAACGAAATCAAGATAGTCTACCTTAGAGACAGGAAAAATGATACATCAGGGCCAGAGAGTTTTTTCTGGAGGAAGGTTGTGGCAGAGAGGCACTAAAAGGTTAGCTGGTACTATCACTGGAGGGCTGTGGCAACACTGGAGTTGAAGGAGATTAAAAGTAGGGTTTGTTGTTTCAACAAGTTTGACCTGGTGTTGGGCTCTGAAGCTCTTGTACCACTTGTGTGCAGTGATATTTCCTTTTGCTGACAAATCCTGGCATAGCACAGATGGGTTACCTCCCCTAGAAATAATTTCATTTTTTTTGCCATTTGTGCATAATGAATGCTCTGTGCGTCTGTACTCTTGGAAACTAGATTCCATTTCCAGACAAGGTTGTGTGCACAATGAGAGTAACACTTGATCAGGAGTATCAGAGGACACAAGATCTGGGAAATGACAAAGCCATTTTGTATATTTCCTTTCCCTGTACTATGAAATGCAAAGAGATTGATGGAAGAGAAAACCATTCTTTGTTTCTTGCTCTTTAAAGCATATGGTGGCACTGAGTATATGTTGCTGTCCTTTCCTTTGTTGTTATTTAAGCTTCTTTAAAGCTCATTTTTTAGAGTACTTGGAGCATACTTTGAATGTGGGGAAGTAACATGTTTAATACCACTTATTTCAGAAATCCGGTGGGAAGGACTGGCCTCACAGGCAGAGGATTGTTAGGGCGCTGGGGACCAAACCACGCTGCTGATCCTGTTGTAACTAGGTAAGGGACAGGTGACAGAAAGGTGCCCTGCAGTTGAGCCAAAAAATTGTGCATATTGCTTTTTCTTTGCTTCTCTGGGCACGCTGTTACTTTTCACGGGCCTTTTGTGCATGTTCCTCTGTGTAAGCCCATTCAGGTGTGAGTATTTGAATGGAGAAATGAAGACACATAGAGACATGTAGGACATGAATTTTGTAGTTTTTTAGGCTTTGTCTCTGGAAAAGAGTAAGGACTTGCTGCTAATGACAAGCAATAGCTTCCTTTGCTGAGGAAGCAGATTTAAAAAAACAACCCAGGAAGCATAACTCAGTAGAAATACATTGTACAAATAATCTTCAGTAATGGATGTAAAAACTGAAAGGATTACGTGATACTTTGATGCTGTATACATAATATGCTGAAAAGCCTTAGATGAGGCATGTTAAATTGCAGGTATAAGTTTTTCTGCAGTAATGACTCAACTGCCAAAAAAAGCAATGTGCCTGCTTTTGCTCTGTAAGAAATACTAACTTGGCCTAGTATGTTGTAGGAGGAGGTAGGGTTAGGTTCCTTTTTTTTGTCAGTGTATGCTCTGTTTTAGTGGTGCTTTTGCCAGCAGGATCTCTGTGTGCATGGTAGCTATTTTACACAGAGAAAGCATTATAATAGATTGTGTAGTTGATAAAGATGCAAGCTAGGAAGTGCCATGCTGAAGATAGAACCATTGTGAAAATCATTCTAATGCATTTTATTTCTTACCTTTCTCAGAAGGCTGCCAGTGCTACTGAGTTGTTTCCTTGAAAGTAAAAGAAATGCTGTTTTTCTTTTGTCTTTGTTTAGATAACTCTTTGATTTAACTATTGGTAGTTCTTAATTCTTTACTGGAGGCAATGGTGGGTGTTTGGCCTGGGGCGGGGTGAATGGTTCAGAGGTGTTGCAGCCTGCATGTACATTCTGTTCTAGCAGAAAGCATACTTATCTTCCTGTTATCTTCAGACACAAGTGCAGCTCTCAAAGGAGCTGCTGCTGTCAGTGTGGCTGCTGAAATGTGGCTCTTGAGCAGTTTCTGCCCTTTTGGCTGAGAAAAACACCGTTGGTAGAGGTGTGCTAAAAACACGGGGTTTTGCCCTTCGTTGCGATCATGCTGGATGGTATCTGTTGGTCCCCTGCTGGGACTGTTCTTTCTCTGCTTTGTTTGCCCCTGCACAGGTGACAGCACGGGTGCCTTGCTGTTCCTCTCCCAGGCCATTGTGTCAAGAAGCAGCAAAGCATGTTCTTGTTTGTTGTTTGCTGCAGGTGGAAGAGGGATGGAAGTGGCAAGAAAGTTGCTCATCCAGTTACTGGCAAAAACATCTTGCAGTTTGTAGCTATCAAGAGGAGAGACTGTGGGGAGTGGGCCATTCCAGGGGTAAGAGCAAAGCTCTGGAGACAGTAGACATTTCCCTGTTGGTAAGGCCATGAGGTCATAACTAGTGCGTGTGTGATAAAAGCGTGCTTTTTGATGAGCGATCTTGTGTCGCAGAGATGAAATGGTCCATAAACTAGCTTTGCCCAAGCTCTGCATTTAATTCTGTGTTTAATTCTGACCATGTCTTTTGCTTAATGCAGGCAGAATGTAATCTTTTGTGTGTTTTGAAAAATGTGCATCCTTGCTCTTTACAACTAAGTGTAAATTTCCTCCCACATCCAGGGTATGATGCAGTTAGATGTAGTGTACTAAAAGCCAGCCAAAGGAAAATAAAAACAAGTAGAATCTGAGGTATGTTTACTTTTTTTTCCCTCCCTTCCTCTAAAGGGGATGGTGGACCCAGGGGAGAAGATTAGTGCTACCCTGAAGAGAGAATTTGAGGAGGAGGCCTTGAACTCCTTGCAGAAATCACCTGAGGAGAAAGCAGAATTAGAGAAGCAACTCCACAAGCTGTTCAGCCAGGAACCCTTTGTGGTGAGCTCTGTGTCTCTTGTGATAGTGTCTTGAGCCATGCATGTAATTTGCAACAGCTGTATGGAATTTGAAAAATTGTAGCTGAAATGAAGATAAGGTGTGATGCTTGGGTTGTCATGGTGTAGGAAATGGAAAAGAGTATTGAAAACTCTGTAAGGGCAAGTGTCAGAGGGAAAGAAAAAAAATCTTACTGATTCCACTTTGTTGTGACACTGAGCTTGTTTTGGTTTGTTTGGGGCCTTAGGTGTACAGAGGGTATGTAGATGACCCTCGTAACACTGATAATGCCTGGATGGAGACAGAGGCTGTGAACTATCATGATGAAACTGGTGAGTATCTCCATGTTGCTCTTAATTGACTTTTATTCTAGATGTTGGTTTAAAATTGGATGTATATTGGGCTGGGAAATTGAAATTGGGGGAACATGCAAGTCAGGTGTAACGTATTGGACTAAACTCAATGGGTGTGAGGATGTCTTGCCTCCTAAGATGTTCAGCCATGACAAGTAGTTGTTGTTCCCCTTTGGTTTGTCAGTCTTGAAATAAGGAATGTACGGACTTTGCCATAAATTATTTATTTGCTAGCTAGTTCTAAATTATGAACCATGCGCCTTGGTAAGGGCATTGAACACTGAACAAGGGTTCTTCTTGTCACTGTATTTATCTTGAGTTGGTTTGATTTCCCTTTTTAATGAACCTGGGGTGGAAGGATAATCTGTTTCTTTTGTTGTTTTTCCTTCAGTAGCTAGTATATGCTTCTGGAGCACTGCCTCTGGCTGCTGGCAGATTTTCACTGCGTTTATTGCTTTGGTGTTGTAACTACTCTGAGACCTTTTATCTCTGTTACTCTGCCAGAGTAATCCTTGGACCTTATTTTACTTATATAAATCGGCAGAAATGGGTATACATTGCTAGCTCTTAGATTGATCAGTTATCTTTGATTCTCATCTCTCAACTTTTAAGATAAATCAGTCTAGCTGGATATCTCGGACTTGTTCAAATCAGATTTCATATAGTGACGTTTCCACTGTGTTTCGGATAGTAGGTATCAGCAGTGAAGTTTCATATGTTGCTGGTCCTTGATTTATCAGCTGCCAAACCCAGTGAAGATAACGTTTTTTTTTTTTTGTTTCTAATACACATTTTGTAATACTTTTAAAAGCATTGCTTTGGTGGTTGTCTGTGAAGTCCTGGGACTCTTTCTGGAAACAGTAAGAAATTTTAGAGAGCAATTCATAAGTCTTTTTGCATGCTCTTAAGTACTGTTTTTTATTTTGGGGCCTTTAGTAAAATTGTAATTATTCTGGTTTTCCATAAGCATATGTAAGTTTCAGAATGCAGTTTGTCCTGTAGAATAGTACCTGAGAGAGGAAGCAGTCAAATATTAGCCAAACAAACAAAACTCAAGGTAGAGGGACTGGCTAAACTTGCAATAGTGAGTACATGTCATAATGACTTCCAGTAACCTGTCATGCTGCTGTTGGTACCCTAGGAGTGGTGACAAGGAGTTAACACCATCTCTGCCACTCAGATTTGCCTTAAAGCAGTGCAAGTATGAAAAAAGTTTCTGGTACAGAATCAGTAGCAACTTAATTGGTTTCTCTGAGGAGCAACTGAAGGTTGCTGCCTGTGAAGGAGCCACGTGGAAGGGTGGAACTGATCAGATGTGAGAAGAAAAAGCAGGAAGGAAGATGCAGTAGCATGCCCTAACTGTTGTTCTCTGAACAGGTGAGACAATGGATAATTTGCCTCTGGAAGCAGGTGATGATGCTGGAGTAGTGAAGTGGGTGGACATCAGTGAGAAGCTCAAGCTGTATGCAAGTCATAGCTACTTCATTAAGCTTGTGACTGAAAAATGGGGAGCCCACTGGAGTGAAGATCTTGGTCCTGAGTGCCGTGAGTGATGTAAGTGAGGAACTGACAGACACCAAGGGGAGAATGTCTTCCAGCTTTGAAACAGATGACATTGTCCTTCGCAGTGGAAATTCATTGAAAATTTTACGAAATTCGGCTGGCGAAAACATTTTGCGGTGATAAATCGAGCCTTTTTCAGAGACTTAAGATAGCTGCTTTTGATTTCTCAACTAGTGTGAAATGAGATGAATGTGGAGCTGTTCCCTTTTTTGCTTGCTTGTCTTTACTTGCAGCTGCTTTGTCATACCTGCAGATTTGCGTGACAGCGCTGGGATTCTGACTGGTAGTTCAGAGGCTGTTCACTTTAACTCTGTATTTTTGCACTGATTTCTTGTCAGGAGTATGAATTGTTTGGGAGGTGAGACTTGTAGGATGATGACCTGAATAACGACTTTAATTAAAGTGCTACATGATAATGTGAAGCTTTTCTGAATCATTTCACTTCACGTGTCTTTTCAGTGATTTTTCTGTTTTGAGAGATTAGCTTTGACATTTAATTGCTTTCTAGTTTACAGTATGAATAGTATTCACATTTAAATGTCTGACAGTGCCTCTATCTAAAGAGATAACTGTTGGAGGATGTAACTTGACAAATTTTGGGAGCTGGATTTTGAAGTTCCTCTCTTCCCACTGCTTATGCCAGTACAGCTATTGGGGAGACTGTGCCATAAACAGGATCACTGGAAAAAGCAGCCTTAAAGTCTGGTCTTGTAAATTGTGGGAGTTTTTTTACAGTTCAGGTACTGTAAGTAACTTGAAATCAGGAGGCTCGTGTGGGCTTTCTCTGGCATTTATGCTGACAACAAGAGCTGCACAACAGTTGCTGGCATTTCTCCCTGTGCTTTTAATCAAGGGATAGTTGCTCTTAATTGTGTAATAGTGTCAAGAGTTGGCAGTAGCAGCTAAAAGTTGTGGGTGAGACCTGGGGAGGGGCCTTTAATGAATTCTGAGCCATGTATTGAAGGTGGGGGATGGTAAATGTCATGATCTGGAATTACATTGTGTGACAGTACATGCTCATGCATTGTTGAGACTGTTAGCCGCATCCTGCTTAACTAATGAATTTCAACACTACCCCTTCCTCCTAATTAGCTAATGAAATCTGGAGGAGTCGTGTGTTTATATGGGGAACCCTGGAAATCTTGTGGACTTATTAGTATGTTCCTTTCAAAGGAAAAAGTAATGGTAAGAGTTAGTAAATTTTCTCTCAATCCTTGCTCACTTCTTCCTGTGCGTTTGATTTCTTCTATGGTCTTTATAAAACAGCATAAATGCTTTCTGTTGCAGCGGAAGCATCCATAGACTGGCTTTACGCAAAAATCTTTCTTCAAATCATAGGTAAGATCTAGTAGTTGCCTGGGCAGAAATGATTTTGATTAATCTGTTGTCAGCATAGTATGGAGACTGGGTAATATCTGGTAAGGCCAGATTAAAACCTGAGAGGACCTGTGAAGCTTAAAATGGACGAAAGGTATAACCAGCTGCAGGAGTTCTCTTCCCTTTCTAATCCTGGTCTTTGGAAACAGGGTCACCGAAGTGCCTTAAGACAAGACAGACAACTAAGAAATTTGATGCTCAGCATTTATTCAAGCGTAACAAGTAATCAGACAAGGTTTGAGAGCTGTGCACTGCAAGCCACATCAGCTTCCACGGTGGGCATGTGAAACACGGCTTGGTTGGTACGTATCCTCAGTTTCCAGTGCATGGGTGAGACAGCAGGTGGGAAGGAGCTATAGGAAGTTGAAGATCATCTAGAAGCAATGGTGTTCCGTAGGAGACGTCCATAGTTTTCCAGGTGTCTGCAAGTAAAAAGAGAATGGCAGGTTATAATTAATAACTTAATTACTTCACCGAGCAATTAATACATTATGCAGAGCTGATGCCTAGCAGTGTGGTTGGGTTTTGAAAGCATGACCACAAGGGCAGACCCTTCTTGATTTCATGGAGGTCAGTGTGTTGAGAACAAGGGTGACTGTACTGTGGCATGTCAAAATAGCGTGATTTTTTCTTGCGTGTTACTTTTTACATACGAAGGGCTCAACATAATGTACATTGCTAAAGATGAAAGCAGGAGGAAATAATTTCAGTTCTGAAAGTACCATATTCAATGAGATGGAAAAACTGCAGTGCTTCCGTAGCCAGTGTTTTATTCCTGGAAAGCAAAATTTCTGTGAAGAATCTTTTCAGTCCTCACTGGTCTTGCGTTTAAGCATTTTTTTGACAGGCTAAGTGGACTTGGCTGTATGTGTGTTTTGATTGTCATGTTTCCAGGAAACCTTTTTGATTGACAGTTTCCAGTTGGAATGTGTGATCTTAAAAAGTGTGCTGTACAGAATACAATTACTTTGTGTGTATCCCAGTACCTTACTAATCAGGTCTTGATGCTTACTTGTGTCCTGAAATTTATTGCATAATTACAATATTGAAAGTGTATAAGTAAGCAAATGTAGTGACATTTCTTTTCATATCGCAAATCTGGAAAATGATCAACTTCCTTGTATGGGTGATGCAAGTTAGATGTGTTGGAAGATGTTATTTTTCAGCCCTATGTGTTCTAACTTATCCTAAATGACTGTCTAAGAGTTCACCTGTTGCCAGGGACTGGGATACCCAAACAAATATTCAACGAATGTCTAAGGAACAGCAGCAGAATTTTGGGAAAGTTTGTAACCTCTTTTCAACTGAAGAAATAGATAATTTTTTTTGCATTAAAAAAACGAACCAAACAAACCCGAACAACAATTGCCCAAATGAATGCATGTCTGCTGATTAGAAAACACAGTATTTAACTCTCCTCAAGCTTCGAAGATAAATCCCCAGCTCCCTGCTACGGTAGTTTGCCATTCGGAAGTTGCCCTCAGTATCCCCGATGGAGTGCTCCCTGGCCAGCTAGAGCGTCCTGCAGTACTATGTCCCGTTGTACTAACAGACAGTTCAGTTACCTCAGAGTTGAGCTTGGTAACGTGGCAGAATAGGCCTGTAGGGTTGGCGTCTAAGAAAGTCTTTAATAATTTCTATGACCTTAAATGATTCCTGTGAAAAGAAAGTCATCTTATGTTAGTATTTTCCTGTTCACTAACAAAATCCCCAGTTAAATACAAATATTAGAACTAGTGAGATTCTGTTCGCTTACAAAGAGAGGACTTTTTTACCTCTGAACTGTCCGAACCGGAGCTTTCACTGCTGCTATCCTGTAGAAAAAGAATTTTCTTTTAGAGTAAGGTATAGTTCCTCCTGCTTGTATTTCTTTTAAAAAAAAAAAAAAAGCCAAGTACTTAATTTTGGTTTTGATTTTTTTCTTTTTCTATTAGAAAGCAAAGATAGTTCTGCAAAGGGAGCCTGTTAATCTTAAGTGTCTGTTAATGGAGGAAATATGGGCACTCTTGTTAGGCTGGATGTGAACTTGTTATTAGTGCTTCCAGTTTTTTTTCTTTAAGGAGACTCAATAGTAAGTTGAGAATCTAGAATGGTAATAACATAAAAAGTTTAGGCCGGTACCAAACGTGAGTATTTTTAAGGCTGCTGTGTTAGTTTAAAAGCGTGTCCTTTCCAGTTTACAATGTTACCGTTTCCCATACTGGGTGCCTGCTTAGGTTCTTCAGTACTTACTGCGTTTGCAACAGCAAGAACCACGCTCAGAACACAAGAAAGCAACAGGAATTGCATTTTGAGAGAGAGTCCTGTGAAGCAGATTGAAAACAAAAGTTAGCGTCCTGGTGTTGGCGCAGTGAATGACCTGGGGGGAGTATCGTTCTCCTCCATGTAGAGAAAGGAAAATCGGACAACAGGAGCTATGGTGTGACCTTTACTGTCATCTCTGTTCACGTACGTGGTTAAGATAAGTCGTCATAGAATAGTTTGCTATGCTTCTGCCTCCTGGTGCCTTGTCTGTGCTTTGAGATCTTGTCAGCATTTTACTTCTCGTTATTTTTTCTTTGATTCTACCTCTCCCTAATTTTATTCGTTCCTAACAATTCTTATGGAAACCTTTTGCAATTTTTTGTTTTAAGCAACTGGCATAGCAGCAGAGCGTTGGTATTTCTGTGAGCAGTTCTTATCTCATGCTCTTTTCAGACTCACAGAATGGCTGAGGTTGGCCCAAACCTCTAAAGATAATTTAGTCCATTCTGCAGACATGCTCAAATAGGGTCAGCTAGAGCAAGTTGTCCAGGACTGTCCAGTCAGATTTTGAAGCATCTCGGAGAATGGAGATGCTACAACCTCTCTGGGCAACCTGTGCCAGTGCTTGACCACTCTTATGGTGGGAAAAGTCCCACAATTCACAGTGATGCAGTCTACAGCCATACTACATATGATTTTTATGAAATTTAGTCCAGGAGACGTTAAAGCATCTGTATTACCTTTGGATTGCATGTTGAACAGGTGATCAGTAGATCAGTAGAAGTCAGCTGGCTCTGGTGGTGGTGGTGTGTGAATAGCTGGTGCCTATATATACAGTTTGAGTATGACGGCTTACATCAGAAAACCACAGGACATCACGAATAAGACCTTTTGGATGTTTAGTTTATTTCTCAACTGATAAACCAGTTTTTCATATGACCCCTACTGATCCTTGGAGGATTGACAGGTTTGGCAGTGGAAGTGTGTACGCATGTTATAAAAGGAGTATTTGTTGTACCTTTTTTCAATTTAGATATTCTGACTGTAGAGTTCTGCACTTTAGTGATTCTGGAGGAATACTTGGGTGATAATGCCTAGAGTACTGAAGCTGCTAACTGAGAGGGAGTGTTACAAATACAAAAATTACTTCTTTATTCCTAAAGAAATAGGAACTTGTCAATTAAAGTCACTGCTGCCAGCAGCAGTGTACTTGCAGCTTGAGAGCTATGCTTTCTGACATCTGACTGTATGCAGGTTAAGCAGAAAGCTATTAAAAGACAAACCTCTAAGTTTTCAATTACGGTGTTTGCTTGGTCCTTCTGTTTGGTGATTATTTTAGTAGAAAAGTCTGAACTGGTAAATAAGTTTAATACATATATCTGAGGAAAATCTGACAGGACACAGTTCAGAAGAAGTTGCTCTTGTGTTGGATCTGTTCAGGACCGCAGGCATCAACAGCTCAACTCTGTGCTCTTTTCTGGGCACGTACCTGAGGGTGCAAAGCATAATACATACTTGTTGGATCACACATGCGCTCGCAACTTAGTAAGGATGTGAGATGAACTGTAAATTTGTTACAAAGCATCCTATTTGGCTGTTTTGGAGGCAATAGAACAGATATTGCTTATAGAGCACAGGGATGAAAGAGCAGAAAGAAGAATACATGCTTTTTATAGGATTTCCTACATTGGCGTGTTTGTGGAGTTCCTTGTTGACTAGTTGGAAAGATTGTCTTCATCCTCAATAAAAACAACTATTGACAGACACTATAATAAAAAAACAAACCTAACAAAACCCCAAATCCGATAGAAATGGAAATTCACTTCAGATATATCTGGAAAATATGCTGAAATGCTAATTGGTTCTTTTCCTGTAGAGTATATGCAAGGCCATTGAGAGGAGGAACATGTTATCCAGAGTTTATAGTGTAAGGATGGCTTATCGGGGAGGCATTAATGCAAAGCTGTTCAGTGTTTTGCCACAAATTGTGGCCTCACACCTGTTGGCATGGACTGTTGAAGCAGAATCACAGGCAAGGTGGTGGCCACCTATATTTCATTATTTTTGGAGTCTTCCATGTGGCCATGCAGGAGGACTGAAAATTAAACTGAAACACATCTGGTATCAGCACAGCACTGAGGAGGAGACTGGTCTCCTTTGAAAAGGACATTCAGGTGGCCAAGTCAGTGAAAAGAGGTAAGCCAGCTTGCCTTTGGCAGCTGCGTGCTTCTGGTTTGTTAACGTTTGATTAGATCTCTGTACCTCTTCACAAAGAGGGAACCCACTTACCTGAGCAATTTCCCTAAATTTTGGAGGAAGGGTTTTGTAAGTTCACTGCTGATTGGTGTCAGTTGGTGAAACTGGACAGAGGTGGTGTGGTGTTGCTTATCTGTGATGTTTATGGTGTTCTGTCTGTTCTTAAGCCTAAACTAACAAAATATAGCTAAACTTTTTCTGTTTTTAAGCCTATTTGTGTTGTCTTAGCTCTACTCACAGTAACTCAAGCCACATTTAATGGAGGAGGAGCTAATGACTACCTTGAGTGCTGAATGTCCTGCCTGATAGCAGGTGAGACCTAAATGGATGAGAGCAGGCCATTTCTGTTGAATTTCTGGTCACAGGGACTAGTGCCTGCAGCTGATGAGAATGCTTGCCCTGACACATACAGTTGGACAAACTTGATCTACAAGGATGTAGCAGTGACTCTCCTGGATCAGAGGGAAGGATTGTCTGTTCAGGTATTATGTCTGTAGCAGTGGGTGCTTTGGCTTAGAATCAGGAGAGAGGAAGTGCAGGTTGACGTTTCTCCTGGAATATGCCATGTGTTGTCAGTCTTCCATTAGGATTAGAAGTTACGGATGCATCCTGGATTTTGACATCCTGTAATGGACCTGTCTAGAAACATCTATCCCCATCTACTTTTCTCACTTAACACTGATCAGCTGATTTAGCGGAAACAGAGACAAAGTCAGTAGGTCAGCTAATTTTAGTCCTGTTCATGTTATAACCAGCTGCACACAGTGAGTAAGATTGTGCTGTGGTTTAAGCGTGAGCACTGAGTACATTTGTGCCTGTACTCTCTGTATGCACATATGTATGTGAATATATGTGTGTGTTTGTGACAGGGTAGTACCTGAGTCTTGATAGGAATGTGATTTTACTGTTGATTCTTACTTCTAGAGAGGGAAAATACTTATGACTATAGAGATGTTTAATTTAGGTTTATTTAAAAGTAAATGGAAACAATGAAGTCTACAGAATGTCAATAAAATTATCATTAACTTTAAATCTACTTCACAAAATGCAGAACTAATAAAGTTTAAAATAGTTAAGTTAAGCTAGAAAAGTAACAATATAGTTAACGTATTGATGGTGAAACTAGCTTTCACTCACCATCCTTAATGATCTTATTCTTTGGAGCCTCAGTGGAGAATTGGTCAGTCCCTTATCAATTGTCCCTGTGTGAACTGTATTTGATTGTTTTAAGGTGGCTGACTCTTGGCTGTTGAAAGAGCAAATAAGCAATAGGCTGCACTCAGGCAGAAAAAAATGCTGTCACAGTTACTTTTTCCTTGAGACACTTGAAGTCCCAGAGAAAGGATCTTTCTCAAATGGAATTGGCGCAAAGAATATGCTTTTGTACATGCAATCCAGGCTGATTTATATGTGTTGCTGTGTGATGTTAACAGAATGTGAAGTGGATGACCAGTCAGGCTTATGGGAGAAACTTCTCAGGTGAAACTGGTTTCGGTGGCAAGTAATCTTCTGTTTATGTAAGAAGTTCCTGTGTTGAAAATAATCATAGCTTGATTTATTGTCTCCCGGGGCATCAGGCCTGGTTGGACTAGGATTAGCAGCCCTTGCTGATTAAAGAGCAGATTAGTGAGGGGCAAGTGGACTTTCTCTATTTGAGCTATCCAAACAGGATTTCTGAATCTGATTTTTTTTTTTTCCTCATTGGAAGGGTGACATGATTCAGATGAAAGGTGTTTTCTGTTTTTCCTTTGTAAAAATAGCATTTGGGACATCTTGCTTACAGCATAGTATGCCTGGAGTATTTTCAGTGAAATGTTTGGCTTAAAATCACAAAGTTAATGGGATTCAAGAATAATATCATTCTGTCCTAGTTTTTATGCCTAAATTGTGCCTGTCTTCAGGCAAGCAAAAAGTGGGAGATGGTGAAATAAATAGTTAGCATTTCTTTCTCAGGAAAAAGGGTAGCAGCAGTTGGTGCTTCTGTGGGAGGAAGGAAGAATGTGCCTGCTAAGGAGAGTAAGGAGGTGTTGGAGCTGCTATATCATCTGCTTCTTGTGATGGTGAACCTGTTGCTAATCAGTCTTTTGACACTTAACAACACTCACCATGCTCATAGAAGTAGCTCATTACACGGTTTGTCAGCAGGAATTCTGTGGCATTGGTATTATTAGTGTTGTGGGAGAAGTATCTGAAAAAATGCTGATTTTTGTCATCTATTTTTAGGAATTCTGTTTTAAGAACTGGTATGTATGATCAACCCTCCAGTTTCTTCTCCGCCCTTAAATCTAAAATGAAATTTCTATTGAACCATTCCTTTGATACCTTTTCTTTAACAAAACTCTGACAAAACCCATATATCTAGTTAGACTTCTATTTTATTTGAGGCTTCTATACAGAGTGTTAAACTGACAATACAGTAATAAAGTAATAGAGGAAAGAAGTCTTATTTCAAGGTAATTTTCTTCAATGTATGGTAAAATCCACATCCTATAATTCTACTGAAGAGTTTTATGAACTCAGTTATCAGGTTAGTACTATTTATTGGTTCGGAGAGATCATGGATATGTGCAGGGGGGAAGGACCAGTGGTTTAGCTATGAACCACTTGGAGTATGTAACTTTTCTGCACTCGTGTTATTTGATCAGAATGCAGTGAACCTCTTGAAAACTATGAAGCTGTTAAATACAGAAATAAATGGGATTCACATATTTCACCAATTTTAGTGTAGCACTGGGATTCTGTTCAGCCAAGCTCAGAACAGGAGATTTTCATTTATGTCTTCTGCAACAAAGAAGAAGAAAATATTGTTAACATTTGATGCCAGAGAGACATTTTTATGTTGTATCACTAACAAGGTGATACGTTAAAGTTTCAGAGGACTCATGTAGGGGAATGCTGTCCCTAACAAGAAACAAGTGCAGCTGCTGCAGTCACAGAATGGTTTGGGTTCATCAAAGATGATCTAGTTCCAACCGCCCTGCCATGGGCAGGGACACCCTCCACTAGACCAGATTGCCCAAAGCCCCATCCAGCCTGGCCTTGAACACTTCCAGGGATGGGGAAGCTTCTCTGGGCAACCTGTTCCAGTGCCTCACCACCCTCACAGTAAAGAATTTCTTCCTAATATCTAATCTAAATCTCCTCTCTTTCAGTTTAAACCCATTACCCCTTGTCCTATTACTCCCTGCTCTTGTAAACAGCCCCTCTCAGTCTTTCCTGTAGGCCCCCTTTAAGTACTGGAAGGCCGCAATTAGGTCTCCCCAGAGACTTCTCTCCTCCAGGCTGAACAACCCCAGTGCTCTCAGCCTGTCCTAGGAGAGGTGCTCCAGCCCTCTGATCAACTTTGTCGCCGTCCTCTGGACTTGCTCCAGCAGCTCCATGTCTTTCGTGTATTGGGGATGCCAGAGCTGGACACAGCACTTGTACTCAGGAGCCATTCTTTTAGAGCCTTCTTGATAGGTGCTTTCTTATTTCTAGTGTTTGAGTCAAGAATCCCTTCCACCCCCTTCCTCACAACTGACTGACCTTAAATCCCACTTTAGATGAGCAATCGTTGGCAGCAGTACATATGTATTATGATAACTCATTGCAGCTTACTTCCACACATAGTTTGTGGCTGGTAAATTGTCGTCAGAAAAGCTGGGAAAATTCTGAGAAGTGAAGGCTCGGCATGTTTGCCTTCCATGATGCAGCTCTTCTAGGATTAACGTGTGCTACCACTATCCTTTCTTAATGACTGGCAGTATTGTTCAGCTGCCACTCAGGGCTAGTTCAGAAGAAGATAGGTTGTGAAACAATGCCTTAGGTTGAATGTAGTCTCAAACTGCTATCATGACAGCTTTTGTTCAGCTGCTGCCTAATTCTAGAGACATCACCAGCACAGGAGTACCTAACTTTTCACTTAGTGTGGACTGAGCTGAACCGAATTTATGCTGAGCCCATTTAGGATGCAGAAACTGTCCCCACCTCTGCCTAAGCCTCCTGATGCATACAGTCTGGTGGGCACCATCTGAACATGTTGCATGTGACAGGTAAAATAGATGGTCTGACCTGCAACTGTAGTGTGATGGCAGTGTTTGTGATGTATATGGTAATCTAGAGGTGAGCATAGTTACTTGATCAGTGAGGTATCTCAGTTGTTTTCCCTACTTGGCTTGAGATCTTTAAGTGCATTTTCAATCAATATGCTTTGACACTGATTTAAAAGTACAAGCTCACTTTGTCTTTCCTTTTGCACTGAAGGATAAAATAGTGTTTCTTGAGACAGACGCAGAACATACAGGTTCAGGCACCACATGGGAATGATTTCATGTAAACTTTTCCTCATGGAAAAGATGACTTTTTCTTGTCTTTGTAAAACAGTTCAGAACCTTGCACCTTTTGCAGTATTTGTCTTGTCTTACTGTTCCATTTGTCTCTATGAACAGTAGCCATGAGCTTCTGGCTACAAGTTCTTTCCCATATGCTGTAGTCTGAGAATGTGACTAGTCTGGATAGGAATATTTTGTCCCATACATCTGCCTATTTTAGTTTTACCTTCCTTAATCCCAAAGCAGTGGCACCATTCCCTCAAAGCAATGAGTTTGTCGTGGTCTCCATCACACTCTTGGAAGAAACGGGTTATGCAGTGTTCCATGGGAACGAGAGAGGCTCTCAAAGGTGCAAGCTCTGAGTGTGTTAATAATCTGAAAGAAAGAGCAGGTATGTAGAGCTGTATTTCATTAATAAATCATCAGAGAGGATCTAAGCTGCTAGAAGATGACAATGGTGGCTTTGACGCAGATGCCCTGGTGGATTCTGTTGTGGTGCTTATGTAGTGGATATGTCCCAGGTCATTATGACGATGTATAATACCTGATAAATGTTTTAACTGCTATTTGTTTGCTAACTTTTTTTTTCCTAGAAAACATATTATTGTGACTTGTTCACAGCTCCTCAGTTGTGGAGTTTTGCCATTAATCTTCAGGAGATCAGTGTTGCAAAGATGCTTAGCTATGTTCTAAGACAGTAGATGTGATCAGTGCAAGGTATTGAGGGCCTGCAGCCTTGAAACATGGATCCCACCACTGAGTGTCACAAGCAAAAGCCTGAAATCTGAGTCATGTTTTTAGAAGCTGGGGGCTTCCTCTGAACTGTGACACCAGTGCTGTCTTACCGTATCTACTCCTGAAACTGAGACTTCTGTAGTAAGGGCAATGAAACTGGTGAAGAGGCTGGAGCACAAGCCTTATGAGGAGCAGCTGAAGGAACTGGGCTTGTTTAGTCTGGAGAAGAGGAGGCTGAAGGGATTATTGCCCTCTACAACTACCTGAAAGGAAGTTGTGGTGAGCTGGGGGTCAGCCTCTTCTCACAGATAACTAGCAACAGGACAAGGGGGAACGGCTGCAAGTTGCGCCAGGCGAGGTTCAGGTTGGAGATGAGGAGAAATTTCTTCTCGGAAAGGGTGGTCGGGCATCGGAGCGGGTTGCCCAGGGAGGTGGTGGAGTCACCGTCCCTGGGTGTGTTTAAAGAAAGGTTGGGTCTGGTACTGAAGGACATGATTTAGTGGGTAATAGGTGATGGGGGGACGGTTGGACTAGATGATCCTTGAGGTCTCTTCCAGCCTTAATGATTCTATGATTAGTTGAAAACTATGAGTATCTCACTAGTGAATTACTGCTGACAGGCCTCTGCCCTTTGTACTTAGCCTGTTGCTCTTGGCTTCAGTAGCACCACGAATCTTGGGTTTTTTCCAGGATTCAGGCATTAGTAGCCATTAAGACACTGTATAGCTTAAGGTGTAATACACAATTATGAAAGGCGAGAGGGTAATGTGTTCTGGCCTAAGACAGGCTCCAGCAAAACAATGAGAGGAGTTCTGTTAGAGATGAATGCCTCCTTAGGAAGAGGGGGATATGGCTTCTGTTGGCTGAGGGACTGGTCCTATCTGTAGAGAATATTTTGAGTGATTTAGAGAAGTAAACCAGCCTGAGCTTAAATGGCAAATTGAAACCAAACTCGCAAGGATTTTTTTTACCTGTCAACAGGGTGCTGATCAAGCTGGTGAAACTGCCAGTGCACAGGATACACATACATGTGATAATTTTTCTCAAAGTCATGCAAGAGCAGCTCAACTGCATGGTCTCCAGCCACGAGGCGCTTGTCATTCTGGTAGATTTTTTTGACCTGAACACAACAGAGAAATTGGTACTTTTTTTTGTTTGGGAATGAAGATCTGTGCTGAAGAGAACTATTTCAGCAAGGAGGTGGTTTGGAGAAATGAAACTTGATAAAATACCACTGGGGAAATGGATTTTAGTGGTTGTGACTCTATACCGCATGAAAAGCTTGCCTCAAGTAGTCCAGATAATTTTTGTTGCTGACCATGTTAGCTATGGTAGTAACTAGAAAGGAAGAGAAATTCATGTGGTCAGATCATCAGGCTCAGCTAAGCAGGGCAGTAGTCTCAGGTTGGTCGGACATGAAACGAATTTTATCACATTTTTCGATCTTCTTTCTTGAGGCAGGCAACTCGGGTTTGGGTGTGAAATAAACCATCTCAGAAACAGTTTCATTTTTACCACTTAGTATGAGATGTTCCAGGTAGGCCAATGTCCCTCTTGGTAACTGTAAGTAGTCTTTGGTGTTGCTCAAGTATATTTTATTTAAACTTGCTGTGACCTACTGCATGCACCTCCTACTCCAGAGTTATAGCAGCTCTGGTCTTGGTTTAAGTTAAACTATTTTCTAACAGTTGCAGCTCTTTAGGCAGTTATGGCACCTATATCTTCAAAAACAAATTAGTGTTACCAATTTACTTGACAGAAATCCTTCTCTGAAAAAAAAAAAAAAGGCCCAATGGTAATAGATGCTTACTCCAAGCCAATGTAGTGTGGTGCTGCAGGTCTACTGAATGGTAGAAAGCAGCTCTTTTCTCTTAAAACTGAGCATCAGACTTGTGTAACTTTATCATGGTGTAGATGGACAGTGTATGTGGCTGGATTAAAAGGTGCAAATGATGCCCTTAACTGTTGAGTCCAATCTCAGGTACTTTTGTATTGATGGCTAAGTACAAGGTACGTCTCAAGAACAGAAGAGGAGCTACTTTTGGTCAGCCCAAGGCAGGGCTCCCCTGCCCCTATGAGGGTCGCCTAGACTCTAATTCTTTCTTGAATCCTGCTGTGTGACACTGCTTAGGTGCTCCCTCTCATGAGGTACTTGAGCATTTTTCTTCATGGTGAGTCCAAGTTCTTCCTTTGAATACCGGTGCATTGTCAGCAGACTTTGTCACCTACCTTCCTCTTCCAGGTCACTTAATGAAAGCTGAATGGCACGAGTCCTTTTAACTTGTGGAACTCCACAGGTGAGCTCTTGGCTGACTGTTCCCTCTTATTCTGTCTTTTAGTTATCCATACCCAGGCCTTCCATCTTATGTGAGCTTAGTTTAAGTCCTTTGGAAAATGGCACTGACTGCATGAATTGGGCCATCCTTATCTACGTATTAGTTGATCTAAGAGGTTTGTCACAAAGCACTTCCATGAACAGAAACTGTTTCATGTCTTCTCAAGGGAATGATGTTTAGGTGTGCACTGATTCTGTCTCTTCTGCCTCTTGTCTGTAGACACTGACTTCAGAGTAATACACTTGGCTTGCATTTGCTTGGACAAAAGGAACATTCATAGCAGAGATGTGTCTCAGCTTAAATAAGTGCAAGGGGACACGTAAGTGTATTTTGCAGCTTCTGAATCTAATTGAGTCTAAATTGCCTTAACCAGAAAGGGAATACTCATAGGAAATGGGAGAACTCGTAAGATGTGAATTCCTTTTTTTTTCCCATGGCTAGTTTGGCTCTAACAATATAACTGCATGGTATTATTTAAAAAGGATTGCTGACCTTACTCCTTTGCTTTTCAGTTAGAAATCCAGAAGTATCCAGATCACGTTCATAATATTGCATAAGGATGTTTTTGAGCCAGTCTCGCATCCGGAGGGGGAACTGATCCACTTCATAATCAGTACAGTGGGGGATGTCTGTGCCAAACAGGAAAGCTTTTGTTAACAAGTCATCTGTTAAGTCCCCATTCAAGCATTTCTGAGCCAAGTTAAACTTGATTCTCACTAGTAAATTTCCAGTTAAGCTTAAAATTGATGGAGCTGTTAATAGATAAAATTAGGAATACAATTAAAGGGTTCAATAAATCTACAATTCTTTGGTGCACATGCTTAACCAGTTGTGCAAGCCACAACCTTTATCTATGCAGCTTCTGAGCAAAGTTGTACACTGAAACTGTGAGTCAGATAACATGAAAGCAGAGTTCTGGACAGCAAAGGAATGTTCTGGCTGAAAGTGCACTTTCCTCCCAGGGTATGCAGCGATTGAGGAGCTTGGAAATCAGTTCTGGCTTTTAAATCCCGACTTCTGCATTTGGCAGGTAAGTATTTTTGGTGGGGTTTTTTTGGTCTGGCATTTTCATTTATTAACTGGCTGTAAATGCTGGTTTTCTGGACAAGGTATTAAAAAACCTCACATCTTTGGATGCTAATGCAATGGGAGCATGTAAGACGGTGCAGGGGGAAAACAGGGTTGATGACAAATTGGTGTAACCACAGGAGGGATGCCTTTTGGATTCAGATGCTTAATACCCTTAATTATTGAAAAAGTGACTTTTTAGACATGTTTAGGCTTTGAAGGTCTTAATTAGCAGGTAATTGACACAGAAGGGGGAGAGCACAGAAAGAAAGCAGATAACTTAGGGCTAGCTGGTGGTTAAGGCTAGTGGCTCACTATGCCCAGGTGAATTCTTCATAGAAAACAAGCCTTACATTTGCAGGAGCCCATATAGTCTAGGTGCAGCTGGCGTCCCATTTTTGTCCCTTCAAGTTGGCATTTGGTGCCAAAGAGTTGACATGTGCCATCATAAGTCTTATTATCCGTACCACAAACCTAGAGGAGGAGTGAAAAACAAAACCACCCTCACCACTGTGTTGAGCAAAATTCAGGTCAACTTATAGGCATTACAATAATAAAGTATCATTAACATATGGTGTAGCAGTTGTGAATACCGACAGGGAATACCTGTGATCAGAAGTGTTGAAAACTGTAGTTGTTATATGCCTACAGAAGGTCTGTACTTACCCACCCAGTTTTGAGACACTTGAATTTATTTTTGTGTGGTAGTAATATAGTTTCTGAGATGGTACAGGATTATTACACTAGTTATGTACTAGCATTCAGTCAGTATATGCTCTAAAACATCATAATGGATAAATCGAACTCGCATGCTTTTTAGGGTAGAATTGTTCTAAATAATAGCAGGGGAATGGACTATTGTGTAAACATTTCAGTTGTCTTCCCCCATACCATGCACTGAATGAAATACTTACATGCTCATAGTCTTTGGTGGGGGGGCAAGCAGCAGGATCTTGGCAAACACATCTGGGTTTCCCTTGTTTGTCCACATGGCAGACTTTACCTCTTTTGCAGTGGAAGTTCCTGCATGAGTCTAGCAATCATAGCAAGGAGGGGCTGTTAGAGGGGATAGGGTGAAGCCAAGTTTTGTCAGGTGCTACTGACAGTCAAAGCAAGGTATCAGCCTAATGTTCGCCAAGAAGGGCTTTTTTGAGTTTGTTAAAATGCAGCTGGATTTTAAAGAAAGCCAAATTTTAAATGCAGCTGGATTTTAAAGAAAGCCAAACTTTAACTTTCTTGAGACTTCTAGCAGTCCTGGGTTTGACTTGGATGGGGAAATAAATTTCTCAGAAAAAGCTATTTCTTCTATAAGGACTGACACTCACTTCTAGCTTCCTTTAGTGAAACACATCCCATCTGTCCTTGCTGAATCCAGCACTGGTACTTGTCCCAGTCCTGGCTGGATTCAGACTACTGTTCTGAAACTGAATGCTTTCAATCCAAGGTAATTCCTATTCCTGTATAACTGACACAAAAGTTTGTGCTCTGTCTACAAATGTTTTTCACAAACAAATGAGTAAATCCAAGGGCGTATGGAAGGGATTGTCTGGGAGCGTAACTGTGATGCAGGATTATGCACAAGCACAGTTCAGTCATGTGAAATTGCATGCTGCCAAAGGCAGAAAAGAAATGCAATCCAGCAGATTCCCCAGCCGCAGAGAGTTAGCAGTTACATGATGACTTTGCCTGTGGCTTACCCAGGAGGGCCGTCTCACTTCTGTTGCTTGCACTTTCCATCTCACCATAGGAACTGCCTGTAGTCTTAACCTGTACAGTCACAGAGGCATAAGCGGAAGTTGTGATAAATCTTGGGAAGAAAATGTTTGCACAACATTTTTTCAGGTTCAAATAGAGCTGAATGAGACAGTTTGCTCTGCTTGCAGCAGACAGAGGTTGCCATGTAAAATGCGTGAGAAGTGTATGAAGCCTCTGGTGGTAGTAAGGTACTGTTACTTGGAGAGAAAAACAGTAGGAGGGGGAGGGAGAGAAACAGAAGCTCAGTAGGGCTTGAGGACCTGGAGGTTCTGCAGTACTTGGCACACTTGAGCATAGTACCTCAAAGTTGGTGCTTCAAGTCAGGGGCACAGGGGCCCTCCAGGTCAGTGAGTGAGAACTGCCTCTAGTGCCTGGGAGCAGCAGCCCTGTGAGCTGCTGGGCCAGACACATGAAGCAGGAGGAGAAGGGAAGGGGTGCGTCTTCAGTTCTCACCCTTTGGTGCTGTGGGGAGGTGCCTGCCCTCTTTCAAGTGGATGCCCCCTATATTTTTTTAAATAGGTATTACAGATCCTTATTTAACAGCCACAGGAAAACCTCACTCCTTTCCTTGGAGGAACACCACTCATAGTCCACTGGTTATCTAATGGCTGATTGGGGTACGGGAGGTCTGGGTGCAACATCCCCCTTTCAAGGGACAAAGCCCTCATCCTTCATCTTGTGTGAAAGTTCCCTAGCCTCTAGGATGGAAATTATTACAGGGACTCTAGTCCTGCCTTTTGTATTGCAGTGTTTGACATCTGTGGGAGGGAGGAGTGAAGAGCCTTGCCTAGTTGGTTTGAGACTGAGTTCCAGGTTTTTTGTCTATGTATCTGTATGTATTTGTATGTTTTGTTTCACAGCCCGTCAGGGCTTACATGAGTTGTGCTCACTTCTTTCTGGTACAATTCACCTAAAAGTTATATGTGAAGTAACACAGCATGAACCAGATGAATAGTGAGTAAAAGAGAGGAGACTTTTGCATATTAAATGCAACTGTTTTTATCCAAAATGTCCTTGCAATCATCAGGAATTTAAATTTGGGTCTGGTGTCCCCCCTTCTTTTTTATTTTTTGAGTATTCCAACTTTATTTTGAAGAGAACTTACCTTATCTTTACTTTCCATTGAATTCATGCTCTGAACAGAGCTACTTGTTTCCAGTTTTTGCTCACTCTCAGAATTAGGTGGCTCATCATAATCATCTTGTTCAGAGTGAATAAAGTCTTGAATTTTGACCTCTTGGTAATCCTCAGTCTCTCTATGAATTGCAGTGTCATCTTTGGTGGTTCTTTCCCCTTCATGCTCAGTACTGGTGCTCTCCTGGTCATTACTCTGGATTCTCTCCTCTTCCTCATAGGCCACTTCTTTCCGGGTATTGCTGAGATCTTCCTCACCATCAACATCACCACTGTCCTGACCATCATCAACATTATGGTCCTCTGTACCTTGTATTTCCACCACTGTGTCCTGATCACTCTGATAGTTTGCTTGAATATTGTCTTTCCTCTGGCTTTGCTGTTTGTCATCTTGATTTTCATAATTTTTTTTTAGAGAGAGGGGGATTTCTTCTTTATCGGGCTGCTTCTGGCCGTTCTCCATCTCTTCTAGGTCAGATTTCTCACCGTGTCTCTTGGTTATTCGGATGGGTTGACTGGAATCTCTCGGGATTTCATCAGATTGCATACTCTTTTCATTTTGCTGTCTTTTGTATTGGTTACCTTGATTTGTCTGGTGGATGTTGTGCTTCATATTTCTGGAATCAGTTTCTTCACCCCATTCCTCATCTTCTTCCACACTTTCATCACTTTCACTATTTTTTTCAGACAGGCCGACTGTATTTTTATTATATTTCCACATGTTGTGTTCGTGATCAAGACTGAGAGCGCCCACTGGATTTTCTGCATTACCCAGAACGTGTCGGTTGGCCGTATTGCTGTGTTTCCAATGCCTCCTGAACGGGTAATGCTCAGAGCTGGACTGTTCTCTACCACTGCTTCCAGAGTCACTGTCCTGGTTATCAGAAGCCAAACCTGGTTTATTGTGCAGTGCAAGGAAATTGATGCTTTTTAGGGTATTTTTCACCTGATGTTCACTACTGGTTCTTCCTTGTTTTCTAGTGGTCTGGGGCTCATCCCTGTGCTCAGCGTCTGGTACTGGTACCTCTAGTCTTAAGTTTTTGTGACTGGGCAGCAAATCACCCTTGTCTACATGCCCTGTGTTATCTTTCTTTGGGGCTTCAAGATGAATATCTTCAGTCTTAAAAAAAAATAAATTAACAAGTACATAAATAAATCTTAGAATTTATTTGAAGTCAATACAATGTTATTTTTGCCTTCTGTTGCAAAGCATGACCCTGACTTTGTTTCTTTGTAAATGCTCCTCTTAAGCTAGCCCAGAGCATCACAGCTGATGTAATTTCCATTTCTCTTGTTTATCTGTCCCTTCTTTTATTGCTGGAGTTGCTGAAGGAGTCTATGCAACTTGGTTTAAGACCTCATAGGAGATAGATGCATATGGGTGTCTTGTGAAATCTCAAAATGCTTAATCAGTAATTTAGTGTCATAACTTCAGGTACTTGTAGCCTGCAGGAATTATCATTTACCTCAGAGAAGGGGGATGTGATGCTCATGTTCCTACACAGCTAAGTGGGAGGCCTGGGAAAAGAGGGACAGGGGGAGAGAGTACCTTTCACAAGGTGTCATGGCAGTAATTCCTGAGGAGTCCACTGTATCTTAACTATTTCATAATTGACATATTCATCTCCTTTGAGTCCAATACATCATTGCTTCTTAGTTGATTTCCTCAGGAACTAATTTATTTGGTGGTAGCTACTGTATCATAAGCTCGCTAGCAGAAGTTATGGATGTCTGAGTGGCCTTTTTTTTTGCATGCTGCCAAGCCCGTAACAAAACTAATAACTTCAGTGGAAAAGGCGCAAATGCTTGAGGAGAAAGCAGGTACTAAAATGACTGTTAGCTCTTGCTGCAGCAATTGGCTTTCTGCTGCTGTTAGCATCACAGCAGCTGCTGGGTGAGTACAGGCACTTCCAATGGCAGCAACATCTGAACACCACCTATGGATGGTCAGTGTTACTTATTGCTTACTACAATATAGCACCTGATGCTGATTTTCTTGGAAGCTTTTGGGGAGTTTATGAAGATGAGACCACTTCAGTGCCCAAACTGCTGGAATAGTATTTCCTTTAGTGTGGGCAGAGTCGTGACTGCTTGGAAACAAATGCTCTGCTCACAAATACTTACACACAGACACACACACACAAAAAAGTAGGATTAGAAATATTAATTTGGCTCTTGACAGGTCAGCTATATCCTATCCTAGTCACTACAAGACAGACATCGAGGCCCTGGAGTATGTTCAGAGAAGGGCAGCAAAGCTGGTGAAGGGTCTGAAGCACAAGTCCTAAGAGCGGCTGAGGGAACTGGGACTGTTTAGTCTGGAGAAGAGGAGGCTCAGGGGAGACCTTATTGCCCTCTACAACTGCCTGAAAGAAAGCTGTGGCGAGCTGGGGGTTGGCCTCTTCTCGCAGATAACTAGTGACAGGACAAGGGGGAACGGCTGCAAGTTGCGCCAGGGGAGGTTCAGGTTGGAGATGAGGAGAAATTTCTTCTCTGAAAGGGTGATCGGGCATTGGAACGGGTTTCCCAGGGAGGTGGTGGAGTCACCATCCCTGGGGGTGTTTAAAGGAAGGTTGGATGTAGTACTTAAGGACATGGTTTAGTGAGTAATAGGTGATGGGGGGACAGTTGGACTAGATGATCCTTGAGGTCTCTTCCAAGCTTAATGATTCTGTGATTCTATTTCCTAATATCAAGGTGGTATGTGAATGTTTTACGAGTTTGCCTTTTGCCTAGTGTACTTGCTGATGCAAGAAAAGTACTAGGCCATATATTCACTAGATTATTTCCAATGTTTGCTCAAATCTAACAAACTCAGTGAAGAGCTTGTCCGGATTAAATGCACGTTTCTTGAAGATGTTACAAAAAATTGATCTGTGTGTTATCAAGCATCTCAAGCTGATGTTAAAACATTTGAGAATTAAGTTTCAAGAACAGGGGGGTTTTTACATGTGGTTTTGGGCACTGCTGTATACAATATAGATGGCTTTAAGTTTAAGCAAAAAGCAGTACTCTGTGAAGGGCTTCTAGTTCTATAGAGTCAGAAAATATAAGGCCAAACAATCACTAAGATGCCTGAATTTGAAGGAGTAGTTTGAGAAAGATGCGGCTCTTGCCTTGACAGGAAGGCTCACTATGTGCCACAACCTCAGTGTGGGGCTGTGCCTGAACATGGCTTTCAGCTACTGCTTTTTGTTATGTCCCCAGGGTAAACCAGACCTTTAGAACTCGACTGCTTGTGATAATACTTGGGTCTCTTAATATGATGGCAAATTTCAGTCAATGTAACTAATTAGCTACTGTTAGGGGACAGCGGCCTTTGACAGATGTTGCGTATTCGCTTGGAGCTGGTGACTGGTCAGGTATGGCAGTGTTTTGTTTTTATGCTAGTCTCTTGTGAATGAGCTGTTTCTGGGAGACAGCTGTAGGCTGCAAACTAGTGTTTATACCACAGTTTGTTCTGCTGGCTACTTCATTAGAAAAAGTTAATTTTTTGGTTTTCACAATGCAGAGCACCATCCAGAATGACGTGAAATGCATCTAGAAAGCTGCACAGAGTGGGATATGATTCATGAAAAAAAGGTTAGCATAAGAGTTGGGATTTGACATTTCTTATAGAACATGCTCTGAATTTAGTTGTTCCAAAACATTCATTGGCTTGGAGCCAAGGTCCATTGTGTGTAAACCACAAATGCTCACCAGAATGGTGCAATAAAAAGAAATTTTACTTTGGGTCGACCACAAATGTAAAATTGTGAGCTCTGACATGCGTATATGTCATAGGGCTGCTAAGTCATCTGTCACACAGCCCTGATGGTAATGCATCTGGCTTGTCAGCCACAGTGTACTTTCCAAGTTGAGCTATATCTAATGCTCCATATTGCAAATAATAAAACAAATGGTGGCTAAAAACTCTTATACATTTGAGACTGCATATGACCACTTGGTGTGATAAATTCAGGATTGCATCCTCCTTGTTTACACTGGAGCAGTGATAACACCAAGCTCAAGCTTGTGGTTTGTACAAATGTGGGTGTGATGATTATATATGAGGATTCATTTAAAGTAATTTTTTCAAATAAGTGAAACTTCTGTTGTAAGCTTCAGATATTTTTGTTTCTAGCTGTGTATTACGTGAGGCATGAGATACTTGGTACTAATTCTTGGGGTGAGGGGGTCTACATTTTTTTTAACCTAAATCGATTTGCCAACCACTGCATATGTGCCGATGTCTTTTATATATTTGAGATGAATAATATAGGTTGCTCGTAATGTTTAAAGAACAAGACTACCTTTTCTGGAGTTTTCTGTTCATGGGATCTGAGTTTGTAGTTTGAGGGATGGGTCTGGATTAGACAAATATATTCAATATCTGCATGTAAACAAACATCTTATATAGATCACTGGGATAACAGAGTATTCACAGAATGGGAAACGAAGTGCCCAATAATAATAGCATAATGAGGACTTACTGGAATAGCAAAAGCTGATCCTACAAGACAGATGAGCAGAGCTACAGCCTTCATGCTTTTCAGATCTCGTGGAGGACAGTAGTTATTGGTGCAGTGGTAGGGTTTAAAGGTTTCCTTTCTGCAAGCAGCATGAAAAGAAAGGAAGTTAGGATTTGGGTATAATGGTCTAGAAACGACTGATGGAAACAATGTAGTGGCTGCTGTAACTTGCTTAGACTGAAGACCCATAAAATTTCCATACAATGTCCAGTTGTATCTAAACTCAGGTGTTAGACTAGCTTATATAGAGGATGCTTTGGTCTTAGGTCTTTTACAGGTCTTAATTGTTATGCTGTGTTCACAAACCCTGGTGGTGTTACTGAAAGGCGGAGTTATGAATGTACGTAGGTGCAGCCCTGTCAATCTTTACTCTTCTGAGACACTACTTTGTGAAAAATGTCCCTTTTTATTTAGTTCTGAGACAATGCCTGTTTGTGGCATCTCTATGGCCAGGGTGTTTCCTGGCTGCTCTCCTTTGTGGCTGTGGTAGGAATAATTAAGTGGCGAAGTTCTGCTCGGCAGGTCTGAAAGCCCAGAAATGCTGCCCAGGCTGCTCGATGGATGGGTGCAGTCCTGCTTTGCAAGCGACAAACCCAACCCTGCTGTGCAGTAGAGTACGAGACGGATGGCTGGAAGAACATGCAATGTGTTAGGGTTTTCTTCAGTCTATGCCAATATCCTCATGTGAGTGAAAGACAGGCAACTCATTTCTACATCTGATGCTACCAGCAAACTTTCTCACTTTTGCAGTGCACATGTGCTGGAAATTTCTATGGCTGCAGCTGTATCATAAGAAAAGTAAAAATAAACAAGTCTTATTGTTTGTTTCTTTTTTTTGCTGTATTGGTTTCTTATTCTTCTTAATTTCCTCCTGTGTTTTTTTGTTGTGTTTTTTTTGTATTCATATGGGATCAGTAGGATTTTCACTCTGCCTCTGTTTCTGCTCTCATTCTACTGTCAGCTCTTTTTTGGAAATTGTCTTCTTGCTCTTCACCTACCCCCTTGCCCTTTAAAATATTTTCACTTACTACCTAACATGTCCTTCCACGTTGCTTCCTGCTTTCCTAATGAAACACATATCACCATGTTCTTAGTGGAAGTACATTGTGCCTTTTGCTGGTTGAACTCCCTGGCCCATGAAGAAACTGGCAGCGGTTTCAGCCAGTTGGGTCAACCGTATTCAACCACATGAGGCTCAATGTATGGTTTTAAAATGTTGTTCACCCAGATGGTTTTTCTTGGGGAGGGAGAGGATCCCAAAAAGCCAAGAGGAGAATTTCAGGGGAGCTTGTGTTTGAGAGCCAGAACTGTGAAGCAAGAAGCAAGGACTTTAAGCATTACATGGATTCTTTTTTCTTTTGTGTAGAAGCTTGCAAAGGCATCGTGGCTGCTGCTGTTCTTAGATCTGAAATGTACACTTTCGAAGATCTCGGTCTTTATACATTATTTAATGTCAATATCTTTTAGTTAATGAAGAACAAAACACTTCATTAGTGGGGCATATCTAATATGCCAACCATTTTTCTTAAAGTTAACTGATTTGGTGCCCAAATTATCTGTTATCTCTTGGGCATCCAGGGTTAGTTGTTTAAGATCTTTTCAGAAGGAAAGACAGAATACAGCAAAAGGCATTAATGAGCTTATGCAAAATGCCTCACTGCACTGTCTATGAGCAGTCACTTCAGATCAAGGCAAGTTTTGTTAGACTGAGGGTCATGCAGGCAACTTGCCAGAAACACAGGGGCATGATGCAATTTCACGTATAGCCCTAAAAATTGTATACTATGCTTTTGAGGGCCTGGCAAGTGACTGAGGAAGGAAATATTTGAATTACTCAAGTAGTCTTGATTTCTGTTTCTGTTGGTGTCAGTCCATGTTCAGTTAGGCTACGGGGGCTGGGTTGTGCAATATGCCAAGACCTTTTGCCAGAATCCAGGAGAACCTTTTTGCTTGCTATACGTAACCCATGTGAAGAGTTTTAGGTGGTTTGCTGGAGCAGGAGCCAAGGGATTGGCAACTTGAAGGGCAAAGTTCTTAGTGAGGGGAAAAATACACAAGGAACTCTTCCTGCAAGCAAGCCTACGGTGCTTTTTGCTGCAAATGCTGGGGCTCACACCAATGGAATTTTTGTACTTGCTCATTTAGTCTTTCAGTGTTAGAAAGGAAAAGTCGTTTTTGCTGAAGTAATGGAATAGCCAGCCTGAGCAGGTGCAGAGATGAGAAAGCTCTTGTACGTTGTATGTAACATACGGCAATTAAGATGATGGTGAGGGAAGAAATTAAGCATTACCTAATTGTCATATGATGCAAGGATCTGCATTGTGATGACAGGACAAGGGGGAATGGCTGCAAGTTGCATCAGGGGAGGTTTAGGTTGGAGATTAGGAGAGAGTTCTTCTCGGAAAGGGTGGTTGGGCATTGGAGCAAGTTGCCCAGGGAGGTGGTGGAGTCACTGTCCCTGGGTATGTTTAAAGAAAGGTTGGATGTGGCACTTAGGGACATGGTTTAGTGGGTAATAGGTGGTGGGGGGACAGTTGGACTAGATGATCCTTGAGGTATCTTCCAACCTCAATGATTCTAAATGTGAAGACACTTTGCTCTTGCTTTAATTTGCAAATTTGTCCTACAGAACAATCTCTAAAAAGTGACATAAGATAAGCAGAACTGTCAGTAAAGAACTGTTATACAAGAAGCTATTTTAAAAGCAAGCAGACATCTCTTTGGAGCACTGCAGTCACTATATGCTGCAGAAAAATCTGTAGGAAAGCTTAACCAGAAGATGAATACAAAATTTCTTGAATATGATTTTTTTTTTTTTACCAAGAAATGAGGAATTTATCAATACTTCAGCTTGGGGTATTGAGGAAGCAACATTAACTAGGCCCTCCATCACTTTTTCAGGCTTGGAAAGAATAATGTTTTGCCTGAAACTTGGAGGAGACAAAAAGCTCTGAGTTGTTTATTCTGTTGCAGTGGGTTCCCAGCAGGATACATGTAGCTCAGCTTAAAATAGGAAAAAAAAAATTTGCTTTTCTTGATGTGGATATGATAATTGCTCTGAGTAAACAACCTCTGAATGATCCTTCTTCAGAGGACAATACACAGCTGCTGAGCTGAGATGGAGCTAAGGGTGCTTTGCTGAACACAGATGCAGTGGGCCACATTAGCTCCACGATACGATTCTGTAGCTGCTGCCCAGTGAGTATGTCCAGCCTGTGAGAGCCAGGGCTTGAGCAGAGCTGCTTTATGAAGAGGAGTTGCCTCTCTGAGTATGGGCTGCACACAACAGCCCTGCATTGTCATCTCTGTTTTAATCTGAGGGCCTGCTGAGCATGGCAAACGTCAGTCCCAGCTTGTGATCAGACTTACACAAGTGTATGATGAGGTAACTGCAACCTCTGATCCATCGGTAGGTTTTAAAAGATTGTTTGTCCATCTACTTGGTTTGCTGAACTTGCAAATGGTAACACTTTCGCCTCCAGTAAGGAGGAGCTGGAAAAATGAATCACAAGTTAAATGTCGGTTTATCCTTAAGATAAAGGCATAAAAAATGCTATTTAAAGGTTCATGATTGTGTCTTTTCTGTTTAGAAACTCAAAGGTTCTAATTCAACAGTTCAAGTTTTAGCTGAGATGACTGCTCATGTCCTTCAGTTATGGAGACTGCTGCTTGGTGGTTATTTCACTCCTCATGGTTCTGCAGTTGCTGGCATCTTTGCTGAAACTCTAGCAACATACCCTTGGGGATCAGAGAGGGAGCTCTTATGACCTCCTTGATAAGCTCTTGTGAGTTTATACCTGACGGGTAGACTGTACAAGGGCTGCCGTTTTAAAGTGTGTCTGACCAATGACATTATTTTTGTCTAGAGGGCTTGAAGTAATGGCATCTGGCATGCCTGCTAGTCTTGTCTGTACTTTTGAGCTATGGTGGACCACATGCATTTTGTACACCAGTCCAGCTCAGTCATCCAGGAATCTCACCAGGGTTTGCTGTTTCTCATTGCTCATAGCAGAAAGTGTGCGTCTTTAATTGAAAATTAGAGAGAATTTAAGAATAGGTGAGATGCCAACTGCAGTCTTTCCTGCTGTCTCTGTATTTTGGTCCTGATCCAGCATTGTTGTCAGCCCCTGAAATAGCAAACTTCATGCAGCTGCGCTAGCAGGTTCTCCTGCTTTTTGAAATGCCACCCAGAAGTGATTAAGTTGCAAAGGCTGTGGCTGAAGGTGACAAATGCCTCATGCTTAACGAAAGAAACCATGCAGACTGACCTACTTTCAGCTCTAGCATTGGCAGAAAACTCTGCATAGGCTTTTGTCCTTAGACCAAACTCTAGAAGATGAAGCTGTGCAATCCCCTGCCGTCGCTAATGAGCGTGGATGTTGTCTGGCATTTAGAAAAGAGACTGGAAGACAACAGGTCAACTTTGGAACTCTGTTTCGCATTGTGTGGAATGGACATGAATGCTCATTTCATGAGGATGAGACTTGGGTAATAAGCTTTTGTAAAACGTTCGGTTAGGTGAAATGTTTTAAAGACACTATGATTTTCAAAATTATTAAAGTTATAGAGAAATTTTAAATTGACCTTCATTCATATATCCCCAAAGTATCACTGAGAAACCATGTAATACGATTTTTTCTAAAATCACCTCGTTGAAACTTTTTTGAACTGAAATAAAACTGGATGTCTTGTAATTATTGTAAAAGGTTTCTGCTTGGTGTTATGTCAGGCTTGTTAGCAAGCAATGCTGACGCCCACATCCTCACTGATAAGTGCTGTAAAGATGTAGTCCTCATAGCCAGGTGATGATCATAGCACTAATACTCTGAAGTGGATGGAGTTTTGTGTACAAGTATTTGTGTACAGGGGGAAATTGAGTGTGGAAAAGGAGAATTCTCCCCACAATGTCTGTTCCTTCTGTAACCATGATGTACACGTGATACTCTTAAAAATGTGCTGTACCAGTTGCAATTTATGTTTGTCTGTTTCAAAAGCCCTTGTGAAAAATGTGTGTGTACACATTATGTATGTGTATAAGCTGGTTCATACACATGAAAAAAGAAATGTAAATATGTAAAAAGAAAAGGCAATGTTTGAGGTAGAACTGATCTGGGTAGAAGAAAAGATTGCAATAAGAAAATAAATACCAAAGCATTAAAACTAGTCTACTCATTCTGTACCAGTAAATAGCTGCTAACAAGAATCGATCCTTCTGATGCTACCAGCTTTACAGTTGCAGAAGCCATTGGCCGTAAGTCCTTGGTGGCTGAATGCAAAAAATACCCCAAGCAACAGTATTTCAGGACATGTTAAAAGAGTTTTAAAATAAACTGTTCACATTAAGTTAATGTCATTGATCTATTACCCTTCCCTTCTTCCACTTGATCTTATTTTCTGCTTCTTGAGATCTAGGGGTTGGGGGGTGTGTGGTGTTCAGAGCCCTGTGTTGTGTAAGTCCGGTTCAAGCAAAAAAAAAAAAGGCTGCTTTAATTTGGGCAGCATCAAACCGAGACCTCTTTAGTAGCCAGAACTATTTTCTATATTTGACATTAATTGGTGGCTTTTGTCATCTTTCAGAATCTGCATTTCCTTCATGGATACCCTGTTTGCGACTTTTTTTTTTATCAGTTCTACCAACACCTTTGTGAAAGGTTCCTTCAAGCCCAGCCAGTTTCTCTCTCTCCTTTCTGTTACGGAAAAAGAAGGGTGAATCTGAGTTTTGTGGCCTTGTCTGTCACATTCACTTGTCTTTCACTGAACTGATAGTACAAGAGATTGTGACAAGTGTTGGGAAATGAGGTCGCGCCGCGGCTTTCAGCTGGACGATTGTATGCTTCTGCAAGAAGCAGGTATTTTGCTTGACTCTTGTTGGCCATCACATAGTGCTTTATTGTTTTGCCAGGTCACAGGGAAAATAATGGTTCTGTAAAGCAGGAAGGTAATATTCATCAACACAATAACTATACAGTGTTTTCTCTTAGAATGCTTCTTTCTGTTCTAGGCATAAACATCTGAAATTATTTATCCTTAAAACAAACAATGACACTCTATGAAGGCTTCAGCTATTTCATAGTAAGTGAAAAAAAAATTGCAGTGTTAAAGACTAAGGCACTCTCAGGTTTTAATTAAAAATAAAGAAATAGTACCATAGCAGTAGAAGAGGTGCTCCTTCTTGGCTGGCCACTGATGAACTGGAAATCCTCGAGTCTTGCAAAATCTTGCTGCTTTTCCTGCGATAAACTTTGGTGTCTGATACGGACTCTCTCAGCAAGCGTGTTTTGCTGTAAGCTTCAATGAAGGAAGATGATACTCTATGGGTCTTGGTGAAAGTAAAGGAAACAATCTCCTAGGCTTCCATGGAATGAGGCAGCAGGGGTGGGGGCTACGGGCTAGTGTAATTCTGCTGAATTAATTGAGTCAGAAAGGCCATTCAGTGTTCGCAGGCTCTGGGCCAGCGGAGCTCAGCCATTGTGTGGAAAGGACATATTTAATCTTTTGTGGGGAGGGGAGGCAAAGGGAGCGGGTGCGATGGTTCGTGCTGCGTTGGCTGGCCCTGGAAGAGCTGAACTAAGGGGTCAGCCGGGGCAGTCACGCTGTGGGCCTGAGGGGAAGCAACACACGGAGGGTGCCGGTCCTTGCTAAACTTCTCAGTGTTGTTCAATATACTGTATATGGCATGCGTAAGCCAGTAAAGAGAAAGAAGGTAGAGGAGTGAAGAGCAATGCTGTAAGTTAAAAATGTGAAGAATGGGATTGGTTGGAATGTGTTGCCTGACTCTTAGGAGTTAGCTGTTTTGGAGCTGTTGCCATGGCTGCGCTGTCTGATAGCGGCGGTACGGAGCAAGCTGGTGCAAGTGCGAAAACCCTCTACAAGTGGTGCCTGCCTGCAACAGATGGCTTTGTAATGATTCACTGTTAATGAATTTCATCTTACTTTTTTTCCTTCTTATTCCACAAAATGCGCTTCCTGAACTGGGGTGCTTCCTGGGAGGTTCACAGATCAGAAATAGCGGAGCGGATGCATCAGTGTAAAAACCAAGGCACTTCCAGTGGTGTATGCGGTAAAGTCAGCAGCTCAGGCCTCCAGGTTCCCATCCTGCCAATATCATGTCTTACTAACGGGGACACTTTGCGTACTGTGCTGGCATAACTGGAAGAGAAGTCAAAATAAAACGAAATAAAGTCTACGAATCGTAAGAACTGTAATGCAAATGGTGAAAATTTAGTTATTTTAGATAATGTTTTAATATTTTTTAAGGTTTCAGTTTACTAGCTTCTCTGTTCATGCCAAAAGGACATTGTGAAGATGATCAGACAAGATACAGTGAGAAACATATGAAAATTTACCCTGTTTTTTGTGGCCAACTGTGAAGTTTATTGTTAATAAAACAAAATTTTTTAAAAGTTGAGATCACAGCTGAGCCTTCTTTCTGTAGACTAAGCAGAAAATAAAACTTTGACAAAACCCCATGAGAAATTCTTTAAATCCCTTTGCCTTTTATCTCTGTTTCTTTGTCTGGAAACTAATTCATGCCTATTGGAGTTGAAATTCTGCTGGTCTGTCAGCCAGTCAGCGTCTGAAAGGGGCAGTAATATTTCAGATCTTTCCATTTGTTTTTTCTTTTAAAAAAAGATGATTGGTTTCATCTATTCAAAAATTTGTGTGTCGTGAGCATCCCTCGTTGTGCTATCATGTTAGCTTTATTGAGGGCTCAAAGATAAATGTTTTTCTATGATTTTTAAGTATTTCAGGTATGAATAGATCCTGAGCTTATAGGAGAAAGATATTCAGCTGGCTTCCCAGGAATGAGGACAAATGCACCAATGCTAATTGGCATTGCTTATGCTGCCTATGTATTCAGCCTTTTTCCCCTCATAAGATTTTCGGATAATGGCTATGAATATTGCCTTGAAATTGTTAATTCACAGAAGAGTGCCAGACTGCAAAGCACTGTGCAGGAGCTTGAAGGTGAAATCTGTAGGGCTTTGAAGGTTATTATTGGAAAATGTGTTTGTGATTTCTAAGCTTTGCCTGTTTCTGTGTTTAAACAGCTTTTTTGGGACTTACAGGGCAGTGGGGGAGGAAATGTTTGGGGTTTGAGGACCTTGAAGGAGTAAACGTTTATTAAAGCTGTTACATATTTGCAAAATGTTTCATTAAACAAAAATTTCTGGGTTTGCATTTGATAACAAAATGCTCTGGCAAAGAGCAAAAGATCCCTGGCTGTCTGAGTGTCATCATGTAGCATGAGCTCGTCTCAAAGCCACCAATACTAGTGAGGACATCTGCACCCAGGCCCACTGTGTCAGGTAGCGTAATTTTTGGAAACCCTTTCATTGATGGGTTAATAGTTCTCTCACCAGAAAGAGGTGCTGTACCATCATGGTCAAGTGTGGAGGTGAGGGGAAGCCAAGTAGTTGCTGTGCTGGAAAACAGCAACCTAGAAATTATTGTTGTGACTCATTAGGTGATTTCATTTGGAAGCAGAATAACTATTATCCTGTTCCTACCTCTGTTTTACTCAGGAGGAAGGACTCGAGCACTAGTGTGTTTGACAGCTAGATGACCTTCTGGTGAAGTATATGGCTGCGTCAATTCTGGCTCAACAATAAAAGGGCATGAATTCATTTAATACAGGTATTACGCCAGAGGTCCCGATATCCTGGCTTGATCTTTGCTTTGGTTTCCATTTGTGTTTCAGTGCTGTGCTTGTAGCCTGCGTGCTGGATACAAAAATGTGGGATGCATCTCAGCAGCCATGTCAGTGGGGAGATGCTTTCTCATTTCGGTAGACTGTGGACTAAACCCCAATTTAATTAGTTAAGACCAGATATTCCCCAAATTGCCTGATCTATGCATGACCATTAGACAGCAATGTATGTAGCAGCTTCCATCAACGTGCGCTTAAGAAACTTTTATGTGTCACTGTGCTTGGAGCACCAGTGGTCCCATTTGGGTTGTCTGCTGTACTGTGCAATTATTGATGTCCCTCACATTAAATGCCCAGTTCCTTTTTAGACTTTAGCTCTCTAATTGCGGCTTACACTGTTACAGTGAAGATGTGTATTATTCAGCAGGGGGGTGGGAAAACTGGATGTGTGTGGTTCTCCTTAAGAGTATTTTCAGGCAAAATGGGTACTTACTGGTGAGTATTACATGCTGGTCTTCAGTAGGTCTAACGTGCAATGAGGAGGAGAGGAATATGGCTGTTGGGTGGAAAAAAATCCTACATGTAGAGGGAAGTGAAAGGGAGAATATGCAGCAAACAATAAAGATGAAACACGGAAGCAAGAAGACAAATGAGGACAGAGAGGTGAAAAAAAAAAAAGTATTTATCCATGTCTCACTGTGACAGCTGCTACATGAATGCTTGAAACAAAGGAATAAGAGGAAAAGCACAGAGAAGTTTGCATTACATTTATTAATCTGTCTGTCTTGCATTGTGTTCCCTGGCAGAAAAGGTCTGTGGGTATGCCTGACCGCGCAGGAGGGGCAGTTAGACTGAGACGACGTTTGTTTTCCTTGGAGCTGGCTGCCTATCTGCATGCTCAGCACAGCCATAGGCCTTCAGGTCTCTGCCCACAAGAGAGTGGTGTTGAGCCATCCGCTTCCATACCAGGTACCAGGGTTCAATTCACAGGGTTTTTCAAACGTAAAGTAGGTGCTAGTTCTGATTCACAACAGTTTGAGTTTTCCATCAAATATGTTTTACCCTGAATTGAAAAAATGTAAGCAAACTGGAATTCTGGCAGGGTTTTTAGGGTAGGTAAAGGAACCGTGCATGTACACTGGCTCTTGTGTCCATAATATCGTACCTAGCTTATGTGTCCCTACTTTTTCTCCTCTTACTGGAGGGGAAGACAAAGAACCGCAGACCAACAGACAGACATGAAACAGTTTGAGTCTGATTACAGCCAGGGCTGATCAGGCAGTGCTGATGTGCACGTGCTGTGACTTCACAGGTTGTCGCAGATCTGCCAGACGGTGTCGATAGGGCTCTAAGCATATCTCTGGTTGCCTGTTATTAATTAACAGCTGATCAGGAAATTAATGGAAATCTCTGTGTACCTTCCTTGCCAAATGTTGCACCTGAAGCCTTTCATGAGCCTTTTGTGAGTCTGTGAAATGTCCTGCGTTTAGCATACCTGTATAAATAATCGACATTCACAAAAGACCACAGCCGGTAGGCTCCCGTTGGAAATGCTGGCAAGTACTGCTTGTCCTTTCCTATTGCAGGTAATTGCTCGGGTTGATGTGGACCATGGAGGCATTTTGTGGCGAGTTCAGTTTTCCTGAGAGTTAGCCAAGTAGAAAAACTGTTTGGAGGCAGCACTGGGGAAAGGAGACAACTGATGCCTCTGACCAGCTCTGCTCAATCTCAGTTCAGTTATGCTGTACCAAAGGAACACTGTGAGGGATTTTCTGGGGCTCATTCTTGAGGAGGCAGGAGAATATCTAGATATGTAGGTGTGTGGCCAGTTGTGGCTCTTCAGGTATCTTACAATAGATATTCTGATAGGGAAGTTTGCCCAAGGATTTTTGCATGCATTGCTTTCTAAATTGATCTATCTACTGAAAATAAATCACTGATAATTGCAGTGTTTATGTAATATATATGTGTGTATATATATGCATATATATTATATCCTCTGGACTAAGTAATATTAATACATTACTCCTTCCATTTTACCTCAAAAGAAAGAAGACTCGACTGCCTTCTGAAGGCTCCTTGTAGTGAGTTTGGACTGAAATTTGTATAGTCTGAAAAATTAAATTTCAGCACAGGTTTTTTGACTCTAAAAGCTGCCCTTCTCAGTTAAGATCAGCAATGTTCAGAGTCCTTTCAAGATTAACAAGCATCTCTTAAGACTGAGCATAATAATGAATGCATATGAGCTGATGAGGAATATTCTGAAACTGAGCTATCTCCAAAGAGGTTTTTGAGTGAAAAATTTCAACAAAGTGTGGCATATGATTATAAACACTTAAAAAAAAAAAATCACAGAGAGACTAAGTTAAAAGTCCTCCTATGTGTTCTTTTTATCCAGTTACTTAGTCAGCTCTGCATTTAAAAACAAGTTCAAGAGCCATACACACTATGTGGTTTCACAGTTTGTCTTATGCTCTAGTCCAGGAGCCCCCCAAGTTCTATCTACTTGTCCATTATAATTCTTTTATTATTACGTGGCATTTTCCAATCCTTCAGCAATCTCAATTTGTCAAAACCATATATTGCTTTTTAAAAATATTGCAGCTCTTTATTTCTTGATGTATCTTTATTAAATGCTGTGCTGGGTGTGTTTGTATGTAAGATTTTCACGATGCCTGAGAAGAGAACAAGTGCCAGCCAGGACTCCTGTCAGCTGAATCTATGGACACGAGTCGCATTTTGTAATGTGCGGGAGCTGGCTCCAAAACGGGCCGAGGCTCTGATGAGGCTGCCCCTGTGCTGTTGCTAAATCAGGCTTCCGTCTTTCGAGGTGTCATGCAGTTAGTGTATTAGAGACTCTCATCCTGTCTCCTGTGAGCTGCTGCACTGGGCTGTGTCATGTTTGACCACATTGCCTACATAAGGTGAAATTAAATGTTTAAAAAAGAGGGAGAGAAATAAACATCTTTCCTAGCCGGGGAACATTTGACTCCCGTTGGGGAGGAGCTATTTTAAAGCTCAGACTGAGGGATGGCTATTTTTGCCCTTCGGCCAGACAGACCCAGCTAATGGTCTGTATTGTTCAAAACGTTTTGCTGACCAAATTCCTAAAAGAAGAAAAAAGAACAGGAAAAGTCCCTAAACTAGCAAGAGGTAGACATGGCTCTAAACTGAAAAGACCTTATCTGTACCTGAATGCTTCCATAGTTTGGGGCTGCGGAGATGTGCTTGGTCTTGCCGTATTGTTCAAGTGTGCGTTTGCTTTAATAACGGGACACAGAGATTGAGGTCAGCATGGGTGTTTTAAGGGAATTCTGCTGAAAGCACTCATGTTGCACAAGCTGTGCGATCTCCAAGGTGGTGGTTATTTCACGTAATCATTTCAGTCGCGCTGTGCGGTTAGAGGCTTTCGGGGAAGGGCAGCGCAGAAGCGGACAGTTACGTAGCCGAGGCTGCTGTCCGAATAGCATCGGATGATGTTGTGGCTCATCTACATTGCTGATGTTCCTCTGAGCCTTAAGGCTGCCTGTGTATGTGGATTTAAGTCTTGGGGCGGAGGTCAGGCACGTTTTGTGTTACGGATGGGTGCCATTTCACTCCGTATTGAATCCAACTGCCACGGGAAGCAGCTCTGCAGCTGTTTGGGAACATCACGAAACAAATGTTAGGGGAGAGAAAGCTGTATCTGCTTGTGATGGGGAAATTGATGTAAAAAGCATGTCAAGACTCACAAAGGAGTTTGTCAAGACTATTTATTTAGTAAGTGCTGTAATCTTTGGTGATGACAAGCAGCAAAGCCTTTGTCTGTAAGGAGACGTAAAAACTGTGCAACATTGCACTAAATCTGTTCCTTGTTGATTCAGGAGCAGTATGGCCTTAGCCTGGAGTATCAACATCTCCTGCCGTGATCCTGGATCTGCTGCTAATGTTCCGTATAACCTGTAAGTGGCTTATTTCAGCTGTAATGCTGGCTCCCTCTTGCTTAGAAATTAGCAAAAACCAAGTCTGGTTTTGTACAGCTAAACAAATCCTGCCCTGCTCCTGCGCCACAATTACCCTGCCTCCAAGGCAGCATTTTGGGGAGCTTCCCTTCCTGCTGGGAGCTCCAGGAAAGCAGCTCTTGGGGTTCTTTCACTTGGCTGAGGGCAGCTAAGCAGTGCCGTGGAGCAGGCAGCTGCTCTTGGGGACAGGACACAGGAGGGTTTTAGTATCCCCCATGGCATTGTGCCCCCCAGCCTCTGCCCTGAGTGACTGCCTCCCTCTCCCCTCAGGTTATTCCCTTGCTCCGTGCATCCTCGACTTTGTGCAATTGCCTCTTCCTCAAATAGAAATAAATACTGAGGGACACGTTATTCATGACAGCGTGAGGGTCAGGCTGCTATCAAACCTGCCATCTGCGTGTACGACATCTCGCTGCTTACAGCCTCTCACAAGACAATGAAGAAGTGTCTGTGGGTGGGTGTAATGTCTGTTGTTCAGCGAGCGATGAGTTTAAAAATACCACTTGTGAATTACCTGATGGAAGCAGTTTTAGCAGGCGGCCCACGCGCAGCACATTTTAGTTCTCTGGTGGGAAAGATATTTGAAGAGATGTTTATTTCAGAACAAAATAAACTAAACATGAAGGGAAGAGGACGCTGAGAGGAGATAAATGTCTGGCGTACTCGGGCAGGATCAGTGTTACAGCGACTGACGGCTTTCGTTGCAGTCCCAATGTACCTTTGGGGTAGCTCAGGTCAGTGGGTTTGTGTCCAGGAGAGGGGAGCAAAGGGGCAGTGAGATGGGGCGAGCTGACAGGGGAACAAGCAGGCAGCTTGTGCTTCACAGGGTGCCAGGGACCTTCTGCCGAGAAGGGAGGAGTGAGGAGAGAAAAACACTCTTGTTGTAAGATGCCCATCATCTCTAGCTCCCCCAGCATCAGAAACGCAGAAGGTGTTTATGTGAGCTCTGCGTAGCTGAGCTGGTTTAAGATGTATGTCTGACTGGTCCTTGGGCAATTCCTTGGATTTTTACACGAATCCATCTCACCTCGTTTGTATAGGTTCTAAATTATTTTTTGAGTGAAGGCTTCGTGGACAACTCCAGATGGTTGTGTTTACTCTGGGCATTCAAGATGTGTCTCACATAGTAAAACTTTGATTTCTACTTATTTCATTTTCTTGATATTTACTTTTATTTAAAGAGCTTTGTTTGATCATGTCCTTGCCATTGCAGAAACCCCTTGGTAAGTTACACAGTACTGTTATAAAAGTGTTGCCATTGCCTTTTGCTTAAATGAAGTAAGGATAAGGTAGTAGATCATTCTTTTGATAGTCTCTTTTTATATGGTTTTTTGGTATGTTTTATTGAAAGGGTTTTAGACATCTATCTTTTAATCAAAGGCTGATATTCATCTCCAAGTTCCCTTCTCTGGTGCTGTAGCAACAACTTCCTGTCTGAACGAGTTACACTAATTTCAGTGCTGAAAATCCAAAAATAGCTGTGGAGAGAGATCAAATTATAGTTTTACCATGGGATGAGCTGGTCGTAAGAAGGATGCTGCACCTTCTCCCTGTGTGGGCACAAGTACCTGCTCCCTGCGCTCAAAGGGAAGCAGGACCCAAACTGAGAGCAAACAGAGCACGGTGTGGAGGTACCGCCTGGCAGGGAGCTGTGGCTGTTGCCTACTTTCCCCCTGAAATTCAGCTCCCGAGGTCCACAGCCAGAAAAAAACAGCCTGTGAGCAGCACCACATATTGTAGAGCAAGATCTCCATAGCCGTCACATCAGAATGTAATCGTTACAGAAAAGGAAAGAAGAAATAATAATTTAGAATATTTCTACATGTAAACTACTCAATAATACTATATATTTGCTAGTTTCTTTGTTACCCCTAAAGCCAGAAGCTCCAGGCCCAAGTGAGCTGTGTATAGGGGTCTGCAGTGCCCAGCACGTGTCCATCTCTTGCGCTCCACACCTGTGCCCCCCCATGCTGCATCCTGCACCTCCATCACGGCAGCATTTCCCTGCGCTGCATCACTGCCTTGGAGTCGTGGCCGTAAGCATCTGGCCCCTCAAGAAATGGCAGTCACAGCCAAACCTAGTACAGGACACAGTGCAGGTGGGTGAGGAGAACCTCAGGCAGAGCAAGCCTGGCTGGCGCCAGTCCCCAGCCCGCACCAGCTCAGCAGAAAGTTTATGGCTGCCACTGGCAACGGCGATGCTGTTCTGCGGGGCTGCCCTGGTACAGCACGTGGCTGGCATGGGCTGGTTTTGCTAATGGATCTACACTGGGAAATGGGGTTTCTTGAAAAGCTCACAAGAGTGAGTGGTTTTTGCTGATGCCTGTTTGAGTGCACTGTTTGCATTAATGCTTGGCCAGCTCTCACTAGCTTTATTTTGGGGTTTGGTTTCATTAAAAGGAAAAAAAAGAAACAAAAAACCATGAGGAGAATCAAACCAAGCACTCCTTTATTCCATTTCTTTTTCAGTTGTGTGACCAGGCGTTGGAGGGAATGGAAAGATCTGAGCATACCTGCTGGAGCACTTTAGTCATATGAAGAGATGATGGCTGTGGGCATGAGCAACATTTGAACGTGGGCTGGGTAGTAAAGTGCTTAAGCCCGCAATGCTGAGAAGAGTACGGGTGAGATGGATCAGTTTTTGTGATTCTGGCCTGATTCCTTCAGTGAGGAGTGCCTAGACTGTGCTGAAGACAGAGGATGCCCTGGTGTGTAAGCTGGGGTGATGCTTCCAGGGATCCTCCTGCTCCACGTGGCTGGGCGGATGGAGGAAGTCCTTTCATGGCTCTGCATTCCCATTTGGGCTGCTTCTGGAGAGGTGCCTGGCGGAAGACAGAGGTGGTGATGCCACTTCCTTATAGAAAGCCGCGAAGTGTACCGTGTAATTACATCTGGGCAGAGCAGGGCTGCTCCCACAGAACAGGCACCTTACAGTTCGCATATGTGACTTGAAAAGGCAGACTGTGCTGGAGCTTGCAGACGTTTCAAGAGGCACAAATACTAGAAACCCTCAGGAAAGTTTTTGTCAATGACTGGAGCCCTGACGTTACTGAAATAAGTATTGCAGGGGAGTGTTGTGTACCTGCTCCAACTCTGGGACTGTGCAGACTGGGAACAGGCAGCAGTTCTTGACCCAGCCAGCACCTTGCCTACATTTGTTTGCATCAGTTTCCCTGCCTGGTTATCAAACATACCTCTGCATCTTTTTGTTTGTGACTAGTTATGCAAAGGTGTGAATTCTGTGCGTGAGGGTAATTGCTTATCCAGTATTCTTTTCTTACGAGCACTTTTTTTCAAGGTTTCTGCTTGCATTATCTCTTGTGCAATATTCTTCTATGCGTTCAGCATGCAGGGGAAAAAAAGCATTGTGTGAGATGAGGGGCTCCCAGCGGGAATTGTGAAGAGGAAATTGCCTGAGTCAAAAGGTTACGATTAGCATGTGTAATCACACGTACGTAACTCCTTTGAGGTGTACCATTGAATTCAGCTGGAAGTTTAACGGAGTGTGAATATACTTGTCCAGCAGAATTAGTCTGTTGTGTAAGACTTCAGTCTGTCATTTACAGCGTGCTCATTTATGTTGATTGGTACAGAATTATAAAGAAGAAGGAGGAGGAGAGGGGAGCTTTATTCATGAACAGATCAAGTGAGGAAGAGTATTAAAGTCGTCATGTTACTGAGAGTGAGCGGTCAATCCAGTCCTGCAACCGGTATCTGAATCAAGTAAACTCATTTCTGGGGTGAATAAATAGATCTAAATCTAGGTCTCAAAAGCAGTAGGATTCAGTTCCTATCGCAATCTGCGTGAATGTGGAGCAGAAATGCAGATTCCTGTCTCAGCATCAGGGGTGGCTGCTGTCAAGTGCTGCAGTGAGATGTTGCCGAGCTGCCTTCTGGTGCGCTGCCCCCCCGGGAAGTGCACACCAGCCTCAGCTACTGGTTGAGCGCTTGTACAGGTTTGTCACCTACAACCCCGCCTGTTGTTTTCAGGAAAAGTATTTCCAGTTAATCATTCCAGGTTTTCCTTTGACCCTCTGACATGCAAAACACTCCTCCTCCCCTGTTTGTTCCCCCAGCCCCCGGTATTTATACATTCTTCTAGGAACTAAGGAAAACCAAGGAACATCTCATTGGATTTAATAATTGTTTCTTACTGAGAGCAGTTTAATGTAAGCATGTAGGTTCCTATATAATGGTGAACAGCGTCTATGGGACTTTTATTATACAGACCCTTATACAGTATGGAATATCGTGAGAAATGTGGCTACAGAACCCATGTCGTAACAGTTAATAAAGAGTTTGATGACCAGCTAAGTGAAAAAACACCTGTGAAATGCCTTTAGGTTTTGCTAAGCATTTTGGCATTGGAAATGAGCCTGTTCCTGATGAATCAAATAGGAGAAAGTCTGGTGTCTTTCTGCCTGGTGAGGGTGGAAGGGCAGAGATGGGGCTCCTTAACTACTGCAAAGCTACTGCTTCAGGCCCGCGTAGAGCGTGCGTTTGTGGGTAAGCAATGACACATCTGGAGTCCTGCTTCCTCCTCCATACTCCAAGGAAGCAGGCGACCTCAGACTTTCTACTCTCCTGCCTCTTCTGCCTTGGGCATCTCTTCCAGGAAGGTTTGGCTCCCTTCTCTGCCACAGGACAAGCAGTTCAGCTGCGCGCAGCGTGGGTGCCGTGCTGGTTGAGCTCAGCTGAAAGGGAAACACCCAGTGTGTGATGTTGGGCCTGCGGCTGGGCTTTGAACAATGAGGGTTTAATTACTTTGTAAGCACAGGAGGGAATTTGCATATAAAGAAATAGGTGGTCTTGACTGTTGGAAAGCGCTTCTGCTGTCCCAGAGATTTAATATCTTCTGCCTTGCTTTTATTTTCTCTGGTTGTGTTGGTTGAGACTTTTTTCTGTTTTGGGATGGTTTTATGGTTTTTGTGCTGTTTGGGTTTTGGTAAATTTTTTTTTGTTTTTTCTTTTTTTTAAGTTACTAAGATTTTGAAGATTAAAAAAAAAAATGAGTAAGGCTAGGGAAAAGCATGTTATCGGCATTAGGGGAGAACATCTCAGCTCAAGCATTTCAGGGATTTAGCTCACTGCAAACTCAACAAACTTGGAGATAGAACTTATCATCCCAAGTCAGACCAAGGGTCTGGTAACCCAGTGGCCCCAGGACACATCTGCAAGGAGTGTGGATCTAGTTATGACAGACGATGCTTTGACTATGGGGCAGGCTTATTGCTCACAGGGTTAGTCAGTGATGGAGGCCATTTTTGCTGCTGTTCTCTGATGGAGCTGCACACCCTGTGCACCCAGAAGGCTGGCTGGAGGCTGGGCTGCCCCAGCTCACGGCTGCTCAGCATTCACAGGATGAACCTCATGGTGGAGAAAACGCTGCGGACTGGCTTCTGTCCTTTGGAGGTATGGGCCAAATTGCTTCTCGTCTCTTGTTCAGGGTTGCGTTGATGGTGTCTACCCAGCTTTTCCAGGCTCCCAGGGGACTGTGGTAATGCTTCCTGTCCAGTGACACAGAGCAGCGATAAATTTAGACCAAGTGAGCCATAATGACAGTACAGGAACCAGAGGAGTGCTGACCGCCCTCCAGGAGGAGGGTCTGGCTCTCCATATAGATGTCTTCATCCCTCAAGCTGCCAACCCTGACCTCTCTGCCCATTCTGGGCAGCCTGTGCCTCCTCATCATCCGTTCGCACTTGTGCAGTGCCTGTTTCATACAACCATTTCAATTAGTCATTTCCTTCTGATGTGTTTTTTCCCTCCAGCAAGAAGTCAGGGTACTGTGAAACATCTGACAGGCACACACAGCACAGCTGCCCATCTTTCAAACCGGCAGCTCGGAGCATGTCACCCCAAGCCGTCAGCTGATGCGACGGCCAAGCCGGCTCCAGCGCGTTGCTGTATTTTCCTTCCTGTGAGCGCTGACATCACGCTGCTTTGCCGGTGTCTGGCACAGATCTCTGCACTTCCAGTGGGGGTGAGCGGAGGGAGATGGTTGGAGAGGGCTTTGCCTGTTAAGGCTCCGTTCCTGTTCCCTTTCCAGCTTGTGACTGACAAACGCTTACTGCTCCCACCTCCCAGGGGACTGGCTTCTGAGCAGGAAATGACTGTAGAAGCCAGTGTACTCTGAGTGAGATTTTGGGAGCCATAATTACCCACTGCTGTCGCTAGGATTTCTGCCATCAGTGCTGAGCTACCGACAGTCCAGCCGCACAGGGGCTGCCCGGTGCCCGTGCCAGCCGTGTCAGTACCCATCCCTGGTGTGGAGACCCTTGGCTGAGGGCAGCAAGGTGCAGCAGTGCCTGCGCGCAGGAAGGTGGCTTACATCGGACAGTGGCCAGGCACAAACTAGGCACCTGGTCCGGAGCTGATGAAGTCATGGCCTCAAATGAGTGAATTCAGCCAAGCTGGGTTTACAGGACGTGAGAACCTGATCACACACCTCTGGCAGAGGTGTTACAAGGTACCTGCGCAGCCACAGCTTCCGGCTGCAGCAGGCACCACGCAAATACCAGTCATTGCTCCACGCGTTTTGTTCTAGCCGTGAGGAGAAGCACAGACTGCAAAGCAGCGCAGGACAGGCACAGCACCTGCGGGCCTTCGTTCAAACAGGCCGTTGAGGCGATGCGCTGGTTTTGCGGCTCCCCCGCCCAGAAGGGGCTGGCGCTGTGTGCGTGGAGACGGTGGCGAGGAGTGATGGGGGCTGTGGCGGGACCAGCCTTGTCCTGCCCACAAATGTCGGTGTAAGGGGCTGAGCAGCCTCCGGTTGTACTTCCCGGCTGCTGCAGGCGTTTGGTAAGGGGGTCCTGCATGTGGTGGTGGAGCCTGCCCAAAGACCAGCAGCCGGCAGTGGGAGCGTGCCCAATTATTCACAGGTAGCGCTTTCAGCTCCTGTGAAGAAATGGAGCTGGCACCTGCTAGGCAAGCACGTCTTGCATCTGGAAAAAGTAATCACATCGTTACTCCCATAGTTGTTTTTAATTCTGAGAGTTAATCGCTTCTCTCTGCACGGAGCCCAGCCTGCAAAGCTGGGTCCTTACCGTCCAGCCTGCTGCCTGCAGCCCCCAGGAGAGATGGGGGCGGCCACACAGGCCTCGTTTCAACAAGTGCCTTTGCACGGCGTTTCCTTCTGAGGGGAAAGACATTTGCGAAAAGCCTGGAGCCTGTTCCTCAGAGGAGGGCTGTATAAAACTGCTGGGGATGGAAGTGGAGGGAGCGTGGGGCTGGCATGGGAGGTGAGGGGAGAGAGGTTTCGGGAACGTGCCATGCACGTGTGTTGGGAAAGAGCATGGTACCTCTTGTCAGTAGGACAAGACCAGCGTGCTGGTCACCGCCCTTCGGCAGCGTCATGGAGACTTCAGTCTGTGATGTGTTTCAGCCTGAAATAAGTACCTGGAACAGGGCAAATGATTGGTGCCTTAAAAGTGCTTGTGTTCTCTGGCTGTGAAGGAAACTCCGTGACAGACAGCTAAGGGTGGGTTAATGATCCTGCTCCTGTGCTGCTGGGGGGCAAGGGGAGAGGGCTGTTGGTCTTGTGCAGGAGTTTAGCATTAAGGGGACCTGTGTGTGCCTGTATTTCAGGGCTCTGGCACGCAGGCTCCTATGGTGTGCTTTTTTCCAGTGAGGAGAAATAACAAATCTTAAAGGCTTAGCATGAACCAAACTCGTGCACGCCTCCGTGCTGTGAAGAACATGACGGTAACGTCCATCTGCTGTATACCACAGTGTTTGTAACTTTGAGGCTTGCTACCAGGAGGAGTTGAAATATCAGTGCTTTTCTTCAAACACCTAGAATGTTACCTTTAGCTACCGCATTGTGTGTCCCGTTAATGCTATTAAGTGCAGGTAATATTTGCTTAGACTTCAGGGAACAGGCACAGCAGCTTTGCTCAGATCCCTTGCACGTGCCAAAGGCAGGCTGCTGTCCCCTCTGTGCAGCTGCGGGCTGTCCACCCACAACGCAGGTCGTGACGTGGGAACCCGGCTGGTTTGCAGGGCTGAGCACCCTTCTTTGGAGGAGCAGTGTGGGAGTGAATCTCTTGGGATCGGGCACTGGGTAATTCCCGGTGCTAACGTGGCACGTGCAGGGAAAAAGAATATTTAGGAGGTGAAGTTTTTCCTACCTGCTCCCGGTTGAAGACGCAGCGCTGCATTGTAGCGCCTGTCAGCAGTGAGTGCTGGGCAGCGGGGTCTGGATCTGAGCATAAGGCAGGAGCTGGCGCTGAGTGTCTGGGAAAGGGCCAAGGACGTGTCCGGCTCTCGTCCTGTTGTCTCTCCTGCTCCAGTTTATTCGTTGATCCTGTTCCTTTTGACGCTGCTCTGGGAACCCACAGATGCACAAGAAATGCACCGGCAACATACATACTATGAAAATACTTTGGACTGAAAAAAAAGGGAACAGTGGCTTTTTAGAACACTATTAATTTCTTGAGTTTTCAATGCTGAGATGTCTCAGTTGGCAGAGCCTGGCAGCTGTTATGTGCCTCCGCTGCCAGCTTGCTGTCTGCAGCGCCAACGTCTGTCTTGGTTTTAGCATCCCTCATCCCTCCTGCTGTCTGCACCCGTATCTTTTCCCTGTCCTCATGAACACCGCACAGTCCAACTTGTCAAAGAGAAAAGTGATATTCCTGCATCTTTTACCAGCCCTGCCAGTCCTCTCACGTCTGACGTAACCACCTCCTCCCCAGCAGCCTGAGGGTGGCAGCTTTAGCTTGGCCAGGTTTCCCACATCTTCCCTGCCCCACTGCTTCCCGTCCTGGCCATGTCCAAGTATGGAGCATCTTGGGACAGTAGCACTAGGGGAAATGCAGAGTGGTGTTTAAAACACCAGTCAGACAGCTGCTTCCCCCACCCTCAGTTCAGTCCATTTCTCACCTCTGGTGTAGCAACAATAATCCTAAATATTACTGGGTTTTTGTTTCGTTTTAAAAGGCTTACTGTAACCTTACAATGTGTGGGCTGGGTTTTCCTTTCCTTACAAAACAAAGGCAGAGCTGCTCGGGCAGTCTGGCTGTGGGATGCTCTCTGGAGGGGATTTGTTGGGCAGACCTTGGTCTTCCGACCCAGGGCTACTGGAGGGGGCAAGGACTTGGAGTCAGGTTGGGGTGCTGGCAGCAAGCACCCTGCCCAGGGAGGAGGGAGATGACCTTGGGGCGGGTGGGCAGCAAGCGATCTGTGTTATAGAAAAGCCAGGTACGCACAGCTCAGTGTTTATCCCCGTCTCGGGCAGCAGTGCTCGGACACGAGGCAGCACCAGGTGTTTGGGGGCTGAGTTAAATGCAGGTTTGGCATTAAAAAAAAACAACCCCAAAACAACAAAACATGGTAATTGCTGGAGGTGCCTAAAAAAGGTTGAGAACGTGAACTCATATCTGGCCAGGGCCAGGGCTATAATTTTGACACAGGTCAAGAGGAAAATATGTCCCACAGTATCTGCGGCAGGGGTTGGGTAGAGAAGGAGAGGGACAACATCTGCTGAAGGTGCGCGTGTGGGTGAGAGCAAGTGGCTTGCAGTGCCAGTCTTGAGGCCGAGGGGCTGTGGGGAGAGCAGTGGGGCCAGGGCAGCACCGGGGCCTCCCTGCATGGGGGGCGGGAGGGAGGAGTAAAAAGACGCTCATCACACTCCGTGCCTGCGTGGTCCTTGCCCAGTCCTCACAGAGCAGATGTGCATGGTCCTCTGGCTGGTGCTGATGGAGGGAAAAGGCAGGAGCTTGGAGGATGAAATTAAGCAGGCATCCACAACAGCAGACTGACGTGTCTGGTTGCACAAGATGCTCTGTTGAGCTGCGGTGGTGTCAGAGCATGGGGGATGCTTTTTGGGTGCTGTTATCTGCAGATGATGCATCCCAGGCAAATTCAGATAACCTGCAGTTTACAGAGCCTTGGCTCAATCCTGACCCTGCTCAAGTTTCCGTAAGTCACTCACTTCGCAGCAGCAGCAGCGTCTCCTGCGAATCCCTGTAAATCTGCAGCCCTTGCCATGTCGCCCGGGCTGTGCCCCCACCTCTGGGAATTTGGGTCCCTGCACCAAGGGGCCATCGCAGGTGACTGGTTTGCCAGGGCTTTACTGCAGGGCAGGCCAGGAGTCATTTACCTCTGAGGGCGAGCCATGCTTCATGGGCTTCCCCTGCCACGGCGGCTCCCGGAGTGGGGGGACCCTGCTGGCTGAAGGCCTCTGTCTGCTACCCAGGAAGGATGTGCAAACACCCCTCGCAGAGCATCAGTGCCATCATTTACCCTTCCACCCCAATAAAATACCCGTGGGCACCCTCCTCCTGGCCCGCTCGTCCCATGGCTGCGCCCATCGTCTGTGGCGTGGCTGTGGGGGAAACCCAGCTTGAGGAGCAGAGGCGCGTTGCCTGCTTCAAAACCACCTATTTGCACTTGCGGCGTGTTTTTATTAGCAGAGGGGAGGTGGTGTGGGCACGGAGGGTTTAGCAATGGCCAAATACAGGCGAGGAAATGGCCTTCCTTCCGCCCAGGCTGGGGCAGAGCTGGGGCGCGCTGGTCCTGTCCCAAACTGCACGGGCAGAGCGGGGTGTTGCGCCGTGTGGGTGTGTGCATGCGTGAAGGCTTCCAAACGCCCTCTCCTATTAGGGGTGAGCGAGCAGGGGATATCTGCGCTGCGGCCTTACTGCGTTGTTTTGAGTCGCTAATCTGTGCTACACCAAGAAGCCCTGGGGTGCGTGCGGTACGCGTAGATATATTCACATGTACAACTGCGCGTACATGCCCGTGCATACATGTGTGTGCCCATACGTGTGCCCGTGCTTCCCAGAGCAGAGGTTTCATCCCTGGGCCAGCAGCTGGAAGAAGCACTGGGGGTGCCACGCTCCCTCCGTGTGGGGGGAGATCCCCCCTGCACACCTCCATGCAGCATTTCCTTTCTCCCTGGCACGGGTGCGCGCGTGGGCATATCATCTCCTTCCAGCGTGGCGCTGGGTGTGCTCCTGCCCCGAGGCGCTGGGAAGGCTGGGTCCCAGCAGGGGAACGGTCCCGCACGGGTGTCAGCACCCTGGCCCGCGACACGCGGTGCACGCCGCTCCCAAGTGCGTGCGCTAGGAGAGTGCCGTCCCCAGCACGGGGTCTGGTGCTTAGCGTGGGCAACGCCGTAGCTGTTCGTGTGTGTCACAGCGGGAAGTGTGTGAACGGAATAAATTTAGCAGTCAAAACACAGGGCTGGCACAGTCGGTCATTAACTGCCAGCCCGTCTCGTCATCCTGCAACCACAAGGAGCTTTTTTAGGGCCGGCGCCCCGGCAGAGGCCAGAGGAAGCGTGGGAGGCCGGTTCCCGGTGACACCTCCGCGCACGGCAGCGCTGCCCGCCGGTGCCATTGGCTGCCCCCCGCCCAGGGCCGGCACCCGCCAGCAGTTAAATGCCCGCACGGCCACGCCGGGGCACACAGCCCAGAGCATCCCAACACGGGCAGCCAGCTCGCCCCTTCCTGAGCACGGGAGCAGACGCTGGCTTCCACCATGCCTCAAGGTAAGGTTTTGGGTTCTTTTCATTGCTTTGGTATTACCTGGAGGGAAAATGCCAATGTTTGGTGACACGGGTTGTAGATTTCCTTGCAAGTTTTGATGGAAAGCAGGAGAGACTTGTAAGCTGGGGTGCAGGTGTTGCTTCGTAAGGGAAGAAATCAGGAGCGTGGCTCTTTGCTCAGCACGTTTCAGGTGCAGGGTGATGTGCCGTGCGGTCAGTGTGCCCCATGGAGATACCGTGCTGGGTGGATCAAGGGACTTGGAAATTGAGAGCAGAGCTGGAGGAAAGTCCCCTGCTGCTTTACCTGCCGGCGCAGACAGCAGTGCCGCTGGGATGCCGGACCGACCCGGTGGCTGCTGGGGATGCAGCTCTCTGCGGGATTGTCTTACCAGGGTGCTCCGCTTTGGGCCGGCAGGAGATTGTACAGGGCTGCGGGGACCGTGCTGGGTGGGAAGCGCAGCTCTGCTTCCTGCGGTCTCGTGGTGCTGCCCACCTGCATTGCCAGCTCCCGTCTGATCTCGGCTGGGTGGTGGGTGACATTATCATTGGAACAGGGAATTCGGAGGAGCGTTCCCACTCTTTAATGATGCTTAGACAAAAAATCTGCAAGAATATGGCCAGGTATTTCCAATCACAAACTGAGGAAGTTCCTGCACAGGAGATGCCAGGAGGTAGCACAAGGACATACCCTTGGTTTGTTTGACGACGTGCCAGGCTGAGCGCCATGTGCCAGGACAGCAAGGCTGTGTCAGTTGGAAGGGTTTGTGGGGCCAGGTTACAGCTAGGGGCACATGCAAGTACTTTGCTCCCTGTTGCAGTCGCAGGGACCACAACCAACATGAGGACGGCGTTCCTGGTACTGCTCCTCTGGGCCGTAGCCTGCGCTCACCCTGTAAGTACCCACTGGACAGGTACTCAAACCCCAAACCCCAGCAGTTTTGGCTAGCCAAGGTGCACCGATCACTGATCAGATGTCTCCTGGATGTGTTTAGGTGCCCGGCCACGAGCCCGCCCGCCCCAGCGCCCAGCAGGAGGTAAGCCGGGGGGTGCCTCAGTCCCGCAGGTGGCAGCTGCTCACAGAGCAACCCTGGGGTGGGGAGCCAGCCCTGGGTGGGGAGCCAGCCCTGGGCAGGCGTCCTCGGACCACGCAGCTGGGGGAAGAGCTGCTGCTTCTGCGGGTCTGAACTTTGCCCATCGATTCAGTCTTTTCAAGATGCTTGGTTTCACCTCATTTCACCTCGCCTCCCTGTGCATGTTCCCAATTCACCTGGTGCATTCATTCTGCTGTGTTGTCCTGAGCAAGGAGCTTTTGTGCCTTGAACCATCACGGTTTGGGCTTTTCTGGGTTGCCCTTTGGTTGGTGGCTACTTTTTTTTTTCTTTAGCAGAAAGGGCTGAGGTGCAAGCTATGAAAAAGACTTGAGCATGGCTTAGGAGCAATATGCCATCCCACAGCAGTAGCAGTAAACACGCAGTGCTGTTTAAGAAACTAAAGCACCATGTCATGTTTTGCCTCCAGGACACAGCAAGCGAAGATTACAACAACAAGCTGGGCAACCTCCTGGGTGGTGGAGATGGCAGATATCTTCCTGCCAGTGCAGAGAGGGGGGACAATGCCCTTGCTGGGGACCTGGCGGGTGGTAACGCCGTGGGTGAGGAGCTGGGCGAGCACGGTGGCCGAGACAAGGGAGGCAGAGTCGGGGAGGCTCGGCGCCTGAACCAGGTGGACCACAAGGACACGAGTGGCCGGGATGGGAACAGCCTTGGCTTCCTGGTGAGTGAGAGGAGAGGGATGCTTTGCTCTGCCAGGAAGATGTGCTTAGCCCCAAATCCTGTGTCAGTCAGGGTAGCACTTGGCCTGCGTGGTGTGCGGTGCTGATAGCACCTGTGACCTGCAAGCCCTTGCATTCATCTCCTTTTGTCAACTCCATAGGAGGAGGATGCACGCGATGTTGATGATGGTGACAACAGAGAGTACCACGGCACTGGAGTCAATGGGCTTCCCTTCCATGATGGCGGGCTCCTGGACGATGAGGACGACAGTGGTGATGACACCTTCGATGAGAACGGGAAAGAAGAGGAGGGTGAAAGTCCTACTTACGTGGCCGGTGCTGACGGAGCAGGCAAACATGACTACGACACTGGCCGTGGGGATGCCGGGGCTGGTGGCAGGCACGGCGACAGCAGCAGCAGCAGTAGCAGCGAGAGCATTGGAGTGGAACACAGGCGGTACAGGAACTACCTCGGCAGCCGGTATGAGCAGACCTACAGGTGGGGAGGGGGCAGCAGCAGCAGCCAGGAGGAGAGCTACGACTTTGAGGATGAAGCTATGCAGGGCGATGACCCCTCTGTCTTCGATGGCCCAGGAAGCAGCTACAAGGGGCACCGCGCTGGCCCCCGCGCTGTGGGGAGCAGCCGAGAAAGCAGCCAGAGGTCTGGCTCCCACCGTTGGGAGGAGGGTGACAGCAGGTCACCAGAGGTAGAGGACGCTGACTCAGAAGAAGACAGCCCATCCACGGAGGACAACAGTCAGTCAGAAGAGCTCGTTGCCAGCCAGTCAGAGGAAAACAGCGCCAGCCGCTCCAGGGAGGATGGGGAGGACAGCCCCTCCAGGGAGGGAGAGGGCAGCAAGTCCAGGGAGAGTGCTGCTGACCAGTCGCATGAAGAGCCAGGGGAGTCCCTGGAGGACAACTCCCAGGAAGTGGTGAGCACATCACGCGGGCGCAGTGGCAGCCAGTCCCAGGAAGGGCAAGAGGACCGGGAGTCTGCTGAGGACAGGAGTGCGCCGTCTGCACCTGACAGCGAGTCCAGGGAAGACGAGGGCGACCAGAGCAAGTCCCAGGAAGACGATGATGACCAGAGCCCATCCATAGAGGACACTGTGGAGGACTCAAAGGAGGATGAAAATGACTCTGACCCTTATGGGGATGTACCGAGCACGTCAGCTGAGAGCCAGAGCGCATCCCCAGAGGGTGATGACAGCCAAGAAGACAATGCAGGTGAGGACAGCAGATCCACAGAGAGCAACAACAGCGAGTCCCAGGAGGATGATGATGATGATAATGAGGAGAGCCACTCCCAGGAGGATGCCACCCATGAGTCCAGCAGCCGTGGGGACAACAGCTCGCCCCAGAGCCTGGAGAGTGGGAGCCGCAAACGGCGGCTGGGTGCCTACCGCAACAAGCCTGCTGCCGACTACGATGACAACGACTGCCAGGACGGGTACTGACGTGTGCCCTACAGCCTTGTCGGTGCTGGGAGTTATGGGGGGAGGAGGGGGTTAATTTATTTGCTATATAGCCTGGTTGACTTCTTCCTGAGAAGATGCTGTGGATAAAATAGAGGCGGGTTTGCCCGGGCTCAACCTTGGGCACACTACACGGGGCGTGGTGCGGGAGGTGACATCAGGCACAGGGAAAACACCAGACCACAGGGAGAAAAGCCATTTCCTATATCAAACCAGAGAGCAGCCAAGAGCTGTGAGTGCCAGCAGGGTGATGCTGCCCGTTTGCCACAAAGGCACAGCGGTGGCTCGGCACTCCAGGAGCTGTGCCTGGGCGTGCTGGGCAGAAAGGTCCCTGCGTTCACCCCTGCCACTGCCCTCAAAGCGCCCACCCGGGCTCCAACGGGAGCGTTCTGTTAGCGCCACATCCTGCACATAAGGAAGAAAAGGGGCAGCCGGTGTGCCTGTGCAATGCGTGGGCTCAGCGGTGTGTGAAGTACCACTTCAGGATGCGATGTATGTAATATTTTGTAAGAAATGTACAGAAAACTTTATATTGTATCCTTTTTGCACTTGTATTTCAAAGCTGAAGTGTACCCTGTTTATTTCTTTAAGTACCATTAAAACTATCGAACTCCAAGGCAGTGTGGTTTGAGGTGCTGCTGTTCTTCTCTCCTGGGGCAGCTGGGTGCTGCAGTTTGGGGTCAGCCTGGAACAAGGGGGGAGCAAAGGGCAGGCTGTTTGCACAGGGAGCTGCAGCACGCTGGGCCGAGCAGGCAAGCAGAGGCTGAGGGGTGGTCCCACCCCCCTGTTTGCAGGCAACCCAAGGGCCACACCTGCCATGAAGTGACCCAGCAGAGGGGTGAGAAAGCTGGCTAATGACCCCAACGAGCTGGGCCTGGGGCTTTGCTACATGATGGCCACCACTTGCTGTAATGCAAGTAAGGGTTGTTCTGCTCTTCCTGAGGTGCTGGGAAGGTGATGCCCTGTGGCATGGGGGCTGCCCTGGACCACTGACTCTGGGGGCTGGAGGTGCCTGGTCCCCTGCAGCGGAGATGCAGGTGAGCAGGAGAAAAGGGCTTATCATGGGTAAAGCCTTTTACTCAATGTGCCTTTTTTTTTTTTAATCTCCTACTAGCAAGCAAGCAAGCAACACATTACTTGTTTAAAATCCTACCCATGCCCTTGTTGTTCGTGTGTGCCTGCTGCGCTGTACAGCCTGGGTACTGGTGCTGGTGGGGGAAGCTGTGGGCTGGTGCATAGCTGCAGTTTTGCAGCATGGAGTTGTGGCTCTGCAGGGGCCAGTCAGCACAAGGGGGTACGAGCCTTCCAGCTGCCTTGGGTCAGCGGTGTCGTTGCTGGGCATTGCAATACCAAGTGCAAGAACCAGGAAAAAAAAATTAAATACATTTTTTTTTACTACTAGCAAAACTGTGCTTAATTTGTAGACTCTTTCCACCACTATAAAAGCTGGAGCTGAACAGCTCCTGGTGTTTGTGGAATTCATGTTTTATTTTCCGCCCTGTGTAAGCTTTTTCTACTTCTGTACAAGTTCAGCTCTGAAACATGCAGCTTCCCCACGCGGCTGCCCCTGAGAACGAGCCTCCTTGCTGGTCCTTCCTCCCCCACCCCACTGGTCCCCACTTCACGGTGGATAGCTCAGCTGGGATCGCCCCTTATTTTTGGAGCCCTTGCATTAACTGCGTGAGGAGCTGAGGAAACTGCGATGGTGATAATGCCTGTCAGGGTGACGGGCACCCAAACACTGGTGCACAGCCCCGTCGCTGGGGTGAAAGACAGCAAGCAGGGCTTGGCTGCAGCCCGGAGGTGCAGAAAGAGCCCGGTGGCTGCTGCCACTGTGGTGTGAAGTTGTGGTAATGACACGTTCGCTGGCGTTGTGTGGCTGCAGGATCGGTCGCTGCTGTGAACCCTCCCGTGTCCAGCAAGCGGTGCTGCCGCTCAGGCAGCGGGGCGTTTCGGGTGCCGCTCTGCTGAGGGTGCGTCCCGGGGCCACCAGAGGTGGTGGTTTGTGCGGGGACAACTGGTGGGGATGGGGACCGGGAGGGTTGTTTCTTTGGGTCTGTCCAGGAAAGTGAGTGGTGCCAGGCAGCTCTGTGGTGAGCCCAGCCCGTGGCTGAGACGTCGCAAGGGTGGGATGAAACGGGCTCCGTGAAACTGCTTCTTGCAGTCTGTGCGTGACCTTCTGTCCGTCCCCATCCTTGGGTGAGTGGCAGTGTGGCACAGCTGGGGAGACGGGGGGTTTGGCCTTCACCTCCCCCTTAACTACCCCCCCACCCCCTCCCACCGCCTTGTTTCATGCATGAAGAGAAAAACTGGGTTGGTTTGGCTTTGGTTTGAGCGGGAGGGGTGTGTGCCTTGCTCCCTGTGCTGGAGGGCTGGCCACTGCGCTCCCCTGCACGTGGGTCCCCTTCGTGCGCCTTCCCAGGGGCGTGCTGCAGTTGCACGCACATCCCAGCCAGCAGCGCCTGAAATTTGCCTCCCGCTGGCTGGCTGCTCCCCAAAGGCCGGGGAGCCAGTGCCAGAGCTGGCTGCTGCCTGCCGGTCCTGTCAGGATGGCTTCCCACGGGACCATCCCTCCCGGGCACCACGGCAGGGGGGGACATGCGACAACTCAGCCCTTTGCTGGAGAAACCGCCTGCCTGGCCGCAACGAGGGAACCAACTCATGGTGGCCCCGTGCAGGGACATGTCCAGCAGCTGGCAGCATGCGTCTGTGAGGATGGGCACATTTTTGGGGACACTGGTGGCATTGGGCTGTCCCCATCAAACACTGTTCCTCTGTGTACAAGCAGGGACGCCCCACTTGCCACCCAGAGGGGCTCAGTGGCAGGCAGCACCTCACGGGGTGTGGTTTTGGGTGGCCAGAGATAGCCTGGCCAAAAGATGCTCGCTTGGAGGACTTTAAGGCATTTTTAGCAGCAGCCCGTGTGTTTGGGGTTTGCAGCATGTGCCTGTGCGTGGTGAGCATCCCAGGGGAGCGCTCCCACTCGCCGCTCTGGGGCAGGCAGGCAGAGCAGCTGGGAGGGTCAGCCATGGGCTCTGCTGCGGCCAGAGGTGTCTCTGCGTCCCATTTCAGGCTGATTGCATGATGAAGTTGCAAGGGTCAGCTTGCCGGTGGGCTAGGCAAGGACAAAAAATGCCCACATCGATGTGTGTGATTTTCTTACCCACCCACATGGCAGTTTTTGTGCGTTGGGGGTGGCCTCTAGAGCTGAATGTAGTGATTTACCCAGGAGTCAGCATTGGGGTTTAAAGCAGATATTTTTAGTTGCATTTGGGTTTTTGAAAACATGAGTCTGCAGCATCTTAAAAGGAAGGCTTCTACTTGTTGTTGGGTTTTTTTTGTCCTTTCCAAGAAGAAAAAAATCTATTTTTGAATAAGTGGCCCATGTGGCCGAAGCTGTGGGAGGCAGCAGTGACAAGCCGAGCTGCAGCAGCTTGGCTTGGGGTGGCCATGGCACACAAACTGCGTTTATTCAACCCCCTTATTTTCCTGGCTTTGATGGCAGAAACAGAGACCCTCATGGCCTGCAGAGCACCTCTCCATCCAGCAGCGGCTCTTTTGGCTGTGCAGCCGAGTGCCCTGGGCTTCCCGCGGCGGGCTGAGCATCGCAGCTGGCTGCAGGGCTTCTCTTTGGCTCCGTTTGTCTTTAGCAAAAAGGGAATATCTGTGGGAGAAACAATTTGGTGGGGTTGTCCCTTCCGTGCTCCCCGTGGTGGATTTCTGCGATGGGAACCACTCCTCGCCAAGTGCACGGTGAGGCTGGGAGAGTTTGATGGCATTTCTCTGCGCTTTTCAACGGGGAGGAAAAAACCCTCTGACAGAATCACCGCTGCCGTCAGCTGGAACAAAAGAAATGTCTCAACCGTGGGAAACGGCCTCTGACGTCAGTGAAACCCCAAAATATTGCAAGCCTTTCGAATGCTCTAAGGCAATCTTTCTTCCATCTCCCTCTGCTGTCACGCACTTCCACGGCACATAACTCCCCACCCCCAGCTCGGCCGTGTCCTGGGGGTTTTGCGGTCCCCTCAGCGCTGCCCCGAGGAGTCGGGCACCACAGGATGGCACCTGAAGTGCAAGCGCTGGCACCCACTTGTACTGCACCCCTTGGACCCCCTGTGGAGACCTTAAAGCTGCAGAGTGAGCAAGTGGTTTGCAGGTCAGGTTTTTCTGTTTTCACACCCTGAACTGGAAAGCTGCAGAGCGCTGGTGTGTTGCTCTAGCGGGGGCATCAGGTTTCTGAAAGCAGGAGCTGAATCTGGGGAGCGGAGGCAGCAGCTGCCCGCTCCTGTCCCAGGCCCAGTGCTGTTTCACCTGCAGAGCAAACAGGGGGTTCGCTATAGCGTGAAAACTTCCACAGCTGCCGGGTTTTGTGGTGGTTTGGTGGTTTATTTTTGTGGGTTTTTTTAGATAAAATGAGTGCCTGATTGCTAAGGTACTTACTGCAGCGGACACATACTTGTCCGTGTGCATATGGATGCGTACACAAGCGTTGCGCAGCTCGTGTATGTACACAGTACCAAAGGACCAGTGCAAGCGCAGCGGTTCCCTGCTGACACACGGAACTTTTTAAGCCCAAACTCAGGGGTTTTTGCAGGTTTGAGCAGGGTGTGCAGTGGTGGGGAGGTAGGCAGCCAGGGCCAGCACGGTATGGCAACCAGTGTGCCTCCGCGCCATCCAGATGCCTGACACTGCAGGGACACTGATTCCGGACCTGGGTGTGCAGGTTGTTGGTGGGTGCCTCTGCTGTGAAGCCAGGCTCTCTGTCTGCTCTCTGCCTGAAAATGGGGCCTTTTGGGGATTTATTTGGGATTTTTCCTCCTGTTTCTGTTATGTGTCTGTGTTTGAGGGCTCTCAAAAGTGGATGGAGGCAGCAGGCTGGTGGTGGGACCAGTCCTGGTAACTTAGTCTAGCTGGTGCATGGTTTCTTCCGCCTGAGGGAAAAAAAACCAAGCAAAAAGACAGAGGAAACGGGATATATAGATACTGCTCAAACATGTGAGAACCGGGGTGGTGGCGAGTGCTGGGATTTGTGATAACACTGTGACCTTGCCTCAGTGATTTGTTGGGTTTCTGTTCTCTGCAGTTCAAGGCTGCCTCTGAGTGCTGGCGTCACGGAGCTCCTCACGGCCCATGTTTTGCCTGGTGTGTAAGTAGAATGGATTTCCTTTATCTGGTTTCCTGCTTCAGAGGAAAAGGAAAATCATATGAAAAGTTCAGTTGCAGGGGGACAATACATAACTGTTGTGTACTGATAACCAAGGTTGATATGTGGTGCATTTTAGCTGTTCTCCCTCCTGCTTTTAATCGAAAGTTAACTCTTTGCAAAAAAAAAAACCCAAGCTGTGTGCCCAGCTGATGTTGGTTTGCGTTTGGGTTTGTGCCATGAGCAGTAAGGGGGGCTCAGAGAGGGATCCCTTATTCTTATGCTGGTGCACCCTCCCCTTGCTCATCACTTTGCTCCCCAGTTCGTGGCCATGGCACACAGGCTCCTGTCCCTGTCAGCGTGTGGGGAGAGGTGGGAGCTGGTGCAAGCTCCGCCACCAGTGCCGCCCGCACATATTTTGGAGGTGCCCTGGCCACTGTGCTGCGTGGCAGGGGTGCCCCTTTCCCTGGCAGCACCTCAGCCTCTCCCCACCATGCTCAAAGTGTCCTTCTGGTTTTGTTTTCTTTACTTATTTTCGGCCCTGAGGTTTCCTTCCAGAATAGTTTCAGGGCGTGGAAATAGGACGGTGCAACCCCGACCGCAGCCTCCGCCCCGCAGTGGACCTGGGCAGGAGAAGAGCACGCTGCTCTGCTCGCTTACCGCCCTGCAAAAATAATAATTAAATTTGGACATAGGAGCCATGTCAGCCTGTGCCAGACAGGGACGCTCTGACCATGAGGTCTCCATGGGCTTGGGCAGTTATATCAAAACCGTACATAGTGCTCTGGCTGGGTGTCATGGTTTAACCCCAGCCGGCAGCTGAGCACCATGCAGCCGCTCGCTCACTCTTCCCCAGCAGGATGGGGGACAGAATCAGAAGAGTAAAAGTGAGAAAACTCGTGGGTTGAGATACAGACAGTTAAATAGGTGAAGCCATGCACACAAGCAAAGCAAATAAAGGAATTCATAGGATCATAGAATCTTTAAGGCTGGAAAAGACCACTAAGATCATCAAGTCCAACCGTCAACCCAACACCACCATGTCTACTAAACTGTGTCCCGAAGTGCCACATCTACAGGCTTTTCGAACATCTCCAGGGATGGTGACTCCACCGCCTCTCAGGGGATCCTGTTCCAATGCCTGACCACTCTTTTGGGGAAGCAATTTTTCCTGATATCCAATCTAAACCTCCCCTGGAGCAATTTGAGGTCATTTTTCTCTTGTCCTATCNCCTGTCACGCATAACGGTGGCTTGGGAAGACAAATGCCATCACTCCAAACATCCCCTCCTTCCTTCTTCCCCCAGGTGTATATGCTGAGCACGACCCCATATGGTATGGGATATCCCTTTGGTCAGCTGGGGTCAGCTGTCCTGGCCGTATCCCCTCCCAACTCCTTGTGCACTCCTAGCCTTACTCGCCGGTGGGGTGAGGCCTTGGCTCTGTGTAAGCACTGCTCAGCAATAATGACAACATCTCTTACGTTATGAGTGCCATTTTCCGCACAGATCCAGAACAGAGCCTGATACTATTTACTGCGAAGAAAATTAACTCTATCCCAGCCAGAAGCAGCACACCGGGCCATGCTGGGTGAAACCCGCCTGGTCATAGCACGAAGCTGGTGCCCGCAGCTGGCGCAGAGGCCACCAGCACCAGGTTGCAGGACCGACGGCGTGGCTGGGGTGCAGCAGCGGGGCCTGTCATCACCGGCTGCGCGCAGGCAGCGATGCTGCCCAGGCAGGGCTTGGGGAGCGGGCTGCCTGCCTGACCCCCCAGCTCACTCACGCAGCGTGGCAGCGTACTTGTGTGTGTTAAAAACCCAGTGGGAGCGCAGAAGGGACCCCCTTGCGTTTGCACACGTGGGCTGCATGCTGCACACCTGCTGCCTTGTCTCAACAAGCTCCCGAAAAATGTTTTTTTGCTGCTGTCACCTGTTCCATGTTTTGTTTCCGGCTGTTTATCTACAAAAGTGAGGTGATTTTCATGAAGCTGTCGGATCCTGTGGTCACCTTTAGTAACAGGTACCAAATGCTGCATTTGGGCAAACGGGTGACCTCTCCAAGCCCTGCTGTCTTGGAGAGGTGGGGTTCTTGCAAAAGCATTAGGAAACCAATGCTCCAACACAGAGAGGGGATGCTTTTTGAATTTTATTATTATTATTATTTTAAAGGGGAATGTTTTGGATGCATTTGGCTGAATTCCCTGCTGAGCTCCCTGCACGGTGCTGTGAGGTTGCTGCTGCCGGTGGCCTGCCCTGGCAGCACCCACTCCCTGGCCCAGGAGCTAAACATAGGTGCTGGCCGAGCGAGGCCCTTTGGCACACGTTAATTATCCTGGTGCTTTTTAGGGATCTTGGGTGAAATATGCGTTTTTATAGTCAGCTTTCTTTTTTTAAGTAGCCTGGAGCAGCTGCCCTTTAATTACATTAAAAATTGCCTCCCACCAGCACTCTCTGTTCCCCAGCTGTGATGAAATTCAAGCTCAAAGCAGGGCGCGTGCTCGCCGCTGTCCTGCGCAGGGCAGCCCGTGATGGCGTGGGGGCTGTCTCTGTCCCGTGCCCCCGCAGCACCCCCAGCAGAGCAGCCCGCCCAGCCCCAACGGGCCGGGGAGCACCAGGTCCCTCAAGATGCTGGTGTCTCTCTTTGCCGGAGGCCGCTGCGTTGGCATTAGAGAACTGCATGGCTGCTTGCTGGTTTTCTTTCTTTCTTTTCATCTCTTTTTTCTTTTTGTGTGCGTTTTCCTGGCCCGAGGCGCCAGCTGAAAGCCACAGCCAGCTCCAGGCCTCCCTTGTAATTACGGCTCCTCGCAGTGTGACAGCGGGCTTTGAAGCCCATGGGGCAGGCGAGCTGCGCCCCGCAGCCCTGGCGTTGGCGCGACGGGCGCGCGGCCTGCCTCGTTTCCAGGGCTGCTGGACCCCTGGGGAGCTTCCAGGACCTCTCCCTCCTCAAAAACTTGGGATGTGCGTGGTGTTTCATCAGCACTTGGCAACTCCCCGTGATGTACCTGTTGTTGTGTCATCACCACATGAACAACCCAAAAAGGCTTGTCGTTCTGGTCCTAAGCTGGGAATTTGGTTAACTGGAAATCCTTTGCTCCCCAATTAAATTCAGACTCAAACTGGTCTGCCCCAGATGTGGGTGAAGCGTTTGGCAAGTGCAGCCCCTGGTTTTGAGCAGAAACATGAGCATTCAGGTGAAGTGGATTTTTCTGCCCGAAATAGCTATAGTTCTATCGCTGGCTAACCTGCGCATCACCAACCCGCTTGAAGGCATGCGGTTTCCAGCCTTGCTGTTCCCTCTCTGAGGCTCATGACATCGGGCAGGATTTGCCATTCTCCTTGCTACTGTGGAAAGCAAAGTTGCGTTCGGTGAGGAGAAGTTCCCCTGAGCTGCTGCAACCCAGGCGTGTGCAGGAGCAGCAAGGGGCCTTTGCTGCCGAGCGCAAGAAAAATCAGAGGAAAAAAGGGGAACAGAGGTGCGTTGGAGAGCTGGGTGGCTGAAATCCCAGCAGGAAATGGTAAATATAAGGAAAGGAGAAAGGATGTCCCTGCACAGGTGGGTGCAGGGGGACAGCTGCAGCACCCGCATCCCCCCATCCCCTGCCGTTAGGCGCAGGGCAGGAGGGGTGGGCTCTGGCACTGGCGGTGTCCTGCCACCAAGGTCCCCGCTGAGCTTTGGGTGGCCGTGAGGGTGGGGTTGTGGTTTTTTTTTCCCCCAAGCAGTTATTCTGCTTTGCTGGGGATGTGTACAGAGCCACCAGATTTCAGCTGGGTAATACCTGATTTTGGAGAGTGGGGGGCCAGTCTGGCCCCTACGTGGGTCTGTGTGGTTTGGGGGGCACAAGAAACAAAGCAGACGTGCATTTTGTAGCATCACTGTGGCAGAAATGGCTCCTAAGGTGGACTGGGGACACCTGTATCAGATTGCCCTTTTCTTTCCCTGCCCTTCCCAAGGCCCGTTCCGCTCTGCAGGCAGCCTGGAGAGTCACTTGGGTGGATTTAGCCTTTTTTTTGTAACGGCTGTGCCCAAGTGACTGTGGAGCTGAGCCTTTGAGGTTGGTCTTTTTTGTCTTCTCGAAAAAACAATGACAGAATTTCCCAAAAAGGGAGGTAGACACCCCCTGAGAACAGATTTCCCAATATTTATTTTAATTTAAATCCAGAGTGTTATTATACCTTCTGGCCTCCCAGCCATTCCTCTGAGACCAGACCCTCAATTAAGCGGCACAGCGCAAACCTCCCCGGGTTTGGCAGAGGCACGGGGCGCTATGTTTGTGCACCAAATCTGCCGGCGTTGAAGTTTGGGGGTTTTCTGGCGCACGCTGGTGGGCTGGCGTCACTCCGGGCAGGGCGGCGACTGGCTTGCGGAGGGGGGGCAAAAATAGACCTTATATCCCGGCGGGGCAGCAGCAGGAGGAAATCAGTGCCGGCCGACTCTGTGGGCAGCCGTTGGTGCTGTGGCGGGGTAAGCTTGCTGCTGCTTTTCCCAGCTGGGCTGTGCATTGCCGCCTGCTTTTTTGGGGGGCAATGGGAGTCGGG
>VWZZ01003889.1:67752-108745 GCA_013399095.1 Psophia crepitans
CTTGCTGGTAGGGCTGAATGCTGCTTTTAGCCTTTTCTTGGATCTGTGGCTTGATGAAGTACTCGGGTGGAGGGAATGAGCACCCAGAGCCTCGCTGCATGGCCAGGGAAGCTGGTTTGTGGCCAGTTGTTTTCTAGCCTGTTATAAATGAAGATGGGGAAACTTCAAGTGCAGGTAAATATGATAACAACTCCCCCCCAGCCTCAGCACAGCTGATGGTGGGTTTAGCCAGAGGAAGGGTAGGTAAAAGGAAGGTTAGTGGGCCTGACTGAGCCTGTGGGGGATGCAGGGAGCATCCCTCCCTGGGGGGAGCCTGGGGTGCTGCAGGACTCCTTGCTGGGGTCCTGATGGAGGAGGGCAGAACAGGGTTTGGTGCTTAGGGATGCAGCTTGGACCTGGCCAGAGCCAAGCCTCCCCCCGGTATGCATACAGGGAGCTCGTTGCATTCGTGCCTTGCTCTGCTATTTTTGTCAATGATAGACTGTAGGAGCCAATTATATTCATTTATTTGTTTGCTTATTTATTTTTCCTCAATGAGGTTAAACTCTCTGTGGTGTGATTCCCGGGGGCATTGCTCCCTGGGCAGAGCCCGAGCAGCCTGCAGGGCTGTGGGAGGGCAGCCGCAGCGGACAGCCCCCCCGCCAGCTGCTCCCCTTGCATCTCCGGTGGGGGTTGCTTTTCCCAGCTCGCTCCTGGGAGACGGCGAAGCAGGAGTGGCTAGTCCTGCTCAGGGAAAGCAGTGTGTCCACTACCAGGTGAAACTCACTCTTCTGGTATTTTGTGGCTTCTTGCAAAAACGAAATGTATTTATGGAAACTGAAGCAGATCTGTCAAAACAAAAAAAGAAAAAAAAAAAAGGACTTGGGTCTCCGGAGGGGTTGGGTGACCCCATCAAGAGGTGGCTGGAGGTCAGCCTTTCTTCTCCCATCTCACCCATGTGAACACAAACACTTGTATAATTTGGGGTAGTGATGGTGCTTCCTAGCTGAAAAGCAAGCCCTTGCCGTGTTTCGCTGTTCCTAGAGAACACAGCCATGAGGACTGCCCTGGTCTTTGCCTGCCTGGTGGGGATAGCGTGCGCCTTCTCGGTGAGTGCCAGGCAGTGGGGGGACCCCTCGGCTTTGCTGGGGCTGGTGTGGGGCCTTTGCCAACCCAGCCTTTCCCCCAGGTCAAGAGCTGGCTGCGGCAAGCCAAGTCGGATGACTCGGAAGAAAACGCGGTAGGACCTGCCCCCGCCCTGAGTGCCTAGCCCCACGTGGTGCTGGCCTTGAGGACAAGGACTTTTTGGTCACTCATGCACCCAAACCCCCAGACTGATGGGATTTACCTTCTTCTCCTGGTAGGTGTTCAAGAACAGGCACCGGTATTACCTGTACAGATATGCCTATGTGCATCCCCTGCAGCGACGGTACCAGGTGGGTGCTTTGGAGGGGATACGGATGCTTTGTTGCCCACCAAATGCAGAGATGTTGGCATGGTCTGCGCCCTGCCTGCCACTTGCCTGCAGGGCTAGGCTGAGGCCGTCATGCTTGTGACAGCAATGGAGATCCACCAGCCTGGCCATGGCTTGATTCTTCCCTCTCCTTAGGGCAGTGACTCATCGGAGGAAGAGGGGGATGGCTCGGAGGAGGAGGAAGAGGGGGTGAGTACAGCAAACCTTCAAAAGCCTTCAAAACAAATATGGGAATTTGGGAACTTTCTTTGGTTTTGTAGTCTCTGCTCATCAGCATTTGTGGCCACTGACCACCCACAGCCTTGCACTCTGGATGCAACTGGATTTTCTACTCTGGGCTTTATTTTATTATTTTCTGTATGTTTTTTTTTTCCTTTTTCTTCTTTTTTTTTTTTTAAAGAGGATGGGCGGGGATGCACCAAACAGCCCTGAGGCAAACTTTCCAGGTTTCCATTTTCAGTGGCTCAGAAAGGAGCGGGATGGGCCCAAGGGCGGAAACAGGGAGACTCACCCACAAGGCGAAAGGTGCTGTTAGGGACTCCTCTCGCCTTCCCCTTTCAGGGTGTGTTGTCCCCGTAGTGCTGATAAAATTGCTATGAAAAATACAGTTACACTCTGCACACGTGTGTGTGGAGGGGCACAAACTGGTGCTGTATTGGGAAACACACGTTTGTACCAGCCCAGCCGTAACACTGCTCCTGTCTGCTCTGTCAGTATGAGCTTGGGCACCGCTGCATTTGCAAGAGTCACCCAGGTCCAAAATTAAACACCAGGGATTGCGAAGGTGCCCAAAATAATCCAGTGCTCTCGCACGCACGTACTCTGAGACAGGGATCCGGTATGCTTGAAAACCGATGTGTCAGGTCTAATCACGTCTTTATTATTGTTTAATATTTGAATGCTAATTTAGGGGTCTTTTTAACAGGAGTGTAAGCCTGGGCATCTGGTCTTAAAACACCGTTTGGAGGCCCGGCTGGAGCTGGGGTGCAGCATGGGGTGGCCCCAGTGCCTCTGCCAGCCCCAGCACCTCCCTGCAGTTTGCTCCTCTCTGCCTGTCGCTCTCCCCTACCACTGCGGTCTCTAGGGATAACTCTGAGTAGTGGGATGAGGCAGCCAAAGGGGGATTTCGATTCCCAAGGAAGAAATTAAGTGATATGCAGGAATGCAGCTGCTGTTCAGGGCTGCCCCTTTCACTTGGAGGGCACCAGAGCAGGGGTGGTTCCCAGGCAGGGATGCTGGGTACCTTCACCGGCAGAGGATGGTCAGCAAGATAAATCATGACAAAAGACCCCAAGGTTGGTTACGGGTTTGTAAAGAGCACCGTTGTATCGGCGGCTAGATGGGGGACCTCACTCCCGCCTGCACAGCCAGCTGCATCGTGCATGGTCGCTCCTCCAGTGGAGAGGAAAACAGCCTGGGTTTTCTCTGGCACCAGATGTACCCATATTTTAAGTGTCTGAGTTGGCCCAAAACACCAGGGTGAGCGTCTCTGGCCTTGGCGAGCAAGCAGTAGGGATTGCCCAGGGCAGGGATGGCAGTAGCCCTGTGTCCCTGACCACAGCTGGGTTCATGTCCTGGTGGCAAGGTGCTCCTCCTCCTAGGCTGGGGGCAGGGTGAGCGGGCCCATCCATTCCTCAGTGGTTGTTCCAGGCTCTGCCTGCATTTGGGTTATTCATTGCCTTTTTTAGCAGCATGGACTGTGGTGCACCTCACTGAAAGACCCGCTCCGCTGCATGGTCTCTGGGGCCAAGCAATGCTGATGGCTTGTTGCTGGTGAGGTTCAGGCTCATGCCTGGCTTTGAGCCGTCAGTGCTCTCACCTGCTATCTACATCTGGTGTGTCGTGTCTCCACATGTAGTGTGTCTGTGGCTTGCTTTGTTTATTGGAAGCTGGAAGAGGTAACTTCAAAAGCAAACCTTTAGATGCTTTGGAAAGCAAAATGCATAGCCAGAATGGGAACGCCCGACTCCAGCCACTACCACTTAATTGCATGGCTTGGGCTGCCCTGCTGCAGCTTCTCAATTTCAGCCCGGGGGGAGACCCGTGGGAAAGTAGGAAACTCGGAGCAGTGCTCAAACACCATGCGGGGATGCTGCATGCCCCCCTCGCTGCTGGGAGGGCTGCGCTCCGCTCCCACTGCTGACCGCCTGCCCTCTCCCTGTCCCTGCAGGAGCCATCCCATGCTGGCACAGAGGCAGCTGGCCACTCCACCGGAGCAGCCCCTGGGGACAGCCAGGGTGGGCTGGGAGGAGACGTTGCATCCCTCCAGCAGGTGTGGTTTGGGGGGGCTGGAGGACAGCACCCGTGGAGGGGAGTATGTTCACTGCATGCTTGCTTGCACCCGTGGGGTGCCCTGCACCCTGTTTCTGCTTGGGAGTCTGCTGCACAAGATGCCCACAGCTGGGCCAAGCTCTGAGCATTAACCCGTCAGGAGGGTTGGAAGGGCACCCCAAAAAGGCAGCCTTGCCACGCAAGGCCCAGGGAGATGGTCAGCTGTGCCCATGCCTGCCCCATGCCACTGAAAAGCTGCAGCCCCCTGACACCCAACTAATTCTGTGTTACTTCTGCGCCCCCAGGGCAAGGGCTGCCAAGGGTCCCTGAAGGGCGGCAGGAACAGCCCTGTCGGCAAGGGAGGCGACTCTGAAAATGAAGACAGTGATGAGAATGAGGAGGAGGAGGAGGAGGAAGATGAGGTAGCTGAGAATGAGAATGGCATCAATGGCACAAGCACCAACACCACCAATGGGGAAGATGGACCTCATGGCAATGGCACCGCAGTGGCTGAGGAGGCCACCGGCATGGCTGAGGAAGAGGAGGAAGAAGAGGAGGAGGAAGAAGAAGAAGAGGAGGAGGAGGAAGAAGAGGAGGAGGAAACTGAAGCCACCACCATTGCCAGCACCACCGGTGAGGAGGGGCTGTCCCAGGCAACCACCACAGGAGATGCGGGACCCACAGATGCCACCACAGTCGGGGAGCAGTGGGAGTATGAAGTGACAGCTGGGGGCCATGGCCGGGGAGATGAGGGCACCACCAATGGCAACTATGAGGAGCAGGACGAGTACGCCCGCGGGGACAGCTACCGGGCCTACGAGGATGAGTACGGCTACTACAAGGGGCATGGCTATGATGTGTACGGCCAGGATTACTACTACAACCAGTGAGCAGGTTGGGGGCCGGCCCTGGTGCTGCCCCCGCCTGCCCTGGCCCACTCAGGAACATGCATCCAAAGGCTCGCTGCAGCTGCCGTGTGCCAGAGGAGACGCCAGGCAGCGTGGGGTGCACGCTGGCTCTGTCCCAGGCTTTTTTTTTCTGTGTCTCGCAAAGCGAAATGAAATAAAGCAACCAAAGTGAGCTCGTTGGTGACAAAAGGTTTGCTGCCAAATTTTCTGGGGTCGCCAGAGCGGCACAGTGTTTGGTGGGCTGAGGGGCTACAGGTGCTCATGCTGCTCAGGGTTAAATCTCTCTATTCTAGCTCAGAGGCACACATAAGGAGGAGGAGCAGAAAGGCTAACTGGGAAATCCTCTGTAGCGTCCCCTCCAAACAATGGAAGGGCATTTTTAGGGTCACTGCTGTGGGATTGCTGCCATGTCTTATCTCAAGTTGACGTGATTTTGCAATAAGTGGGTGACGATAACTTTACCACGTCTTTGACTCCTTGGTAGCATGTCTCCCGTGGCCTGACCATGCACTAGGCAATATTAATGAAGGTAAAGACATTAATTTCTTTTTCCGTGCATCACTAGTTGTAGATAAACACCCGTGTAATGAGAGCGTTGCTTCTGCATCCCTGCACCAGGCACGTGGGTCCCACCAAGGCTGAGCACCTCAGACATGTGTTTCGGACGCCGGTGCCACAGCCCAAAATGGTCCACGTCTCTCCCCGCCACACAGCCTCGTCCCCAGGGCAAGGTAGGGCTGTCACAGTGATAGCAGTGTGCCCACTCACCTCCTGTGTCGGGGATGATGTGGCTTGTCCCCAAGATTTCTGCCCAGAGTCACCTCTCCATGGGATAGTGGCCCTGGCCAATTGGGGATCAGCAGCAGGGATGGGGAAGGACCATGTCCCGCTGGGTTCCAGGCAGATGCCCCCATTTAGGAAAAGCAATGGCTTTCACATACAGGTTATGGCAGGTGCCATGTTGCCCTCTCACTCCTGCAAAGAAAACCTGTGTTCAGCTGCTGATATAGGTCTAACTGCAAAACAAGTTTCCGTTCTCGTAGCAGCATGCTGCTGGCCACTGTACAAAATCGCCTCTGCGTGCTGCAGCTGCCAGGGTGGCAAGGGATGCTGCCTGCAGGGTGGGCACCCCTGGGGCCAGATCCCTGCAGTGGCACTGGGGAGCCCTGCACATACTCGCAATCGGGGGGGACGACACATGAGAGCCACATCCCCAGGGGTTGCTCAAAGACGTCAGGGAACCAGCACAGACAAAGGGCCCTGTTGCTGCCGGGGACTGGGTCGCGCTCTCATGGGGCACCCAGCCCGGCCCCGTGTGCGTCAGCCCCCCGGGCACCCAGCCAAAGCTCTGCCTCCCTGAGCCAAGGTGCCTGGCTGGCTGCTCTGGTACCTGCGGGGCAGCATCAGACCATGGCTCCCTGCCCGGGGGGGAAACGGCAAGTTTCCCCCTGGCTGCAAGATTTGCTCCTGCCTGTGGCTGGATGCTGAGGGGTTAAGCATTTCTGGTGCTAATGGGACAGTCGTACCCGCTCCCAGGGCGTGGGTCGGGGCAGGGTGGTGGGTGGGATGGGAACTGTTGTCACCATCACCACAGTGAGTGGCAGGGCCAGGCTGGCAAGGGGAACCCCTCTTGGCATGTGCGTAGGTCACCAGCATACCAGCAAAGCTAGAGGCGGGCAGGAGGAGAGCACGTACATCGTGTGCATCCTCATAGCACCTTCCCACAGCAAAGGGGGGCTCGAAGGGACCTGTGCAAGCAGTGCCTGAAAAAATTCTTCTTTTATCACTCTTCTATTTTGCACTTACACCAGGCTTGGCTTGGGGGGGTTGAGGTTGCAACCCAAAAAGCAAGTGTTGGAGGCTAGGTGTGGCAGCAGCTCTCAGCTTGGCCAGCACTGCCCTGGGGGGGTGCTGGTTGTGGCCGTGACCCACGGCTCAGTGTATTGCCCTCCCCCTTCCGTAGCCCTGCTGGCTTTCCCACGTTGGTCACGGTGAGCACGCTGTGACCCACTGCACCCCCTCTTATCAATAACCTGGCTGGATGCGTGCCACACTAAGATCTGTGCTAATCATCGAGCAATTTCGCCTTCAGAACAGATATTTATAAACCGTGCTTTCTGTTTATCCAGCCAGGTGGAACATTTGATAGCTGTCTTCCACCACAAACACATTTTTAGCTGGAAATTACTCCCCCTGGTTATCTGCGGGCGCTGCCAGCCCTGACAAATGTCCCTGGGCAGGAGCTGATTGGCTCCACGCGCCCGGGGCCAACTTTAAATTTCAGCAAAGTGGGCACAGGCTCCGCGGTCTGCCGCTGGAACCTGCCTCCGACGGCGAAAGGTAATCTTTTTACCTGTTTTCCTGCCCTTTCTCTCCCCAGCCCTTCAGCTCTGTCCTCCCTGATCAGGGCGTCTCCTGCTTTCACTCCGGACAAGCCGCACGGGGGATGGGGAGATAGCCTGAGCCTCAGCCGCGTGCATCTCGGTGTTGCGCTCTCTGGAACCTACATTGCTTTGCACTGCTTCGTGCCTGAATTTCCTTCTGATGTTTCCCATCACAACACGTGGATGGCTGAAAATAGTCTCCAGGCTGGACCTGTGAGTCCAAGCCTGGGTGGATGGGTGAAACGAGAATTACTAACCAGCAGAGCTGTTGTCTCCTGCCATTCACGGGTGTGTTGAAAACAGCGTGCTGGTTTCTTAATTCAGACTTCCGACTGTATGGCTCAGCCTGCAGCCATTTTGGTGGTCATTTATTGCAAATATCCACCCAAGCTGCTTATGACAGGGTGGGTTAAGAAGTTTTAACACCCAGTGTCAGAGCACCCACTCGGTTCTGCTGGCCGTGCATGTGTCCTTGCTTTGCTGCCGAACGCTCGTGGCCAGGGCATTGCCTTCACTGCAAGGACTGTAGAGAGGCAGAGTGATGCCACCTGGAGAAAGCTGGGGTCACTGGATAACCTCGCTGTCATGGGGGGCTTTGGCACAGCAGGAGGCTTTGGATCGCTGCTGGCTGGGACTGTTGGGGACTGCAAACCCTAGGAAGAGGAACTCCAGCGATTCTTCCCTTTGTGCCCCCAGGAGCTGCCCAAGATGCAAACAGCACTCGTGTGCCTGTGCCTGCTCAGCACAGCGCTCTCAACACCCGTGAGTACAGCTCTCCCCAGCACGCCACTGAAAGCGTGGGGTGCACCACCCAGTGCATCCCAGCACGCTTTCGGCAGCAGGAAAATGTGAGATGTAGTTGCATATAGTAGCTCTGGGGCTTGAGAGGGGTTTTGAGGTGCCAGTACAGAGGTGAATCCAGCAAGAAAAATGTATATTAGTGCTGAGGTGCCTGAGCATGTCCCTTTAATTTAGTAGTTAGGGCATTGTACGAGGGCTGGTCTGGGTTGCTGTAACTCTTCCTCTTGATTTCTGTGGCTTTGGGATCTGCCCAGAGCCTGGGAACAGCCCAAGCAGAGTCACAGGAAGGGAGGCTCGGGGAGGGCGATTGCCTTGTGCGCATGGGTGACAGGGGTCGGAGGAGCGCTGGCAATTATATTCAGGCTCTCCTGATGTGAAAGCCGGACAGATATAACTGAAACAAAGGGCAAACTAAGATAACTATAATCGCAGCCATTTTTGTCCTGCATAACTTTTGCCCGGCATACTAAATCCAGAGCTAGGTTGAAGATCTGCTCCTGCTGAAGGCTTACTTTTCCAGCAGTGTAAGGAGGAGGGAAACCGTATCTTCCCTGAGGGCTGGGCCCCAGCAGTGTGTCCTTAACCCCCCGGGGCAAGCTTGCACAGCCGGGTCCGTGGCGGGGCAGCACCAGGGAAGGCAATAGATCAGCACAGATTTGCTTTTCGTAGAGGGGCACGGAAGAGAGTTGGATTATACTCTGCTGTGTACCCAGGGCTGTAATCCAGCCTTTGACGTTGTTCACAAGCAATGGAATAAGATGGGAATATTTAATACTCTAGGGTGCATTTCTGCCCCTTCCAGCTGGGCCTGGGACGCTTCGGTGGCACATTTTGCTGAGACCAGAGGAGACTCCTTTCCATGGGGCTGTCTCCCCGTCTGGCACGTAAGGAATGCCCCGAAATAGCTTGGGGGAGCTCACAGGATGCTCCCACCTCCAGATCCACCATCCCCGAGGGATGCACTGGCCAATACATCCCAAAAGACGCCAGGATAATCAGGGGAATCGGGACGCTTGCGAGCATGTACCTGGCTGTGAGGGCACAGGCCTTGCCCAGTAAACACTGGAAATCACCACCAGTTAACCAGCTCCAGACTCCCATCACAGTCAGATCCCAGCCGTAAGTTGGAGCAATTGTGGTGTGAGCAGTGGTGCCAGGTATTAAAAGCTGCAATACAAGTACTCTGCAGCAGAATACAGTAGAGGGGTATTCGCAGACCAACGATCCCCTATTAAAAGCAGCATGCTGCGCAATGTGCCGTAGCAGCATTTGCCATACTTTTCAGACCTTGGAAATGGGTCTGAAATTTCGACCTTTCCTATTGCTGGTTTTAAGCCAGCACCCCAGGCAGCGCCTGGGAATGTGTTGGCTTATCGACACAGTTTCCCACCCGTCCCCGGGCGGCATGGCGTACCCATCACGCTGCGCAGGGCAGGCGGCCGGCAGCGGGCGCTGGCAGCCGCCGGGGTGCTGGGGCAGCGTTTGACACCTCGGCTCTTACTTGTGTTTTGCTGCCCGCAGGTGCCACCGCCGCTGCCTGGGAGAGCTGCTGGGAACTGCGTGGGACAGCACCGGGTATGTCCCCTCTGCCCCACCTGGACCCCGGGGGGTGCCCTGCGCCGGGGGTGCAGGGAGAAAAAGCTGCTTTTGGAGGGAACCCCAGGGAGCCGCAGAAAACGAGACCAGCGGTCCCCTTGCATCTGAGCATGCCTTACGGAGGGCAGGGGAGGGGAAAAGTGTGATGTGCTCAGGCGAGGGGCTTCCCCACCCCGGCTGCTCCTCTGCCCCTGCCCAGCTCTGAGCACAAATACGTGGTGCACCCACAGGTGAGGTTGTAAAAGCCCCGGACCCAGCTGCTATGGGGTTTTTTTCAAGGTGTATTGGCATAAAATGCATCAGTAGCAAAACTCAGATGATCGGTGGAAGAAAATGCCTGGTTTTGCCTATTGGAAGCCAGCTGCTGTCCTTCTAGTGCTTCGGTCACTGTCAGTCCCATCACTCATATGTGATAGGACCATCAGCCAGTTTTTTTACTCAAGCCGTAAGCTACCGTGCAAAAAACATACCCCACAGCTCCTGAAAGCAAACAAATGCAGAAAATGAGCCCAAGGGGAAACTAAACCCCAGAGCCTGGGAGGCAAACACACGTGTCCTTCCCAGGTCCCTGCCCGCACTGGTGGCTATGAAGTGATGGGAGCTACCACCTTCCCTGGAGACCCAGTGGGTGCTGATGGCACCCTGCTGCTGCACCAGGCACAGCAAGAGGAGCTGCTGCCATCACATTTAAAAAGAAAATTGGTTTTGGTTACTTTCTTCCCTACCAGATACTGTTGAAAGGCTGCAATTCCAAGCATGGCTTCTATGTTTTCAAATATGTCTACTCGTTTTCGACGCGGAGGAACCAAACACAGATAAAGGTAAGGAGGTGGCCAGGTGGCATGGCGGGACCCCAGCTTGGCTGCGGTGCCCCATGCAGCCGGTGAGGGCTGGGGCTGACTCTGACCTCTCCCTTGTGTGTACTGCACAGAAAGAAGAGGCTGACAGCCAGAGCACTGTCCCTGGTCACCGACTGGGCAAGGACAATGCCAGATGGGGGCTGACGGAGGACGGGGCAGCCCTGGACCGAGATGACAATGGCAGCACCAAGACAATGGAGAACGGGACTGGTCTCAAGTCCAAAAACCGCAGTGCCCCAGGCATTGGTGGGGATGCTCACAGCCCTCGCCCAGGCACCAGCACCCGTGCGCGCGGTGGTGTTGGCATCGCGGGTCCGCCCCTGGCCAGCTCAGAGGGCAGCGGTGACCTGGATTTGGTGGTTGAAGTTGACGGTGGTGTTTCCATTCTCCCCCAGGGCAGACACCCCAATGAGGCTGTGGCAGGGAACAGGTCCAGTGTCAGGAGTGAAGACAAGGTTTATGGTGCCCCCAGGGGTGTTCCAGTGGAGCAGGTCACAACAGTCGGGAGGGAGAGGGCCCCTGCCACTGGAGGGGCTGGGGATGAGGGCAGTGGTGAGGCCACCGTCGCTGGCCAAGGGCAAGAGGGCGTCATGCGGGGGACAGGGATGGGAGGTGCCGGTCTTGCCTCCGTCACTGAGAAGATGGAGGATGTCCAAGTTGATGCCGAAGGTGTGGATGAATATGCTTACCTCCCTGACTCGGGCAGCATCACCGTCACCCATGGGAAGGCGGACAGCACAGTGAAGGCCACCAGCTTCACCCAAATCTCTCCAGACAAGGATGATGAGGTCAACATCTTCATTGGGAGGGCCAACATCCACGTGGGGGAGCAAGAAACCACCCAGGCTGGTGCCACTGTTGGCAGTGAGAATGATGACATCCCCACTGTGGGAATGAGCAGCTCCCTGCCCGGGCTGAGCATCACTGCAGCATACAACGGCAATGATGATGATGGCATCCCTGCTCGCAGGCAACCTGAAGGACTGGCCACCACAGCCACCCTGGTCCATGGGGACAGCGCCAACACCAGCCCCAGGGTTGGCCGTCCCATAGGAGATGATGAGCATGGTGCCACCACTGTTGGTGATGGAGAAGGACCAGTGGTCCTTGGCCCCTGGAGGGTCTCTGGTGATGACGTTACCATCCCCGCGGGGGCTGGCATCCATGGGAACAGTGATGATGAGGTGAGAGGTGAGGGGCAGAGGTTCAAGGGGAGGCCAGGCCACCTGGTTGTCACCACCCCCTACCAGCAAGGTGACAAGGAGGCTGCAGGTGCTGTCCCAGCCAAGGGAGCCAGCATCCGCCTGGGCACCACCATGGGTTCCCCCGGGGTGAGCGAGGGGGACTGCACCACCACCCTGGGTATGGCCGGTGGCCTCAAGGCCAGCAAGAGTGCTGCGGCAGGGAAAGGAGGGCGCGGGGAAGTGGGACCAGCCATCCCCCAGCCCCGTGGGGACAGACAGCCCAAGGCAGGGGCGAGGGTCCAGCCGGGGAGAGCGGGGCTGGCCAAGCCACCCAGGAGCGACAAAGCACCGTCCCCACGTGGGAAAGCCAGCAGCTGGGCGTCAGGCAGGGCCCAGGCGAAGGCTGATGGCCATGGCAGCGATGCCAGGGGCAGGCCACGTGCCACTGAAGCGGGGGGCAGCCCCCCTCCACGGGCTGGGCGAGCCGGGGGAAGCATGGTGGCAAGGGAAGGCCGGGAGCGGGGTCGAGGTGGTGAGGCCGGAGTGGTGGTGGCAGGGTCCGGGGTCAGCCGCCTGCCTGGGCACCATGGCAGGAGGCCGGGGGCCGGGGCGCTGGGGGCGTTCGCAGCGCTGGGCCACAGCAAGCAGATGGACCAGGTGAAGCGCGCTGACGAGCTCCACGTCCGCGAGCGGGCCTTTTATACCCTCGGCAGGGCAAGGGGCAGCCCCCGCGGCCCCTACGCCGGCCTTGTGAGTGCCGACAGCAGCCAGTCCTCTGAGGGGGAGCAGGGCAGCCTCAGCGACAGCCGACAGACAGGACTACGGTCCTCGGGGTGGTGAGCTCCAGGGCACCCCACGGCCGCTGGAGCCAGGGGACCCTCTGAGGGGCTGCCGGTGTCCACCCTGGTGGGCTCCAGCGGGGGGGTTGGGGGGTCCCGCCTGTTGTCATCCCCACAGCATCCCCACTACAGGTGCTGCTCTTGCCTGGGTGAGGGACACCCTGCGTATTGCTAGGGATTGCGCGGTGCTTCACAGCCCAGGAGCCAAAAATCACTGGTTCATGCAATCCTGCTGTTAATTTGAGGGGGGCGGCCGCATCCGGCGCTGCAACAGCGATGCATGGGTTTGCTGTGCTAGACAGCCATGTAACAGCAGCTGTGCTACACGGCGTAGGGTAGCATTGTTCGTGCACTGATGCGAAGCGAGTAAATAAATGGTGAGAAAAAGCTTCTGTTCTTGTGGTTTCACTTCCAGCCTAATGGACAAATAAAGGCATTTCTGTACCCAAGGCTCTGCGGACTTTGCTGTGTGCAACGGGACTTCAGGCAGCTGCTTTGCCGTGAGCAGTGTGCTGCGGGGGGGAGGCAGTCCCCAGCATGGGAGGGTCTCTGGCTCCAGCGCATCTCTGTCCAGCCATCACTTCTGGGGGGGCTAAGTGGCCCTGCACATCCCTCCCTTGGGGTATTAAACCCCACCGGCTCCTGCCCAGGGCTGCCTGCCTCCCCAGGCAGTTTGTCCTTCCTGGGGAGCCCCGCAGAGCATCTCCCCACGCAGTTCATCCATCTCCCCCAGCGGGAAATCCCCACCACGCTCTCCAGCGCACTGCCAGGGTGCTTGCTGGCCCCACCACCCTTCCAGCAGCACCGTAACACCTCGGCTGTGCTGCCACCATTCCCACCGCTGTCCCCCACACGCAAGCCAGGCTGGGCTTCGACATGCTGGAGCCGTGCCGCCGGTGGTGCCCAAAGTTAATAACTGTTTATGCAGTTGCAGGTTGCTTTTTCTGGCCAAGAAGCTGCTAAAAAGGGTGTGCTTGGCAGTGCGCCGGAGCAAACGGCCTGGTGGGAGCGGCGTCAGGCCTCGCTGGGAGAGGGGCCGCCCTCGGCACATGCGGGAGGGGACTCCCAGCTGCACTGCGCTCATGAGCACTGCGATGGCAGCGATGTGCCCGCAGAGCCTCGTGCAGGGAAGGGACAGGTCCTGCTTTGGGCCACAGACTTGGTTCTTAGGGACTGTGCGTGAGTGATTGCTGCTGGGACCAGCAGGACAAGGAAAACACTGCGTATCTCACTGTCAGAGCTTGTGCTCTCCAGAGGACAGGATCAGAAGTTGCACGTGCCTGCTATACCCCAGACCAGGGCATCAGGCCCCGTGCCAGGCAGCCTGGTGCCAGTGCTGCGGGGACATGGAGGTTTAGGCAGCCTGCAGCTTCCCAGGCATGGGGCAGCACCCACAAGAACCCCAAAGACTCAGGGACCTCCTGTGCCAGCCCACCCAGCTCAGAGTGAAAGGGGCCACAGGGCTGCTGGCAAACTGGGCTGGGCAACTTGTCCCTGGAATTCCACGGCACAGACACCCCAAGTCTGATGAAGCATGGTGATGCTCCAGGGAGCTCAGGCTCAGCATATGCTGTTGCCTGGTAGAAGAAGGGGTTGGTTCTGGGGTCTTGCTGCTGACAGGGCTGGGACTGGTTGGTTTGCAGCACCATGAGAACCCCAGCGTGGTGCCCAGCCACCTCCATCCCCAGTCCTGACTGCATCCTTGTCCATGCCATGAAACAACATCCATAAGCAAGGCCTGGGCACCATCTAGTGGAATAAAGAGTCTTTTGCTGGGAACGTTTTGTGCCTGTTGAATGATGCCCAGCTCCGCCTGGTGCCAGGACACACACTGTCGCCCTCTTGCCCCTTTGCTTCCCTCAGCTCCCTGGCAACCCTGCCTGAAGAGCAAGGTCAGGTATAAAACTGGCTATAGTTCAGGTATAAATGGAATTCATTTATAAAACAGAACGTCCTTGCACAGCTGCTGTTAAAGCACCTGGAATTTTTATGCAGTGACTCTGGCTCTACATCCTGGGGCACGCGGCATGAGCCCCCTCCTCACCTAGCTGCCTGGCTCTACTCTTCCAAAACTCACTTGCCAAATAGCACAAACGGCCACTGAACAGACAAACTGCAAGTTTCCTGGTGAAAGGGTTTTCCTGGACTATTAGGGCAAAGCAGGGAGGTGGCTTTTCCTTGCAGTGAAGGCTGGGCTGACGAGTGCTGGGGAGATGGCAGGAGTGACACCCACAGCAAGCTTCCAGCTGCCTAGAGGTGGTCACCAGGTTTGGGGGGGTGTTCCTCTGTGGCTCTTTGGTCTTTGGCTCTGCTGAGGTGTGTATTTTTTGGGAAAACTTTAATTTAGACCTTTAATATATATTCATTTACTTTCTGTTCCCATGTGGTGTTTTTGTTTCTTTTTTACTGAAGGGTAGCAGTGATTTATCAACAAGCAGCTTCTTCATGTGGGGACAGCAGAGGCTGTTACTGAAGTGCTTTAGGGTCTGTCATCCTACCCTGTAGGTAAGTGTACCCAAGTGAAGAGTGATATGCACACTAGAGTACTTTCTGGGGGTACAGAAGGGGAAAGAAGTTGTCCCTAAAAATCCAAGCTTCCCTTACAAATGTGTAAAAATTCCCTTACAAATTGTAAAAACACAGGGATGTGGCCAGCTGAGTATGGGTGGTTGTTTACTCAGGTGAATGCTTAGAGGAGAAACACCTGCTATTGTGGGCTGTCACCGATTTCTGGTGCCTATAAGCCCTCACACGTGAGGTGCAGAGGGTCTCTGCAGCAGCTGTGGCAGCGGAAACCCCTCGGATTTCACAGACGTGGATTTCTGTTAACTTTGCTTTTGCACATGGGCTGGTGCCTGCAGCAGTGCTGGAAAAAAGCAGGTGATGGGGGACAAGGGAGCCAGCTCCCCCATGCGTCGGGCAAGCCAGATGAGGGGAGGGAGAGCCGTGACCCCTAACTGGGGACTGCCGCAGCAGGCCGGCTGGGCAAGGCTCAGGTCAGGTCCTTTCCCCAAAGCACACGCAGCTGCAGAGGTTTGCCAGTGATGTACCTTGCAGCAGCACCCTCATTAAGGAAACCTGTAGAACCCAGCCTTGGGGTATTTAGCCCCTTGGGGAAGCCTCCTTACTTTTTTGGGGATGGCAGCAGTTGGCTGTGAGCTGCTCCCTTTCCTGGCTACTGGTAGTAGCCCCTTTGCAAGCTCATGCTGTTCCTTGCCCAGGGAGATAGGGGTGCCAAGGCCGCTGGACCAGGATGGGAGAAGCATCTTGTGCTCCCAGCTGTGGGGCTGGCAGCGCTGCAGGTACCAACACCAGCAGTGGGGTGTGAGTGGGGCTGCGCCTCCCTGGATTTTCTGGGCAGGAAGGAAGCCTGCTCTGCCTTTCCTGGGCTCTCCTGCCTCGGGTGGGCTGTTACCTGGGCAGGCTGGGGACTGGGAACCTGGCTGGCTCCTCAGCACCTTTACTGTAACAAGAGGAGGGGGGAACAAGAAAAAACTTCTTTGGGTGACAGAGCACTGGCACAGGCTGCCCAGAGAGGTTGTGGAGCCTCCTTCTCTGGAGATGTTCAAAACCTGCCTGGATGTGATCTTGCTTTAGTAGGGGTGGGTGGACTAGATGATCTCCAGAGGTCCTGTCCAACCCCTAGCATTCTGTGATGACAAAAAAAACACCACACAAACCTCTGCTACAGGTCTTAGAAATAATTATCTCTGTAATTACCCTTTCTGGCTTTATGCCTTGTGGCTGCATCAGGGCTTATATGACAAAGCGAGCTGCTCTGCCATCGGTGTTTAGGATGCTGCAGCTGGACCTTGTGTGGCCGTGGGCTTATGGGTGCCTTGTAGACTCCATTGGCTCCTTGGGCATGCTGGGTGAATTATCACCTCTCTGGTCTGGCCTCAGACACCTCTCAATGCTTTGTTAACCCGGTGGTGATGATGCTGTAACCTAGGTAATTAGGGACCTGTTGCCCTGGAGCCATAGGTCTAGAGGACTTTGAGCCCTTGGACAAATACTGCAAATGAGTGCTAGTGGGCTTTTGGAAAACAGTTGTTAACATTTAGTCTGTTTCTGCTCTTAGAAGGTACAGAGGCATTTTTATAAAGTGAAGTGCCTTCACCTGCCTTGTTATGACTTGTACGGCCTTGCTGAAGTGAGAATTACACTTTGTCTTGGGGCGATAAGTGCTTTTTCTTTAATAAGATGGGTGTAAGGACAAAAAAATCAGGCTTTTGTGAAACTAAAAAGCTAGCAGAGGCTTTAGTATGCAGCTCCAGGTACTGATATCAAGTTTCCCAGGCTTTAGGGGAAATTCCCCCTTTTGGGGTGTGTTTGCCACTGCTTTCCTCCGCTTGCTAATGGTCACAATCCCTGAACTGGTCCAGTTCAAAACTTGGAAATGCTCCTGCAGATCTTGGGGGGATGCTATCCCAGCTCAGTGCCGTGCCTTATGGTGTGCAGGGCAGCTGTGTGAAGCTGCGGAGTCCCTAGAAAGGTGTTGTCTTCTCTGGCGACAGTTGAGGTCACTCAGGTGGGACGATGGCTGTGCTCTCTGGGAGGAAAGGCACAGGTACAGAAAATCCACTGTTGCCTTGGGTATCTCAGAGCCCACAGCAGTGGTGGACAAGCCCTCCCATGCACACCTGCATTTCACCTCGTGGTAGAAGTGCTGGAGAAATGTGCTGTCTGCAGGTCCCATATGCAGCTGCTCTACACCCCCCTTCTACTAAAAACCTGATCCAAGGACAATTCCTGGGCACAAAAAGTGCATGTTTAAGGAAACCTGGAGGGATGGTAGTCCTGCTTGGCTTGCTTTGTAAATAAACATTGGGGGTGTGTAATGTGATAGCACGTACGCTTGGCTCCAGCTAGGCTGTTTCTCTATAGTGTGTTGTTTTGGTGTGTGTTCTGGACCAGAAATCTGTAGGTTTGTTTTTGTACCAGCAATGCAACCGCTGAACTGCTTAACCTTCTCTGCAGTCTGTGCCTCAGAAAAGCCAAACACGAGCAACTCAGACTGTATGAAAACATGAGCTGTGGACTGGCCTGAAAGCCAAAGGAAAGCTGTAATTTACTGGAAGGGAAGGTCCTCTTTAAATTTACAGAAAAGGACATATATAGAAATCTAACAAAAGCATGTAATAATTGTCTGGCAGGGACCGGGGATGCTGCTGCGGGAAGTGATGATGTGGATCAGCCATCACATGTTAAGCAGTTTGTTTTGGTCAGGTTGTGATCCCACATCCTTGCCAAGGAGCATCTCTTCTGTCGCCTGCCTTACCCCACCCATAGCCAAAAGTTACGGGCCGAGGAGTTAACGTTGCTGGCCACAACATACTGCGTGGACATGTCTGCAGCCACCAATTCCTGCATTAAACACCTGACTTCTGTCTAGCAGTAGGGCATGCTTTGGGAGTATCTATTAAATATACGCATGGGGTTTTTTCATTGGAGTGTGAATGCTGGAAGGCCAAAGGTTTAGCAGTGCAAAGCAGCACCGTAAAAAGCACCTTGCTCAACTGAAAATAAACAGGGGGTTAAATCTGTAGGGCTGGAAATAGAGACTTGGCTGGAAAGGGACTGCTTGGGCATGATCAGTCACGTAGCTGAGGAACACACCAGCTTTTGTCTCCTTCCTGTTTATTTTCTATTAGAGCTGCTGAATGCATATATTAAAGGCAGCAAAGTGCTGATCACTGCTGTGTCCTGAGCAAAGCGGGGCTGGGCTGCCTTCTGCAGGCAGGCAAGGGCAGCTGAGGGAGGGCACCCAGGAGGGTGGCATGTACCAAAGAGCCTGTGCAGAAACGAGGTGATGCTCCTGCACAGGGTTTACTGGCATGTGGCAGAGGAGCAGGATGGAGGGTGCTGGGATGTGTGGAAAATGCCTTGGAAAAAATTGGACACAATAGTCGCGGCTGAGCAGAGTCCAGCTGCCAGTGTACGCTGTAGGCACCAGCAACAGTGGGGACACCTTTAGGTATGCTACAGGCACCGAGTGCTGTGTGAGCACCAAGGTTTGTCACAAATGGCAGCTTACAGTGTCAATTTTTCATGGAAATCACACCAAGCTCTGAGGCAGAGCTTGCAAGTTAATTCCCTGAGGATAATATATAAAGAAGTGATCAGGCTCATGAAAGCAGAGCTGATGCAGGAGTGCAGGTGATGATGGACCTGCCCCAGCAGGAACCATTGTCACAGACCTGGGGAGAAGGCTCTGTAGTGCTGGTGGGGACAGGGCTGCCTGGGGCATGCTCTTTCCCTCTGCTTCAGCTCTGCCTTTTGGAGTGGATTCCTCTTTCTTATTTTGCTTTCCCTCCCCCTTTTTCAGGTCAGTTTTCCCAGCTACCTGTGCTTCAAGCCTTCTCCCCTGCCAACCTTCTCACTTTTCTCCTCTATTTGCATTTTTTTCCCTCAGGCCTTTTTTCCACTCCTGTTTCTCCAACCTTGCCTTTTCTGCTATGCATTTCCACCCTGGTGTTTCATTTCCCCCTGCTCTGTCTTCTGTCAGGGCTCACCTCTTCCGCTCCATCCTGAGTAAACTGGTGCTGACTACTTGTTCCAGCTGCCCAAAAGCCCCAGCCAAATGGAGGTCAGGGCATTCCTTAATGAAATTCCTTACCTATCAGTTCTGGGCAATGGTCTCCTGCTTATTCAGTGTATATGGCTCTTCTATTCTTCCAAGCTTCTTTCTTTTGGCTTTTTGAAATGAGCCAAAACAGGAGTGAAAGGAAGATGCTGTGAGGGACACTCAAGAGACCCAGCGTTGCTGTCGCCTGGCAGACCACCTCAGTCTCACTTGTTGCCTGGAAAATCTTTGCCTTTATTCCTGTTTATTACTAATGCATCTGAATCAAGATCATTGAGGCAGAGTAATGGTTGTTGCTGTGAAATGGTCACCTGTAAAAAAGTAAGTAACAGTTATACTGTTGGTAAGTCGGATGTTGAAGACCTGTAGGCCAGTTTGCACAGGTCCTGTCTCCACTTAGCAGGAGGGCTGTGCTGCAGATAAGGAGGGACCTCTGGGGCTGGGTTTCCCTGGATTTCGCAGACAGCTCCCATGCACGGAGGTTAAGGTATTCCGAATGTAAATCACTAACAGGCATGTATGTCTGTCTCCAAGATAATTGCCTGAAGCAAAGTTGCTTGAGGTGGGTCACACGCAGCTGATGATTTTGCCACCTCATTGGGATGCAGAGAGTGCCCTGCTGCCTCCTGGGTTGCGTGGGCTTCCTTTGATTGCTGGAAACCAGCTCTGACGCCTGGGGGCAAGTTCTTTGTTGCGAAAGAACTGGGGAAGAGCTGCTGCTCCCAGCACTTCCCAGCAATGAGTAAGTCATCCTGGAAATGGGTGGCAGGAAACTCTGCCTTTCACCTGGGCCAAAAGTGATCCCTCAGGTGCCCTCTCCCTTGTCACCAGTCATGGATGTGGTGGGTACCAAATGTGTTTAAGATGAGATGCTGTGATACACGAGGTCTAACAGGCTCTCACCTCTCCCTGCTCAGGAGGATGTCTCCACTCTGTTGCCACCCTGCGCAGCCCCACATTGTCCTGTTTGCCCTTAGCGGTGTGCCCTACAAAAGGGGCTTTTGTGTAGGTGCGCGTGAGGGTGGTAGTTAATTTTTAGCTTCCTGTTCGCTGAGCTGCAGTAAGATTTTAACAGGGACTGTGCTAGACCAGAGCTGTTTAGCTATTGCTTAACCAGTGCTGCCTGGCTTTAGGCCACTTAAAAGGCCGGACCCCAGAAAAGAGCAGAGCATCGCTGTGGCCACTGAAAAAAACCAAAACTGGGCCCTTTCTCCAGTGGCTCAAACACTGCCCAGGCCTGGGGTTTCAGAGCTGGAGAAACCTCCCTCAGCTGGCAGGTGGGGGCATTTGTTGGGGTGGGGGCTTGTGCTTTTCCCCTCAGGGATACGGAGGGGAACTGGGGGGCAGCTGTGTTGTCTGGCAGAGTTTTGCGGCAAGGGAGATGCTTTCATCCCCTCTGCTGCAATCCACGGCCGCTGCATCCGCTTCTCCGTGGGGAAACCGAGGCGCTGAAGCCCCAGGGACTGAGCTCTGTGGCCAGGCGCTGTCCTGGGTTGTGCGGTCTGGGCAGTCTGCTCCGGCACACCGAAGAGGAGGAAGGTATTAGCTGGGTTTGGCAGCAGCAAGCTGTGTACAACACTTCATCCCTGAAAGTCCTGTTTGTTTAAAGGCATGAACGCAGTGTGAGAGTTCATGACTAACTAGAAAATGAGATTAAGTTAACATGGTATGCGTTAGGACACCAGTGAGATTAAATCTCTGCATTTTTAATTGCAGCAGTAAAATACTTCTGCCTCATGGTACAAAAGCCTCACCAGTAGCTGATGTTAGCCTTGGTTCCTCTCCTGTTCAAAGAGCATTCTGTCAGGGACAAAGTGACTAGTGCACAGCTTCATATCAGGGCCTTCTCCAGGGCACCGTCAAGGGGAAAGCAAGGGAGCCCCTTTCCAGGGATGCTGGGCTCGGGAGGCAGAGCTGTGCAGGGCTCTGGCATGGACTTGCTCTGTCAGGCTGTTTTGAAAACAGCTATTCTGCTTCTCAGAGTTTGCAGAAGATTTCCAATAGCCATAAGACCTATGGAAAAGGCTTTTAAGTGCTCAGAGATGTAGGAGGTGCAAGGGCAGAGGTCAAAATCTAACCTCTTCTAGCGGAGATGAAGCCCTGAGGCTGTAAATGGGTGCATGTAGGACAGCTAGGTCTGCGTGCAGGTAACAACCCAAGTATCTAGAGCAGCTACTGTGGTTTGTAGATGAGAAAAAAGTAAGAAAAAACCCAAGGTATTTTACATGTCTTTCTCTTTGATCTTCCACTGTCATTAACCAATCCCTTGGTGTGACCCCTATCAGAAGGGGAATTGTGATGCTGCATGTTTCTTAACCTTTCTGCATGTAGGATTTGTATTTCCAGAGCCCCTTAGCAAAGACTGGTGACTAGACAGCATGCCAGGCATGAAGGGCAGGTTTTGCTCAAGGTATGTGGCATGGCATGCTCTTTACCTCTGCTTCTTGTAGAAACTGTAAAGGAATTAGTTTGCGGTGTAGGTTGCAAAGTGCTGGTATAATTAAGTTCAGTTCATCTACAAATACCTACTGAGAGCTACTCGTGTTTTCCTAACGCTGCTGGATGTTCAGGGTTTATGTGCTCAGGAGAGACTTTTACTTGGGGTTGGTTTAGATTTGTAATGGTGTGCTGTCCTGAGAGACCCCCAGAAAGGCAAAGCTTGTACTAGAGAGATGCTCTGTGGCTGGTGTGGGCATTTTCCTGTTTCTTTAAAAGCAGCAAAGCACTGCTCAGCCTGGAGCCTGCTCTCATTAGGGTGGGCGACAGAGGGTTTTAATCCCCTTTGCTGCAGGAATTGACACGCTTACCTTGCTGATGTGATGTGATTCATAAGCCACCAGCCTGGCACTGGAAGGCTGCTGGAAAATTCCAGTTTAAAAGCTTTACGTGTTACTGAAACAAAGCAGTCTGTCACGCCTCTGGAGCTGCTCGGGACTGATTTATATTTCTTTGGGTTTGATATATAAAGGGGCGATTTGTACCTCAGCTCCTTGTGACAGTCGGGTGGTTTCTCCGAAGTCTGTGGGTGTGCCAGGTGTTTGGTCTGAGATGTGTACCTGCAACAGGCTTCAAGCCTGCGCTTGGGGGTCACGAGCAAGCAGGACTCCTCACATGCTGTGCGTCAGGCAGAACCCTTACACTGGCAAATGCAGGCAACGGTTGGCTTAAACCACCTCCCCACAAGCTGGCTGGCTCCGTGTTTTGCCTGACAAACTTTCTGTGCCTTTCCTTGCTTGTTTTTCCCTAAGAAACCTCCAAGCCTGTTTGTGCACCCTGAAGGCCACGGGGAGATGTGCTTGTGATTGTGACCCTGCAGCAATCCCTGTGATCACTGTCAGTGCCGGACGAATGCTAAATCCATGCTGTGCCCATCACTGCCCACCTCCCTGGACCTGCTTGCCTGTGTTGTCCCTTTGGCCTAAAAAGGGCCACTCAGGCCACCACAGCCCTGGATGTTACAGATGCATCCTCTGCTGTCAGCACCCTGCTTGCGTCAGTGCACAACGCAGCAGGACCGTGAAGCCTTGCCGAGTAATGGGGCTGGTTTAGGATTAGGTGCCTTGTGAGTGTGGCTAAGGAAGGAAGTGACTTATGTGCTTGTGACTGGATTTTTCTTGCAGGTTTGTGCTGGCAGGCAAGAGTGAAATGAGTCTGATGGCTCGGGCTGCACGCAGCTCACTGGCACTTGCCCAGCTGTAGGTGGCCAGAACTGGGGTGGGCAGGAGGGCAGCTGCCTGTAGCAGCACCCTGCTGGTGTTTTGGGAGGGTAGGGCTGTGGAGAGAAACAGTCCCAGCATCTGTCCTTGGCATCTGTTCCTGACACAAGGCTAGAGCTGTCACAGGTTCTACAGACAGAGCTGGAAGAGTAATCTGGTGCCAAGTGCTTGCTGGAACTGTGTCAGGTCTCTAGGACACCTCTTGCTGAGCCATAGCTGTCAATGTTGTGTTGTGACAGACAAAGTAAGCTGCCAGACTGAATGGACATTGTAAAACACACGTGAGGGGACACCTTTCAGGTTCCTGGCTCTCAGCAGGAATTCGATTCAAGGAGCTCTTCAGGTTTTGTTCAGTGCCCTTTGTGCAATTACCTGGAAATCAAAATATTTAGTCTTCTTTCAACCTTCCTTTCTTTTTCCTGTGTTGTTCCTCTTGTTTTGGAAAATGTGGTTTAGATCTTAACAAGTACCTTTCAGGTAGCATGGGGATACCTTCTGGTAGAAATCTAAATATCTTCTGATATATAGAAGATTAATTTTAAGATGTTATGTGGATATACCACTTCTGCTTAGTAGTGCACTCCTACAGCCTTCTAACACATGCCTTGACTGTTGAGAGAAGCACCCCTTGACATCCCTAGGTCGCTTTGCCACCTCCCCAGCATGTTTCTTGCCAAGACGCGCAAGTCTGCCCGGAGCCCCTGGGCCCTGACAGCACAGAGGGATGGCCAGACGGGCTCTGCAGACAGGAGAGGGCCGCAGCAGTCCGCTCCTGTGTTCAAGCATCAGGGGAGAGCAGCTCTCGGGCAAACAGGTATTGCTCCCACGTGGTCCCTGCCAGACCAGCCGTGTTTCACTTTACCTGCTCTAGTACAATGCAAAGGGTTTGCTTGGTGATGCTGTTGCCTGCTTTTGCCCCGTGGCTTATTCAGCTCTGCAGCCTGTGCTGTAGTGCCTTGTCTTAGGGATGAAGGCCAGAATACTTGTAAATTCCTGGAGTGACTTAAGAAAACAAGATAGGAAGTGGCTGCTATTTTAAGGTACGTTGGCTCCGAAAGATTCAGCCAAGTTCACTAAGTGTGTTACACCTAGTGTGTTACTGGTGAGGCTTTCCACTGACAGAGTGTAAATTTTTCATTTCTGTTTAATGATTGACCTTGTTTGGAGAGGAGGGGAAAGCAAACCATTTGTTATTTCGGTCCTCTGCTTCCGTCTTGGATTATATGTTTTACGTGTGGTGACACATTGCAGGGAATTACCCATCTGGGTAAAATGACCTCTGGCCAGGAGGTGCCTTACTGCTGCTCTCCTAGGCTGTGACCGTGCAGCCACGTTGTGCTGCACTTGGCTTCTCTCAACAGCTCCTGGGGCTCAGCCGTACATGTTTTTAAATGCTTTGGCACTTCAAGAGCAATTGCAAATACACAGTGAAATGTGAAAATGGTCCTATATTCGGTCAAGTTCTTCCATGGTTAGGAAATGCTTTTGCAGAGGGAAGTTTGACTCATTTCTCTGACTTTGAAGGAATATTCCACATCTTTGTGTGAGCTGTGTATGAGAAAGTAGATGTATCAGCCTTGTCAGTACTGAGCGTATCTCTGTAAGTGTTAAAATTACTTGAGATCAGAACAGGGTTTGCCATGTCAAACAGGATTACAAAGCGTGTGCGTGTTGTGGCATATGTTCAGCCTTCAGAAAACTGCATTTATAGACTGGGGGGAAACAAGTTGCTTTTGGTGAGCTAACCGTCATTATAGGTTACGGCAGCCCTTCCCAGACCACTGGCTTAAACAGGAAGGGAGAGAGACACGTCTGCCCTGCCTTCAGTTTGTCAAACCAAACTCGTCACAGTATTTTGAAATGGCACAAACCATCGTCCAAAATAACCCCATTCTTGTGCTTTGGTTTGTATTTGCAATTATACTTTGCGACAGGAAGAAAACTATGTTAATTATGTTTCACAGAAGAAACGTTTCTCTTGTGCTTTCCTAGAATGTTCTGTAAGGAGAGTACTATGTTGAAATAAAAACCCAAACAAATAAACCAATAGCTGTTTTCATTGGAGAGCCTAATTTCCGCCTTGCTGCTCATTAGAGTAGGGCCTACGCTGATGAAGAGATTTCCTGGAGAGTAATAGCTGAAAAACCTGCACAGAGAATTGCTCTTGCTGGACACAGGCCCCACAGGATGACAACTTATAGAAGTGTTGGTAGACCCACCATGACAAACGCGGACCCTACCGGGCCCTCCCTGGGAGGGAGCGTGTACAGGGGTGAGACCCCACTGAAGTGGGCACCTTGCACAGGGCAGCTGGGTTACACCACGCCGAGTAACCCAAAAAGGTGTGACGTTGCTTCCTATGTGCAGAGATGCTGAACAGGTGTCAGGCAGGAAGGATCATCCACTTGGGGGTTTCTCCCATACTTCTTCAATTCCACTGAATCCAGAATAGTTATTCATCTGGATTTCTACAAAAAACTTGGAGTGGGATAAAAAATGGACAACAGGGAGTTTGTATTGCATTGAGAGAGGAATAGAGAGATATTGTAACTGGTCACTTCCAGAACTATTTCTAGTTTTTCAATACCTGTGTGTTTCTAATCACTCTTCTGTCAGTGGCTCAGATACTTCGACCATCTTGCTGTCTTTCAGAATTGATCACTGGGAGGAAAAATCTTATTTTCAGAAAGTCAGGAGACGTGTATGCAGCCTAATGGAACTGGGAGGGCTCCTGTTTCCCTAGAGGGCACAGACCTCTTTGCTGTAAAGTGAAGACTTCTTGGGCAGCAAAGTCTGAAACTGGCAAGAAGCAGGGCTTTGCCACCTTGAGCAACTGCAAATACACACCGAAACATGAAAACGGTGCCATGTTTGGTGAAGTTCTTCCATGGTTAGGAAATGCTTTTGCAGAGGAAAGAGAAAGAGGGAGGCTTTCTCAGCTGTGAGCAGAAGAGTATTGGAAAAACTTCCTTGGCACTGCCATCAGGGCTATCACTATTAAAACTAGAATATAACTTGTTGATACCAGTACTGGAGGGGATGGAATACAGCTGATAATCGTGGGCCAGGCTGCTGTGTTTATACACAGCTGAATTGTGTAAGTGGCATGAATAATCTCTTGCCCACAGAAAACAATGGGAAAGTCTATGCATAATAGTTATTCATAGTTACGGATGGGCACTGTAGTTAGCACTCATCAATGTGACTTTATGGAAAATGGCGTTAACACAGAATAACCCCAATTCAGGAGGAAAAAACTACATTTGGCCAAATGTAAGCTGTTAGGCTCAGCAGTAGTTGATCCTGCTGATGTCAAAGGTTGCGATGGTCTGTTTTAGCTTTAAAAATCTACAAATCCTCACCCTCTGGTTTGTATCATCTGTACACTGTGGTAACTGACTCTCAGTTTGCCCATATTACAAATTCAGGCATGGAAGAGTTGTTGGCTTTCCAGGAAAGATCATCTGGGTATTGAGCTGGGCTCCCTGGATAGCCCAAGCAGCTGCTCCAACACATGGTAAGGGAATGCACGAGCTTGCTTTCACCCCTGCTAATTGCCATGCAGGGATGGGGTAGGGAAGAGGAGCAGCCCAGGCAGACAGGCTAATTGTCAGCAGGCCATATCATGGTGAAACAGGAGCAGCCCTGTTTTCTTAAGCTTCAATTTGCAGTGTCTGTGTAGCCCACGTAATAAAAAAAAACGCCCTCTTCCCCTGCCTCCAATGTGCAATCTGTCTATGTGCGAACATAGCTGGTTTCCACAGAAGGCTCTGGGGAAGATTTCCTGTTAAAAAAAGAAATTTAAAACCTACAGCCAGAGAATGCAATTACTTGGCCAGGATTTTTTTTTTTGCTATTTTGCCTCTGTATTCTTCCTTGCAATCCATGATGATAATGGGAGAAATACTAGCATAATTGTCACTTCAGAGTGAGATTTTTTTTACTGTCAGTCATCTATGCCTTGTCCATGTATTGGCAGTGTTGAGCCAGGAGCTGATAAAGAAAATGGGCAAATCATTATTGCATCGAGTCTTATAATTGCCTCCTTTTAAAAATATATTTAATAGTCTTTACCCAATAACTGGCATTGATAACTGAGTCATAGAATGGTTTGGGTTGGAAGGCACCTCAAAGATCACCTAGTTCCAACTCCCCTGCCATGAGCAGGGACACCCTCCACTAGCCCAGGCTGCCCAAAGCCCCATCCAGCCTGGCCTTGAACAATTCCACAGATGGGGCCTCCACAGCTTCTCTGGGCAACCTGTTCCAGTGCCTCACCACCATAATATATAATAATGATCAATAAGAGAAAGCTTGTGCCCATACGGTAACTTTGCAAGATCAGAGCCATAAAGAATTTTTTTTTTGCTGAAAATTATTTAAGTCACAGGTTATGAGGTCGGCAGGGAAAGGGCAGGTATGGTAGACATGAAGTTAAATGGAAGACTAATTAAAAAAATGTTGCCATGGTAGTTTGCATTTCTTAATATTTTGATGCTACTCTTTTTTTTTTTTTTAATCACTGGAAAATCTATGTTATTCCTATCATCTTAAGACCCCAGACAAGCCAGCAAGCATGCCTTTTAACTTGCCTGTAAAAGCAGCAATGTTACATCCTAGCAATGACACTCATGGCACTGGCCAAAGAAAGCCATGGTGAGTGTTCCCTGGGCAGCCCACCTCCTCTTGCCCTTGCTCTGAGACTTGGTCCTGTGTTTCTTCTTGTAGGAACTTCAGGAAATAGGACTGCAGCTGTGTTACTCTGCTCCCTCTCATAGTAGCAGGCACCTAGCAGAGAGGTTGGATGGATGAATCAACTGATCTGAAAGATTGGAAGGGATACCTAAAAATGTCCAGTGTGTCATCCTGACTTCTTTGCCTGGGACAGAGGCAAAGGAGACATCTGTGGCCGTGAATATTTGTTGAAATTAAGCCCTCCTCTTTCCATCTTTACTCAAGCCTGAAACGGGGCTCAGACTAGTCTCACTGGGACTTGCTGTGGTCCAGTGCTCTCTTTTACTGTTGATTTTCTTTTTTGGTGTTACTTCTGTGTGACTCAGAGCTCCAGAATTTATTTGGTCCAGAAAGTAGAATTTAAAATATTAACTATATCTGCACATGTATGTTAGTGTATATGTGTATCTACGTGTGCATATTGCTGTGGCTGAGCCAAAGTGGAGCAGTGCTGCAGAAACCCTGCTCTGATCAGACTTTCAGCCCGGGATGTAATTATGCTCCCAATTTTCAATCTGTAAAATTCTAGCCACCTTGTGTATGGAGGCAAACACTGAGGTGTCTCTGCGTACCGAAGCCTGTCCCAGGGGAAGTTAGCTGCTTTTTGCAAAAGGTGAACATTGAAGGACCTGCAGGTAAGAACTTACTGCAGAAGTAATTTATCTAAGCAGCTTTGCTAGCTGAATGCTGACCTGCAGCCAGCTCTGGCTTTTGCTGTAGCCACCACAATATTCCTTTTCCTCTGTTTAGCACACCCAGGGAGCCCAGGTAGTGTAGCTGGGTCGATATGCAGTTGCCTGCACTGCGAGGCAGTGCAGGGGTCGGGAGCGTCAGTGATGCGGGCAGTGGCACAGTCCTGCATGGCTCAGGCAAACGGGTTCCCGTGGGCTGTGACTGTGTCAGTGCCAACAAAGGTACAAGTGCCAGAGTTCCTACAGTGCTTCCTTCAGGGACCGGGTGCCATAATAAGCGCTTTTCAGCGGTCTGCTGAGGGCACAGAGTTATCTGTTGACAGCCTTCCTCCTTAGATCTGTGACTTCCAGTCTGGCTCAGCCTGGTGTGTGTCTGCGCTGTTACTGCCCTGCTGCTGCCTGAGGCAAGGCCAGCACAGCTCCAACCTGCAGCTGTGCTTCCTCACTTTGTCTGATCAATCGCTTAGATGAGATGTAGTCTGTGTTTCAACATCGGTTATTTTGGGTATAGCAGATCAAGTTTCTCCGTACAGAACGGATGTTGCTTCCCAAGATTGCTTGTCATCCTCTGTGTTAACATTTTCCATGGGTGAGAAGTCATTTGACTTCTCTGTGATAAATAAGACTCAGTGAGCAAAACAGCAGTTCTGGCTTGTTATTTATTGACCGGTAATGTGGTTCCCAATGCAAAGAGCCCCGATGCTGCACACGTTCCTCAAGACGCAGTTGCCCTGTCAGCTGCCCCTTCTTACTGTTTGCTTCAGAGCCTGCTGATTAACCCGGGCTCTTAGGCTTTCCTTCCCTCTAGTTAATGTATAGCTGCAGTTTGCTTCCTGCTTTGCGTCCATATGCCAACCACAGTTTGCCATTTATTCTGCCAAATTTATAGCTACATGCTCAACCGACAATCTGTCTAGGTAGCCAGTATGAATTATGTGCAAAATGTTATTTCCCAAATCTGGATGTGATTATCTCCCAGCTGTGTATTTCTAAAAAAGCGGCTCCCTTCCACAGGGAGCTGGTGAGCAAGGATGGAGAGCCGGGGCTTGCCCGGAGTGTTTGTGCTGCTGTGCGCGGGTACCTAGCAGGCTGGCTGCCCTGTGGGCTAGCCAAGCTCAGCGTGCCTTTATGCAGTTCCCTAATATTGCAGGCTGCTCGGCTCCTGGTCCTCGGAGTCAGGAACTAGCCGGTCCAGGATGTGACGGATCTGGGGAGTGAGGGCACCTGTTCTGTGTACTATCAGCAGATAGTATGTGGGTGCTTCCCAAACCAAAATATTTTTGCATTCCAGTGCTACAAAAAGGGAGGCTGGGAAGGAAAAGAAAACTGACTGAACCAAGAGAGGGGCAGGGGCTGGGAAGGGGAAGGTACCTTTCTAATGAAAAGAAACCTTTTTACTTTTTTCCCAGATAGTTGTATTACCCATCATTTGAACTATTCAGTATACCAATGTATCCTATTGATAATTTTTCATCTCCTTTGACTTGCTGATAGTAATACTTGCCAGGTGTGAGTTACTACTTCCCATTCCATCAACACCCTCCCACCCCCTTTTTAAAAATTGAAAGGATTTGTATAATTTTCATATGCAAAACACAAGAAATTGCTCAGTCTGGGTGATGTTCTCTATTGGTACATTGATTTCTTCTTGTACAAGATGTGGTTACCTCAATACCAATTAAGATGAAGTATCCTGACATGCAGATGTCCTGGTTTTCCAAGCCAGAACCAAAATGATCCACTGCTGCAGTGAAGCCTGGCTCCTGCAGAGCTCCTGCTTGGATGTGCTTTGAGGAAAACAGCCTCATTGCCTTGGAGCTTGAGCAAGCTGTGGGGAATCTCTCCGTGACTCAGTCAGGATGGCAGAGGTCTTGACCCTAGCCTGCTGGGTTTTTGGTTCCCCCACAAAATCAAATCAGCTTCTTGGCCAAACAACTTCCTCCCCAGATCCAGTCCCTAACTCACTAATTTATCCCCATCAGGCCCACAGATGGGTTTTTCCTCCCACTCCACTGGCAGGGGCTCCACACCCCAGTGCACAGTGCCTGGGAGATGTTTGCTTTCACACTGACTCAGTTCTGCATCCGTCCCACCTCAGACCACAGCAGCCGTAGACTGAGAGTTAAGAAAACTGCTCACAGCAAAACCTGAAGCCACGTGAAATCCAAAGGGTTTCTGGTGCATAGTCCTGCCTGAGTCTGAGGTCAAGTTTACTGACAGGGTCACAACCCATTCTAGCAGTCTTGCACTGCTTGTACAGCACATGCTTCACCTTCCCCAGACTTTCTGGAGATAGAAAAAGTCAGGACAGGCTGTGGAAAAGATGCCTTGTGTACGGATAACCACAGATATGCAGGCTGCAATCCTGCGTTGCGCAATGCCCGGAACCTTTCCAAAGTATCTGTTTTGCTCCGGCCGCTTCCAGGAGGCCTTCAGAAAGTGTGCTGCGTAAAAGGTTTTTCTCTGGGGTTGGTAGCAACCTGATTTTGGACACTCCGCTCCTTATGCTGAAAGCCTTGTGTGGAAATATGAGGTGAGCTCCACGTGGTATATGTGGAATACAAAATCAAGGCTGCTGTGAGATAAGGTTTGCCAGAGCGCAGTAAGGACTCTCCCTCTGTCGTGCAGTATGGGGTTGCAGTGCTCATCTCAGTCATGCACAGAAGCAGCGTGCGGAGAAGGAGTTGGTCCATCATCTTCCCTGTCCACCTCTTCTCTGTCACGCTGTGCTGTAATCTGTTCTGCTTCTTGCAGTGAGGGGGGGTGGGTCTTCATGCTTTGCCAGCAGAGCCTAGTGAAGATGAAAGCAGAGGGGTGCTGGGTGTGCAGAATCATTCCTATGATGTTCTGCGCTAGGTGGAACAGGCATCTTGTGACTTTCCACCAGTTTCACAATGCCGAGAAAGAAGATGCTGTTCTTTCCATAACCATTCTGCATATTCAGATGTTTCCATTAATGTCCTGTCTCACTGGGAGGAGAAAATTTTGCAGTAGCATAGGAAAGAGGGAACTGAGATATCGGGGTGGGCGGGGGGAACAACTTGTCATGAATTTTTGCAATTCTTGTCCAAAAAGCAGTCATCTGTGAAGCTCAGTACTTGGGCTGTGAGCCCTGAGCTGGCAAACTGGTGGTTAGTTTCTTGTGAGCGTATAGGAGATGTGAGCACATACACCTTGCATGCTTGCCTTCATCCTGGAGCGTTATCTCTGCAGCAGTGTTCAGGCTTCAGAGCCAGCATCTTAAGAGGGCACATTGAGCTCGGCTCCGGTTGAGATGTTGAAAGTCTCATCCTCCTGTTCTCAAGCAATTGCTTTTTGAGGGTTACATACATCGCAAAATGACAGTCATGAAAACATGATGGACGCCATCTATACTTTCACTTGTTGCTTGTTTCTAATAGTAGTTCAGAGTATTATTGTGTTTATTAAATTTTCCAGTTGAAACAAATGCAATTCTTTTTCTGCCAATTCAGTGCTGAAACACGGCCACAAAACCAGCACTGCAATATCTGGTGTTTTGCTCCTCACGCTGATAACTGATAACCTGAAAATAACACAATGTTTCTGTGCTGCCTGCTGCTGCTCCATGGACCTCGGTATTAAAATACACAAATTTCAACAGGAAAACAAGATTGGGAAAATGTGTTTTTTCTAGCTGGCTGTAGAAGTCAAGTGAGGAAATGTCAGTAGGGCTCCATTTCAGGAAGCTACAGACAGCTGGACCTTACTTATGCTGTAGTAGGAGCAGTCAGCTCTGTGAAAGCTGGAATCTGACTGAGGAGGTTCACATCCAGGGTTTGTGGGTCACGGTTGTATGGCAGTATCTCAAATTAGATTTGGGGGTTTTTTTCAGTTTCCGAAGCTGTTCCTGAAAAGGTATTTGAAAATGTGAGCAGGTAGCAACTAGTCTGAGAGGAGACAAGCGAGTGGGCCCTCTTTATGCAGAGGGAGATAAGGACAGACCAAAAGACTGTGCTGTCAAATGCGAGCACTTTCTAATATGCTGGCTGCTTATGGTGGGGTTGTTTCCCAGAAAGTCTCTGTTCTGCCCTGTTTAATGACCTACTGCAGCTCTAGGTTGCTGTTGTGCCTAGTTCTGCAGCTTCCCCTCCCCAGGAACAGCTACGGCTGACTCTGGGAAGGTAAGACACGAAACTCCCCTTTATTACCTGAATGAGGGTTAACTAGAGCTCACCTTGTCAGCTACTCGTCTGAGCTGCATTGCATGTCAGAAGTGGCAGGGAGACTGGAAAGTCGCAGACTCTGTGTTGTTCTGAACTGCCCTGTCGCTCCACAAGAGGTTTTGTTTGGGAGAAACTTGCTGCTGCTTCCTCGCTGCTCTCTTTTGGAAATGCTCTAAGTGGTGCAAAGCAAAAGATACGCAGTTGTGCCGCACAGCATGCGCTATCGGGGTGCCCCGCTCAGCCATGCAAGAGGCAAATCTCTGTTGTAATGTCTTTATTGAACAGATGTGACATCCGTGTCCCTTCTGCATACCGAGTACTCTCCTAGGCCTGGACGCAAATGCTGTGGTGGTCTGTGTAGCCTATGTAAGAGGCAGAAGGTTTTTTGAAGCCTACCAGCTGCTGAATGTAAGCTGTTCCTCACTTTGGAACCTTTGGGCTTCAAAACAGGTCGAGTTTCCAAGATACTTTTCAGGAGTATATTATGGTAGCAATACAAGAAAGTTTTGAGTTTTATCTGATTTTCACAGAAACCGCTGTTTACGACGTTTGCTTTTCTTTGGGACGTTCTAGTTGCAAAACAGTTGTTTCCAAGAACACTGCCAAGCTGGTGTTTCTTGGGGCTTTTACTTGGTAGCATTCTTAATGCTGCTGAAGAAACTACTCTCTCTAGCTCTAATCTTTGCCACCTAGAAGATGCTGCTCTGGTCTCCCCCAAGAATTGGGGTTTTTTAGTGAACAAATCTAAACAAAAGCCAGCTCTTCTGAAAGACTGAGCATTACATGTCACTGCAGGCAGGCTGGGATTTCCTGTGCTGGCCAGAGATATTGCTGGGCATAGCACTGATGTCTCAGCTCAAGGTCTTCGGGATGTTGGAGGTAGCACCGGGAGACACTGATAGTGCTTCTTGACAGAATGAAATGGCAGCCTAACTGCATGTTTGTAATGCAGCCCAAGATGGAAGAAATTGTGGTCAAAAGCTTTGTTTGACAGGACAGCCAAGCAGAAAGTCTCACCTACATGCAACAAATTACAGCCTGTCACAGTCATGATCCGCACAGACCCTGACAGCTCTTGAAAGCTGAAATCATGTACCCTCCCACTTGTACAAATTTGAGCAAGTTGCTCCCACTGTGCTGCTGCCAGCCAAGAACTCTCTCCAAATTAGATGTTTTAATGTGGGAAGTGAAAATGGTGAAAGCTCCCCCCTTTCTGCCCCGTTTGTTTCTTATCTCTGAGAGGATGTGAAGCACTACCTCCTGCCAAGGCAAAGGATGTCTCAGCAAGATGAAATGATTTACAGAATGAATAACCACGTAATGATGGGCACAAGATGTGCTAAATTTACTACAGTCCTGTACTGGCTGATCTTGCATAAAATGAAGCCATTTAGTAATAACTGTCACTTCGTGTCCTGCTTCTGGATTACTGCAAACCATCGCTGTTGTTCCTTAGTGCTTACAAAATCAACCATATAGCTTTGACAGCGGTACTCAGAAATGCTGCCACCTCCTAGCACACTGGAAATATCAGCTGTTTGCCAGAAATAATTCCCTGGGGGTCACATAGTGTTTCTGCTGGGAGGTGAATGTTCCAGGTACTTGCAAAACACTTGCCTTAAAAAGCCATGGGGATAATTGACCTGTACAGGAAGGTCTTTAATATAAACTGCAGGAGGGCTGTGTTCCTACTGGCTCTGGGCCTCTCCATCAGCGTGACTGGTAACTGCTGCTGAATTTGGTGAAACAGTTTGGTTGTTTACAAGTCCTGACATAATATGTATTTTCCTGAAAGTCTGATAGAAGGTACTATGCTGGAGGGTTCTTGTTTTGGCCAGACAACAGCTTTAGGGGATGTTTCAGTGTAATGTTGTTTTTCAGTTTCGTGTCTCTTGGTGAATGGTTGGTAGAGAAAGTAGGTTTTTGCAGACTTAAAATTTGATGCAGTGTATGTGGACAGGAGAGCAGGATCCAGCATACCCAGTCCCACACTGAGTGGGGTGAGCCTCCAAGCTCCTTTCTCAGTTTCTTTGTCGGGTGGAAGTAGTTTTTTCTTTCCAGTCAGAGTAGCTGTAAGGTGCATTGTTCATTTGTATCGGTGTTTGGGATCGAAGGTGCTCGGCTACCAAAGGGCCTGGTTTGGGGTTCCCTGAAGCTAGCAACAGCCGCCTTCTGAAGGAGTCCTAGTTACTAAGTAATAGTGATGTATTATAATCTGGGTGTATCAGCTACTACATAATGCTCAGCCTGAAACTTCTAAATAGCACCCACTTACAGCTCAAGTCCTGCATCTGCATTCAAGGGCTTTGGTAAACCAGCTTCTAGAAGCTGCAGATATGATGGGAGATGATATAAGCTACCTAAACCTGCAGAAGATCATGCTGCTGAAATCCTAGCTACTGAAGGCTTTTTTTGCTTTAAAAGTTATTTCCTGAGTTAATAAATAGTAATGGCCTCATCGTTCCGAAAGTAAAAGCTAGGATAGTCCTCGTTCAGGTAGATGCATATGTGGGTTTACGAACATGCAGAACTATTAATTATATACTATCTTTTTATCCAATTCTCCTCCAAGGGTATTAGAATACTTCATTAAGCCAATTAAGTTAAACTTGTAGCTGTTGCTGCTCTCAGCTCAAAATTATAACTAGATAGGCGTCTGTGTGATGATGCCATGGCAGCTGCTGAGCTAACTTGAGCATGTTTTCATGGTGTTTCTACACACGCCACAGAAGCGTTAGTAAGCACAGGGTGACTGGTGACATGGCCTGGGACAACAAGGTGTCTATTTTGTGGCTGCTTGAATTGAAACATGAAACATTAGCTAGGTATCAGAAATGAGGAGGAAGATAACCGCTTTGAAGCAGTTACAAATATTCTGCCTTCTAAAAGCGCTCTTTGGAACCTTTGCATGTGTTTGACAGCTCGTTGTTGTTTTAAAGAAAAAACGAATCAAAGGGGGTCTTGAGAGTCTTACAGCACATCTCAGATGAGGCAGAATCTATCCAAAGCTGTGGCCACCCAAGCAAGGCACTGCCAGCATAGCTCTGTTGCCCGTCAGCAGGGCCGATGCACCGTTCCATAGCAGGCAAGGAATTTCACCCCATAGTGTCCCTTGCTTCCCAATGCTAGTCATGGCACTCATCATACTGGAGCTATAGCTGATTTTTTTTTTTTCTTTTTCTAGCTTGAAAAGTATCTAGCATCTGGTCCCTGGAAAGGGTTCTGAAGCAGGTTTGGTGCATCAGACAGCTATAGCAGGTGACTCAACTGAACCACCTGAGAGTGAATAAAATGAGAAAGGACCCAGAAGGGACATAAATGAGTAGAAAAAGAGTAAGAATTTCTGATAGTGGTACACAAGCCCTTTTTAATTAGACTGTCAGTGGCTCTTGTATAGCCTTACAAACAAGTTTCTGGACACAGAATACCTATGAAGACACACTCCTCTCTTTTTTTTTTTATTTTTTTTTTATTTTTACCCAGGTCAGACCAAAGAGGCAAAAGGCCATATGTTGCACCCTGTCTTTGCGATTCCTGTTGCAGCATGTATACCCTGGAGAGCAAATCTGCAACTTTATGGAAGCATTAACACCTTTTCGGGAAGTTTTACGTTCATATCTCTTTGTGCACGTGTTATGTGTTCCTACCCCCTGCAGAACAGGGCATGAAAGGTTTCTGGGAAACTGGGCTCTGCCTTGTTACGAAAGGAGGACAGACATGCCCTGAAGTCCTCCTACACGACACCAAATGCTGTGCATTCAATAGACCTGCTGGTTAATGATCTTGCCCATAAGTAATGTTTTAACCATAGAGTAGTTTTTGTTTGCTTCAAAAGCCACAAAGCCAAAGAGGAAGTGTAGGAGAACGTGGGCAGGATGGTGGCCAGCAGCCTCATGACCTCATCTTTTTCCGCCGCACGGGGATTGGTGGCTGTGCCTGGGACAGGGTTTAAATTCCCCAGATCAGAGATGTCAGGCAGGCAGGGGACGAGGGGAGAAAGCCAGAGCTGCTGGGAGCCAAGTGGCTGGAGCTGCTGCTGGGAGCACTAAGAGCACTCTTGTTGCAGCTGACTCCTTCAGCATCAGAAAAGGTAATTATTTTTGCTTTTTTTACCTGATATGTGCCATTCTGTCTGCAGCTTTAGTCAAGAAAGCATTGGGTAGGAGATCCTTGAAAACTGCTTCACTGGAGGTTTGATGTTACTCTGTAGGAAAAGATGTGCTTTTATAGGAGCAAGGTTGCTTTAGTGTTGCAAGGTATTATACATAATCCTAATCTTAAACCGTGTGCTGATAGATTTGGAGGAAGTTGCTGGAAACTCAGAGCTGGTCAGGTTTGAAGTCTGTGCTGCATGCTACTGAATGGATGGGACACGCACCCTTCTCTCTGTAACTCCTGAAATCGCAATACCTCTAATAGTGTCCTGTCTCAGTGCTGGCCTTAGTAATGTATTTTAAATGTTTCCTTACTAGTCTTTCTTCCTGCTATGATTTACTAAAGTTTTAAATGCCTCCTGTACATCAGTAAATCAGTTTACTTTCTCAGGGGTGTTCCTTATCCTGGGAATTGGTCTGTTGGCACCAAAATTTACTGTAGTACAGCACTCTCCTAATTTCAGCAGGAATCACTCATTTATTAAATTGTTAAAACTGCAATGTGAGCACATATTTTACTTCATCTTTTGCTCAGAAACACAGGTTATGTCCAAACTTCTGGAGGGGGGAAAAAAAGTGTATCATTAAAAGCAGTTCATGTTCATATAAGCTGAGTTTACTCACAGCGACTCCAGTTAATGACCCTGAAAACTAGTTTTAAAGTAACTGAGATTCCAAGCTGAGTTTGTATTGTCCTGTCCCTTCTGACAAAATGATGTTAAATAAACATAGACAAACCAAAGCTGATCTTTATAGCACTTTGTTTTTCATTAAGATTTTCCTTTGCTGGTGCAAGTCAGGAGATGACAGGAGTCTGCTTGCCTTCTCAGCGTGGCCCCCCTCACCACTGCTCAGCCCTTCTCAGTACCCGGTTTTAAAAATCTTGTAGCTTTTGAGTTGCATAACGTTGCAAAACTAGCTGGGCATATGGAGTGCTGGTGGAGGACAGAGGAAAAAGATTGGTGTGGGCAGGTTGAATCCTTAGCAGAGGGCTGGTCTCGGCATGGTGAAGTACACCCGGAGGAAGAAAAAGCCTATGGTGTTTTTTGTGGTATTTTACCTTGTTGACTCACTGTTCCAAAATATTTTCTAGGTAAAACATCACAATGAAGGTGGCAGCTCTGTGTTTCTGCCTTGTCAGCATCGCTGCTGCATGGCCAGTGAGTAAATCACAAATGCTTATCAGCAATCATTTGCATATCTTCTTTGCATATTAGGAAGAAATTAACACTGACAAATGCCTTTTCTCTTTTCTCCCTTCAAGGTGGGTAAATCCAAGCAGTATGCTGTTTCTGCCAGCTCCGAAGAAAAATATGTAAGCTCCTTTTGTCTTTCTATTCATTTTCTTTAATAAATCTTTCGGGATTTTTTCCCCTTTAATACACATTTTCTGACACTTGTTTTATGACTGTAGCTGCTTGCAGAACATATCCTCCCCTGGCTGTTGTGAGCCAGTTTCTCAGGTAGCAAAGCAGAGAATCACTGACCTCAGTAGACTTTTGCTGTGTTAGGAATCCTGGTTGTATAGTTTGATAGTTGTATCTCTGGATTGGCACTGGAAATGTTTTTTTCTTAATGAAAAATATGTAAGCTGTCAGTTAAAAAGAGAGGAGGACTGTAGTATGGCACAACTACTATAACCCACATTCATTAGCGTAGATCAGATGACAATATCTGGTGTTGGAAGAGCACTTCCATTCAATTCCCATGATTTTTTGGAGTAGTGTGAGTAAACTATATTAGTCTTGTATCTAGCTGTTTTATACTCCATCTCCAGCTGCCACCTATGTAAAATAATTTTTTTCCTCTAAGAATCAGATACTTCATTTAGTTTAGAGTGTCCATGATGTGAGAGAGAAATCACTCTTGGGAAAAGGACTTGATAATTAGCAGACGTAATGGTTTTTAGATATAACTCCAAATTTCACTCAGTAAAAACGAGCTGAAGAAACTGATCTGAAATTCCCCAGGCTCTGCCAGCAGGACAGGCATATCTTCTGTATTATATCGTTTGGATATAACATTCATGTGCGATCACGGCTTGTTTTGAGTTCTCTTCCTACTACAATGAATTGCTGAGGACACATCCTGTACAAAAGGAGTGTGTATTGCAGATGCCACATCTGCATGAAAACAGAGGTTGTGATGCATGCAGCTTTGCCTGCTCCCTACGCTCGGTCGCAGATTAAAACACCTTTTTTTTTCGCTTGAAGGACCACAGGGGCCATCACTCACACAGATATCACCATAATCATGTGAATTCTCAGTCTTGGGAGAATCTCCAGCACCCACAGAATGACCTAGCATCACCTCAGCAGGTATGGGCAACTCGCTGGAAGAGAAAGCAGAGCATCTTTCAATGCCAAGAGTTGCGAGTTAGGATTAAGTGCTTCAAGAATAGTCACATGCTGATCAGCTCTACTGTATATGCCTTTGTGTGCTAATAGTGAGTTTTATGTTGTTTTCAGACTCTTTACTCTTCAGAAGAAAGCGTGGATGTCCCAGTACAAGTGGTAAGTGTTTTGAACAGCAAAATGTCAGTTGAGTGCAGCCAGTGTGTACCAGCACTCATTTTCCTCAATCAAATGTGGTTCTTGCGGTAACATCCCTCCCTAAATAAAACAAAGCTTCAGGCAGGGTGAGGTGAATTCAGAGCAATTCACACATGCAGCTCCTCAACAGTGCATAAGCCCTGGCTGAGCAGGACAGACACCAGTCTGCACATCTCACATATATGTTCATTTGCCTGATGCATAGTAAATGTTTTCCAGCACTCTCCTGATGTGTCGAGCAAGAGCCATGAAGATGTGGATGACGACGACGATGATAATGATTCCAATGACACGGATGAATCCGATGAGGTTGTCACAAGTTTTCCCACAGACATTCCAGTAACTGTCCCCTTCCCTCCGTTCCCTTTCACTCGGGGAGACAACTCCGGCAGAGGTGACAGCGTGGCCTACAGGGTGAGGGCAAAAGCCGCACTGGTGAAGTCTAGGAAACTCAGCAAAGCTGCAAAAAAGGTAAATAGTGCTGAGCAGGGGTACCCAGGTTTCTGGAAAAAGGTTGTGAACTTGAAAATGGACATGTTATTTTACAGGAGTCAGTTTTGAAAAGGATTGGTGAGGGGAAAGTAGGCATAAGTGGAGGAATGTATTTCCTTCCTTTGGATATCCCAAATCAGCGAGTACTGATGGCTGTTGATGTGTCGAGGCAGGAGCGTAGCTATGCAATACTGCAATTTGCACTATCACCATGTACTTGCAGACATGAAATCTGAGGCCAAGATCAAACCAGAGTTTCTTGTAATGTAAAAAGTTCCTGTAACTCCATAAAACACCACAGTGTCTCCAAGCAGAGATGTATCACGCAGTCTTTGAGTGTCCCTTCAGCCTGTACAGCTTGCTGTGTTGCTGTACGGCAGCAATGGTTGACAGATCAGTTCCTCAGGAGTGACTGTAGCGCTCTCTTGTTTTGCTCTCTAACGCAGCTCATTGTGTATGACACCACCCAGGAGGATGAGAGCACCCTGGATGCAGACAGCCAGCAAGCGGGGCTCTCCTGGGAGGATCCCGCTGCCCGCCATTCCCTGGGGAAGCACGCCATTAGCAGGGAATGGGCTGACAAGAGCCGTGAGCTGGACAGCAAGCAGCGTGACCAGAGCGTGGAAAACAACAGCCGGCAGAAATTCGATAGCCATGAGATGGAGGGAGATGATAGCAAGGCTGGTGTCAGAGGAGAGAGCCACCAGAGCATGGAAAGCAGGGAGAGCCAGGACCGGGTTTCAGCTGAGGTCCCCAACGATACCAGCAACCAAACGTTGGAGAGTGCAGAGGACGCTCAAGACCACCACAGCATTGAAAATAACGAAGTCACCCTTTAAAGGGAGACAAATGCAACATTTCCCTTCTTTTTCAGTTCCTGCCTAAGGGGAGGGGGGAGTAGCTTCATTTCAGGTAACTGTTTGTAAATGTAGAGCGTGTGGTGACTTGCTGGGTTGGGGGCTGCTTCTTCACCCAGCGGCCTCCCCTCGGCCGCCGGCGGTGCCAGCCCGCTGTGCTGCACGTCACGCGGGACGCAGCTCGCAGAGGCGTGGGGAAGCGAGATGAACGCTGTCGGACGCACAGAGCGAGCGTTACCTCTCTGGCGTGCTGATCTCTGTGCTGCCAGCCTGTATTTTGCTGTAACTGGATTTAAATAAAAACATAAAACCCTGTACCTGTGGGCTGTGTTACTGTTTGCTGGGTTGGGGCAGGGGAGAGCTTTCTGGCTGCGTGAGGAGCTTTAATACTGCTTCTTCTCAACGTTATGTGAAATATCGGTTCCCCCACAGCTTATAAAGGGGGTAAACCGCCCCGCTCCGCGGGGCCGCCCTCTGCTTTCACCGAGGCTGAGCGGTGAGCTGGCCTGAAACACGCCGCCAGCCCTGCAGCGCTACCCCAGAGGCGCCGCGGGGCTCTGAGGTGGNCGGAGGGGGCGGCGGAGGAAGGGGCCCCCGGCCGCCGCTCCCGCTGGGAGGCAGGGCGACTACAACTCCCTCCGTACCCCGGGCTTTCTGGGCCGGCGCCGGAGGGCGGGGAAGGGGCGGAGACGGTGGCGCCCCGCCCCGGGCGGTGGCGGCGGGCTGATGG
>VWZZ01003890.1:0-23467 GCA_013399095.1 Psophia crepitans
ATATATATATATATATATTATGTCTAAGGGTTCTCCTCACAGAAATACTGCAGATAAAGAATAGAGATATCAACTTTTACTGTGTAACCTATGTTGATAGGCATATTTTATCATTAACAATCACTTAAAATTTGCACATCTGAGAACTGAAATAAGTAGGGACCACATTAATCATTCCTGTCAGAACTTGTGTGTCTATACTAAGGCCCAGAAGAAGAAAGTCATATATATTGAGAAAAGCTGCAGTTTTGATCTATCATTGCTTATGAATTCTTAAATTGTAATGGATGTTAAAAACATAAACAGCAAAAGTCCTTTTTCTTTTAATTAAACTTGTAATTTAATTTAAAATATCATGCTTATTTGGTTAGGCTTGTTTCCTAGAGGCACAGGTTTATTAATGATTTATTATATTTACCTGTTGAATTCTGAATTAGACATTGTCTTATTTTACTAGAAATGAATATGAGGCTGACAGTTGTTTTAAAACTACGTGACCATTTTTTTTTTTAAATTTTTAATATTAAAAAAATACTCATTTGTTTCCTTAGGCCTTCAGTATTCTTCCAGTCATATTGAAAATATATACCGATATTTTAAAGAGTTTCTTGACTGAGCTATTTTCCTATGTATGTACAGCAATCTGCACTTGCTAATTTAAAAACAAAACCAACCAAGCCAAAAAAAAAACCAACCACAAAACATCACTTTCTACTCCTTAAAAGATTCTACTGCTTGAATAGATTTGTTTTCATTATACAGGTTGACATAGTAGAGTAAAATGCAACAGGTGATATGATTATTAATAAAGACATAATAAAAGAGACTGAAAAAATAATCTAGCACACAAATGCAAAGAAATGACTTGTTAGCAGAAGAAAAATAAGTTGGAAAAGTAGTGACAGCACTTGTGCCAGTTCCTATACAGCACATGGGACAGTGATGAGAGAAAAACAGATCCCACATCTCAAGCTTAATAGATGAAGAATTTGATTGTACAATCAAGGATTAGGAAAACAAAAACTTTGATGTAAGAATAAAAGTTCTGCTTTCATCTGTATGGATGAGTACAACTCATTAAAGTTTAGCTGTTGCAAAACATTGAAAAACGAGAGAGATGTCCAAGTATGAATTGGAGTCCCCAATGTCTGAGTGACAGTTGAACTCATTGCAGTAGAGAAGGCACCACAAGGAAGAAGAAGAAGAAACTGCTAAATGTGCAATGTAGATAACACATACTCCCTCCAGTACAGGAGTACTTTGATATAAGAACATTTAGAGGTACCCAAGTAAACTTTCTGCTTAATATTATTGTACATTTAACCTCTAAGTGCTTTAAACTGTAACTCTTTAAAGGACTTAAAAGGATTTCTGTTTCTTTTCTGATTTTCTGAAAATCAAAAATACTTCCTATCCTACCCCTTTCAAAGACACACACAGAGGTCCTTCTGGCAGTGACAGGAAATGTATGCGGGCCACGTGGCCAAGTGTGCTTTGAGTCCTCAGGAAGACTTCAGAAAAACTATTTTAATGATCTGTCTCTCAAATGCAAGTTCAGCTGAGTGACACATACTTCTTCTATGGTTTTTAATAAGAAAAGATCAATGTTCTGAAGTTACAAAATATTTAACACCCAAAAGTCACATGTGCTCATGTATTTCCAGCCTACATGCACTCAAGGTGATCACTTTGTAACCTCAGACTGTCCCAAGCAATACTCGTATGCCAGGATTTTTAAGTTTGGGTGTTTTTGTTGTAACTTCTCACTAAAATTAAGCCCATATTTATTTAGTAAGGAATCAGAAAGCCCTTCACCACTGAACTGTGTTTTACTTTTAGGTAATTTATAGAGAATTAAGACTGTTGTAATTTACTGTACTTAAACCTGTTATTGATAAAATATCTTATAACTGTATAGTAAAATCAATGTGTCATAACTAAAATTGATAAGTAACTGTAGCAATTTGAATTAAGCAATTTCTGCCCAGATGTCATGGTTCACCCCCACCCAGTAACTAAGCATCACACAGACACTTGCTCACCTCTCAATCCTCAAGGTGATGGGGAGTAGAATGGAAAAAAAAACCCTCATGGGTTGAGATAAAGACAGTTTAATAGGATAATAAAGGAAGACAATAATAATAGTAATAGTAATAGTAGTAATAATAATAATAATAATAATAATAATAATAATAACAACAACAACAAAAACGTGATGGACGAATGCAATATCCGAACAGATGCAGAAAAAACCAAACAAACAACCCTATGTCCAGTCTGTTTCCAAGCAGTGAATCTGCCTCCCAGCTAGCTTCCTGAGTTATATACACTACAACTACCCAGCAACAACTAAAACCATCAGTGTGTCATCAACATTATTCTCATACTAAATCCAAAACACAGCACTGTGCCAGCTACTAGAAAGAAAATTACCTCTATCTCAACTGAAACCAGGACACCTGAATATTCAACAAGTTGCATATCCAATATTGAAATGCATTTTGGAAACCGGGGGTAAAAAAAAAAAATGAAGAAGAAGAAGAAAAAAAGGTAGCATTCCACTTGCTCTCTCTGGGCCAGTTATAAGACTATTTTTTTATATCACTAGATTTGCAAAGCAGAAAAGACACTACATAAACTATAATTTTAGAGGAGAATGTCTGTATGTGTGTAAGTATGTGTGTTTGCAAGTGTACATGTGTAATATACAGCAAAGTGACAAAAGAAATGTGGCAAGTGTTTCGCCAAAGACTTAAATTCTCTGTAGAATTCCATATCACAATGTTTCCCTGTTTTGCTTGTTTTTGTTAATCAGGTAATTGTCAGCAATGATTCTGGCAGCTTTCAAAATATGTTGCACTACAGTGCATTTTTCAGTCTTGCAAAAGACAAACAAGTAATAACGGAAGCTTATCAGGACTTGGGACCTCTCAAAGGGACGTTGTAGTCAGCCACCTGACACTGACAATTTGTCTTTTTCCCAAAATTTGGCTTCCAGATCTTTGAGAGTTTGAACCTGAGAAGTGTTTGAAGTATGAATGATATTTAGTCCCTAGACCTGTCCTAGTTTTACTCAAGAGCATACAAAAGGTGCCTATAGATCAACATTACCATTCATGTTCCATATCTGTTTCTCAATTCATGCAAAAAAAAAGTAATGTTCCAAACAACACAAAAAAGTGAAAAAAATATTTAGAACCAAGCAGAGTTAAAAAATTTACTGCAATTGTTAATGACTGTGAAATGCTGAAGACTATGTGTTGAAGTGCTTAAGACCGTGAAGTAGACTTTTGGTATAAATATGAGTTTTCCTTTTCTTTTCATGCACAAAATTTTACACAGATTGCAAAATTTTACCAAATTGATTTTTGTAACCAGCTTTTCAGTTTTCTGGAGCAATTAGAATGACTGCTACAGAAAACATGCTCCTAAGTGGTCAAAGGAAATGCTATTAGATTGTCAACAAGAATTCTATTAGATTAGTTGTTTGTTCATGTCATCCTTATCTTGTACTGGCTTTTGTAAGCTTAATTGAAGTACAAGGTATTTATGTTAATATGATACTTTGATACATATCAAATTAATTTTAATAGCTAATATTTCATTATTGTATTAGGTTCTTTATGAAGTCAGCATCACATTAATGATGATAACAGTTTGCAATTAACATTTATTTCTTCTATTTGGAAGTGTTGGTGAATATAGATTTGCATATGTATGTGGTGGGATTGTTTTTTGTGTGATGCTTGATTTAGAAAACATACCTTGTTGATTTTTTATATATAAGTTTGAGGGTGAGTTTGCGTCTTTTTGGAGGGGTGATTTTTTTTGTTTTTCATTATCATTATACCAACAGTCTTGTACTATTCCATTTCTAGAAATAGTCTTGTTGGTAAATGCTATCTATTATGAAGAAGAAAGAAAAAAAAAGGACAAAAAAAGACAATAATCCAATAAATCGAATATCAAGTTTTAAAGTTCAGCTACTTGCTGTCAATTTGTATATATTACTTGATCAACTGACATAATCCATATAATGAATGACTAGTCGGTCAGTCACAAATTCCTGATAAAGTAGATAAATAAACATTGCAATCTAAATGTTTTGGATAAGACCTCTAGACATGAGTTCAGATACTTCTATTTTGATGTCTTTCATTGGGGTATTTCATAAAACATACTGTTTAGGCTCATACAGTCAATTGTTTGGTTGGTTGGTTGGTTGTTTTTTTCCAAGCTTTTATTTACATCTCTAATCTTTGGTCTATGATATTTACTTCGGTTTTTTAAGATGAATTATGAGGTTTTGTACTTCTAATTTTAAATATGAAACTCACCTAATAACAGAATTAAATATTTATGTCTGATTACCTAATTCTTTAAGTTACTTGCATCTTCCATCTTATTTATGAAATGTGCCGATTGAGGTAAATATTCTACTGAAGACACAGAAATGTAAGCTCCAGTAAGTTAATAAACACTGTCGACTTGACAATTGTCACATGTTCTCCTGCCTCCTTCCCCAAAGAACATTATATGAAGTCCTGGGTCCAGTCTGTGACTATACTTCTATGGAACACAATATTCTTAGGAACATTCCCCCAAGAGTACATCAAATATCCATGTAACATCAAGTTGCAGTGTAGAAGATGAAAATATCTATCCATTTCTTTTTTATCAAGGCTGTGAGTGTTCTCCAAGATTCTAGAAAACTAAAAAAAAATTGGCTCCTAAAATTTTTTTAAAGGCACATTTACAGTTAACATGTTGTAAATTCAGTCTTTGTGTCAAGAAGCGTTGTCACACTTTAAAAGAAACTTGCAAGGGTCCTGTGCCATCAACCTTTTGGTGGGAAACCAAATTCTTGGGTCAAACTCTACTACTCTCCAGTACTAAAAATTGTTGCTCTTCACCTTTTCTAATAAAGAGTTGCAAACACCTTCTGTAATCCTTCTGATTTTCTAATTTTCCTATTTTAATTGTTTTATATACTCATTATCCTGATGACTGCAGTCACCAGTAGTTGTCTCTCCTGCCTGATGGTTTCAAGGTAAGTGCATAAGGTATTTACACATTATATTTCAGTGATATATAGAATCATTAAGGTTGGAAGAGATATGATGCCTTCATCATAAAATGTTTATTTTTAAGTGTCTTGGTAGAACCCCAGCCAGCAACTAAACACTACGCAGTTGCTCACTCACTCTCACACACGCCCCTAGCAGGATTGGGGAGAAAGAGAATTGGAAGGGTACAAATAAGAAAACTCGTGGGTTGAGACAAGAAAAGTTTAATAACTGAAACAAAATATAGCAACAACAACAAAACAACCACCACCAATAATAATAATAATAATAATAATAATAATAATAATAATAATAGGAAACTAACAAAAAAAAAAGAGAGAAATAAAACCAAAGAAAGAAAAGTGATACAAATGAAAGAGAACTGCGCCCCATCAACCGATACCCAGACACTCCTTGAACAGCAGTCCCATGGTCAAATTCCCCCCTAGTTTTATATGTTGAGCATGACATCACATGGTACAGAATATCTGTTTGGTCAGTTGAGGTCAGCTGTCCTGGCTGTGTCCCCTCCCAACTTCTTGTGCACCCCCAGCCTATTTGCTGGTGGGGTGGTGTGAGAAGCAGAAAAGGCCTTGACTCTGCATAAGCACTGCTCGGCAGTAACTAAAACATCTCTGTATTCTCCACACCATTTTTGGAATAAATCCAAAACATAGTACTATACAAGTTACTAGCTATGTCAGTTTACAAGAAGAGCCTGAAGGAGAATCTGGGGAATTACAGGCCTGTCAGCCTAACCTTCATGCCGGGTAAGGTTATGGAACTGTTCATCTTGGATGCACCCACCAAGCATGCACTAGACAATCAGAGGAACAGGCCCAGCCGGTATGTGTTCATGAAAGGTAGGTCCTGCTTGACCAACTTGATCCCCTATGACCTGGTGACCTGCCTAGTGTGTGAGGACAAAGCTGTGGATGTTGTCTATCTGGACTTCAGTAAAGCCTTTGACATGGTCTTGCAGAGCATTCTCCTAGAGAAGCTCTCGGCTCATGGCTTGGACAGGTGCACTCTTCACTGGGTAAAATACTGGCTGGATGGCTGTGTCCAGAAAGTAGTTGTGAACAGAGTTAAATCCAGTTGGTGGCTGGTCACAAGCCATGTTCCCCAGGGCTCAGTCTTGGGGCCATTCTTCTTTAGTATCTCTATCAGTGACCTGGATAAGGGGATCGAGCGGGCCCTCAGCAAGCTTGCAGATGACACCAAGTTGGGAGGGAGTGTTGATCTGTTTGAGGGTAAGAAGGCTCTGCAGATGAATCTGGAAAGGCTGGATTGATGTGCTGACATCACATTGTATGAGGCTTAACAAGGCCAAGTGCCGAGTCCTACACTTCAGTTGCAACAACCTCAAGCAACACTGCAGGCTTAGGGCAGACTGACTGGAAAGTTGCCCAGTGTAAAAGGACCTGGGGGTGCTAGTTGACAGCTGGCTGAACATGAGCCAGCAGTGTGCCCAGGTGTGCCCAGTGTGCCCAGGTGGCCAAGAAGGCCAGTGGCATCCTGGCTGGGCCTCTCACTGCAAGAGCCAGCAGTACTTAGGAAGTGATTGTGCCCCTGTATTCGACACTGGTGGGGTCATACCTTGAATACTGTGTCCAGTTTTGGGCCTCTCACTGCAAGAAAAAAATTGAGGTGTTGGAGAATGTCCAGAGAAGGGCAACAAAGCTGGTGAATGGTCTGGAGCACAAGTCTTCTGAGGAGCAACTGAGGGAACTGGGCTTGTTTATCCTGGAGAAGAGGTGGCTGAGGGGAGACCTCACGGCTCTCCACAACTACCTGAAAGGAAATTGTGGTGAGGTGGGTGTCAGTCTCTTCTCCCAAGTAACAAGCGACAGGACAAGAGGGAATGGCCTCAGGTTGCGTCAGGGGAGGGTTAGATTGGATATTAGGAAAATCTTCTTCATCGAAAGGGGTTTTTTGGTTTTTTTTTTTCAACTGTTAATTTCGCATAAGTGAAATTTTCAATATATGTGTTTTTTACCTGCTCTTACTTTATTCCATATTTGTGTTATAACATTAATATTTTCCAGATACAATGACTTTACTTACTAGCACTGACTGCATTAGCCAATATAGTAAAAATGTATATATAACTCATTTAACTACCTCAAGGCTAAACTCAGCTATGTCTTTGGCAGCAACAGAACCACTTGAAAAATAAGAAAAGTTTAATTTATTTTAATAGTTGAATATGGCAAAACTGGTGATCGGGGACTTGATTCCATTTCAAATTAATTCAGATGCTTAAATTGGGAATAAGTGAAGTCTGAAAAAGTCCTTAGGCTTGCCCTGTAGTTAATGAAAACACTGAATTATCTTAAGAGAGCAATCAAATTCTTACCTGGGCTAGATTATTCTAGTTGGGTGGGGTGGATTCTTTCCTTCTCTTGATTGAAAAGTAAAGGAGCCCAGGTGGGCATTAAACTAATTTAGATTAGCTTAATCTAATCTGAAAATTAACTTTATGAACAAGATGTATAGCATACCTCAGTTACATATATACAGTAATATAAAATCAGTTTGGTTATGTGGATACTATCTCTACACTAGCAAAGTAAATAGGGCCAAGGCCCGTTCTCCGGCCCTGGGAAAAGTGGCATAGTGGTTATTCATATCCATTTTACTAAACTTTCTTCTCCTCAGAAAGAACTTATCTATGTCATCTTGTTGCACATGACCTCTAACTCTTGATATCTGTGAAACAATGACCAGGAATTACCAGGGAATAAGTGATTCCCTGAAGAGACTAAATCTGTGTGTGGTGGGTTGACCCTGGCTGGAGTCCAGGTCCCCACTAAAGCTGCTCTATCACTTCCCCTCCTTAACTAGACAGGGAAGAAAAAGTTTAACAAAAAGCTCATGGGTTCAGATAAGGACAGGGAGCACACCTTCTCCAGCATGGGCTCCTCTCTCCACAGAGCCACAGGTCCTGCCAGGAGACTGCTCCAGTGAGAGCTTCCCACAGGGTCACAGCCTTCTTCAGGTGTGTCTACCTTGCGCTAGCATGGGATCCTCCACGGGCTGCAGGTGGAGTCTCTACACCCCATCATGACTCCTCCATGGGCTGCAGATGGACAGCCTGCCTCACCATGGTCTTCACCACAGGCTGCAAGGGAATCTCTGCCCCAGCACCTGAGGCATCTCATCTCCCTCCTTCTTCACTGACCTCAGTGTCTGCAAAATTTCTCACATCATCTCACTCCCAGCTCTGGCTGCAAAAGCTCCCACATTTGTTTGGGTTTTTTTCCTTCTTAAATATGTTATCACAGAGGTGCTATCACCTTCACTGATGGTCTTGGCCTTGGCCAGTGGTGGCTGGCATTGGTTCTATAAGACACAGGAGAAGTTTCTAGCAGCTTCTTGTAGAAGCCACCCCTGCCGTTCCCCCGCCTTCCCCCTCCGCCCTGCAAAAAACCTTGCCATGCAAACCCAATACACGGTGTTAAGGACCTTGCTAAGAATTTACATCCTGGACACTCAAACCTGATGAGTGGCTTGCTATTTTAGGCAATATACACATAGCTTCCAGGCCTTTTTCCTAAATATTAATCTGGGACTACATATGATACAAATTTTCTCAATAGGACTCTGTGATTTCCAAACTTGAAATCTTTTTTCAACGTTCATTCAAGATGAGGTGGAGAGTGGAGCTGTGAGGCAGAGACGTACAACCTGAAGTCAACGTCTCTTTATTTCCCCTTTATCCACCACCCTGGCATGAATACTTAGAAATACCCTTCTAGGAGAATGCATTAACAGTTCTAATTTGGATGGGTATTAATTAGGATGTTCCCCTTGTAGCTTTTATACAATAATGTGACAGTTAATAGGCAGGAGAGATTTGGATAGACAAACAATTATACAAGGATAATTTCAGTTACATGTGCAGGGATATCTTTGGTACCCTTGAGGATTTGGTTTTGCAACTGCAAGCAAGCTGTAATTAGAGAGTTTGTATGCAAGAATCTTTTCTAGTTGTTTCTTTCTATACTGCAATTTTAGTGAAAAAATTGTTGTCCTTTAAGCTATAATTCACTGTGTTTTGGAGTGACTTCCTACATATTCATGAGTTTAAATATCCTAATTTCCATTATTTATCATGATTTTCATTAAGTTATTATAAAAAAAAATTGTAGTAGTGTATCTTTATTATCATAACTCAAAAATACATAAGAAAAAATTATGGGTTGAACAAGAACTAAAAATTTTGGAATAGTTTGCATATATTTCAGTGCAGTGGTATTAGTAACTAGGATCTACTTTTAATGAGTACTAGTCAGTTCAGATGCTACATTTCCCTTAGCGTCCATTCTCTCAGTAAGATTCCAGGTTTAATTTTTTAACACATCTGGGCCTTTAAGAGTATAGAATTGGAGATCTAAAAAACAAAACAAAACAAAACAATTTTTTATTCTTTTTATCATTCATTCCTGTAGTTTATCCAGCAGTTAAGTGATTGCAAAAAGTAAAATTCAATTGAAAATCCTCAGATCTGCCCTCAAAGCTCTTTGCCATCTGTAATTCTTTTCTCTCTTCCTCTTTCAATCTCTACTTTGTCCTGTGTCCCTCAACATGCTTTTTTCTATGAATTAATCTCCTCTCCTTTTCCTGACTTTTGCATAACACACAAGACCCTGCCCTTCAAACTGTTATGAGGACAGAATTAAAAGTTCACAGATCTCTCTTGAAATTATTATGGTTCTAGTCAGAAAGAGAAGATAAAAATTACAAAAATGTTGTAAATTAGAATTTGTTTTTTAAGGAATGAAGTTCGTGATCTAACTTTCTGATAGCAGTAGACTGGATTTAGGTACTTAAGACCTTTGAGTCTATGTAACTGCCAACGAAAGCCTTAGTGTATTACCAAATTGAAGCATAAGATTCTAATGCATAACCTACTGCCTATGTTTATATTCTGAAAATGCTTCTGTATAATCTAAAATAAGATATTAAAACCACATTTATTTTAAAAAGTTTATTCTGCTTACAGAATGTCAGTTTGCCCTCTTCTTGTGTAAAGAATGAAATTCTGACAACCCTGAATAGTTAGAGTAGTGTATACTAAAGGTCAGATTTTGGAAGTTATCCTCTTTGAGTATTCCCATGGATGTCTTTGGGATTATTTGGAAAATAGACACTAGTCTAGCAAGGAAAAAGAATCTGGCCCAAGTATGTGTTTCATAATTTTTACAATACTTTCCATACTTTGCCTGAATAGACAAATTTGAAAAAGTAATTAAAATATATTAAAATATGCAAGTCTAGAATAATTTCTCATTAGAAACTGACATTCAAAAAACGTGTAGACATGGCACTCCAGGACATGATCTAGTAGGCATGGTGGTGGTAGGTTAATGGTTGCACTTAATGATCCGGAGGTACTTTCCAACCTTAGGGGTTCGATGATTCTATGATTCTACATTCTGTAATCAAACTGAGCCTACCAACACATAACAAGTTGTAGGTATTTTAGTCAACTACTCAGAATGTTTCTGTCATCTTTTAACTCTTCACCACAGCCATCTCATATATTCATTCTTGTAAGTAAATAAATTATTGATAACTTAGAGCAAGATTTTTGCTATATTCTATTGAAATCATTTTATGAGAAAGCACCACAAAATACGTTTATTGAGCTGATATAATGTTTTTCTGTGTCTTTCAGTTTTGCTGCTGAGCTTGCACAGTGCAATGAGTAAGGATTTGTTTGTCATTATCACCTGTAAATAAATGACACCTTAAATCCAACCTGAGCTGCAATTTCTTTGGAGTATATAAATGCTCAGTGGTAGAGTAGAGCAAAGTATGATCCTAAGTATGTTACAGTTTCTTGTCCAGTAATTTATAACAGCTACACCAAATGAAGTTTATGCTCTATGAATTCCAACATATGTTTATCTTCCCAAACTCATTTAGCTTCTATGATATACCAAAATAAGCTCTCTCTTCTACTGTGCTATGTTAAAATTGGAATTTATTGTTAATTTCTTTTCTCTTTTTCATACAATGCAGTAAGCTCCAAAGATCAAGAGCAGAATCACATAAGGATGATACGATTATAGTTTTCAAATCCAAGAAGCTCAGCAAAAATGTTGATGCATCTAAGACAATAATGAAAAAATATAATTAAGACTATTGTTGTTCTCCTTGACAATTTAGTAATCAAAGCTTATAAAATGACTGACCTAAATTCAGCTGCTGGTCATTAACATTAACTCTGTACAGATAAGATCACAGTGTATAGAGGACAGATAAAGCTGAAATGTCAGCCATAATTTGGTGTAATGTATTACAGAATGTGCTAGTCTTTTCTGTGTACATGGTATACTAAATCTAGCATAAAGATCATGATTCACTGGTAAAGGACATTTATTTGTATTTTTAATTCCAGCTTCTTTGGCCATTGTATTCTGAAAGATTTCATTGTCTTTTGAAACCACAGCTCCTATTAACAACCCATACACAGCTAAATCCAGGATTAGGTATGTTGGACAGTGATATCTCTACATTCTGAGGCACTTCTCGTATGTTTATAGTGTTCAGTTTTACAAATTAATAATTCTTGCAAAGTAATAAGTTCTGTACTCAAAAAACCCTGATTATTTAAAAAAAAACAGCCTACTACTCATCTCTTTAATTTAAATTAATATTCTCCAGTCTCATAGGTACAAAAGAATGGCAATAGTTGATCAGTTAAAAGTTCATCTGACATTGTCTAATAGTGGGATGCTGTGGTAGGTTTACTCTGGCCAGCAGTTATGCACCCATACAGGCACACTCTCACTCAAAAGGAATGCCATAGGCAGGGACATCTCTCACGAGATCAAACTGCCCAAAGACCCATCCCACCTGACTTTGAACACTTCCAATGATGGGGAAGTAACAATTTCTCAGGGCAACCTGTTTTAGTGTATCACCACCACCATGGTAAAAAAAATATTCTTTATATCTGATCTAAATCTACTATATTTCACTTTAAGACCATTATCATCTGTCATATCACTATAGGCTCTGGTAAGAAGACATTCTCCATATTTCTTACTAGAAGGCTACTATAAGGTCTCCCCGGAGCCTTCTCTTCTCCAGGCCACCCCAGCTCTCTCAGTCTTTCTTTATAGGAGAGGTGCTCCAGCCCTCTGATGATTTTTGTGGCCCTCCTCTGGACTTGTTCTAACAGATTGTGATGGTTTTGGCTGGGATAGAGTTAATTTTCTTCATAGTGGCTAGTATAAGACTATGTTTTGGATCTCTGCTGAAAACAGTGTGAATAATACAGGGACGTTTTAGTTACTCCTGAGCAGTGCTTACATAGAGTCAAGGCCTTTTCTGCTCCTCACACCACCCCACCAGCGAGTAGACTGGGTGTGCACAAGGAGTTGGGAGGGGACACAGCCAGGACAGCTGACTCCAGCTGACCAAAGGGATATCCCATACCATATGATGTGATGCTCAGCATGTAAAGCTGGGGGAAGAAGAAAGATGGGTGGACACCACATTCAGAGTGATGACATTTGCCTTCCCAAGTAACTACTACCTGTGATGTAGCCCTGCTTTGCTGGAGATGGCTGAACCTGCCATGAGAAGCGCTGAATGAATCCTTTTTTCTGCTTTGCTTGTGTGCACAGCTTTTGCTTTACCTGTTTAACTGTCCTTACCTCAACTCATGAGTTTTCTCACTTTCTCTCTTGTGATTCTCTCACCCATCCCACCAGAGGGGAGTTCATGGTGCTTAGCTGTCAGCTGGGGCAAAACCACAACACTGGTGCATGTGTTTCTTATGCTGAGGATCCCAAAACTGGATGCAGTAGTCATCACACTTAATTTCATAAAAATTTGATTACTAAATGGATTTAAATTCTTTCATTACAAGTAGATATAATAGAAAAGGGTTTAATAAAGAGGCATTTGTGATAAGGAAGAGAAATAAAGTAGAAGCACCCCACCACAACTCTTTGGATCGAATTTATTTCAGCCTTTTTCGATAGTCACAAAAAAATAAGCTAACTCTTGGATGCAAATACCTAAGTAATTCTACTGTAATTTAATGTTTATCTAAACAAAAATACAAATTCCTACTTAAATATTAAAGCTAATTTCTCCACACTTCTAATTTTTATCCCAATTTTATAACTTGGCCTCATTTATGTTGCATAAAGCAATTTCAGTTATTAAATTCCACTGACGTCAAACTGTCTGTTCTTCCTTCTTTTCAGACAGAAGTACAGTCATGGGTATTATACTACTAAGACCACTTTGAGATATTTACTACAATGTACTTAAACAGCAAGATCAGAAAAGCATATAAAATCACATAATATAAACTTCAACAGTCCACTGCAACTTTTTTGATTTTCATAATTATTTAGAAACCTTTTACTTATGATTAAAAGATTAACCAATTGTGTTCTTAAAAAGAAATAGGAACAATACTTCACAATATACTCTTAGAACTCGTCTGACTGAATAAACCTACACAAGACGGGTGAAGCTAGACAGTATTTACTTTCTTCTTTGCCACGGACTGAAAAGGCTTAAGGAAAATTAAAACCCTTCTGAGCATGCTCTCCCTGCAAGGACATCTTTTCTTATTGCTTTTTAAACATCACAAAGTTTGCTTCCAATCCAGCATATAAATCAGACTTTAGAACATGAATTTAAATGTTCTTATGTGAAGACAGAAGTCCCAAAGACTGAGATGTCACAAATATTTTGCACTGCAATAAGACAGAAGTCAAGAGAGAAAGGAATGTAAAGGCAATGTCATGACAGAAAGTACTGCAAGTTATTGTGTGCTTCTTTTAAGAAGTGTTGTGTACCTTTAATGGCAATTTTCAAATCAAATTTATCTACCTGACAACAATTATACTTAGAACGATGTCAGAAACTTTAGACACAACTCTTTAAAAAAAATGGATTCACCGATTAAGTTAGAAAATGTGTGAATACACTAATTTAATTTGTAAACTAAGAAGCAAATTAGTGTCCTAGAGTCATAGGACAAAACTTGAAAACATGAAGGTCAATCTTAAAGTCCTCTCACAAGACATGTCATTAATCTTACCTTGTTTAAGCACCAAAGAAATCTCAGGTGAAGAAATCACTGCTTCTTAGAATCATCATAGAATCCCTAAGGTTGGAAAGGACCTCCGAGATCATCAAGCCCAACCGTCAAACTAGCACCACCATGCCTACTAAACCATGTCCTGGAGTGCCATGTCTACATGGTTTTTGAATGTCTCCAGGAATGGTGATTCAACCAACTCTTTGGGCATTCTTATGTCAGAATTCAAATACATGTCTAAAGTCCCAGAGGAAACCTGAGGACTGACATGAGGTTGATTTACATGGCTTAAATCAATCCTACTGAGCTTTAATTAAGTGTCTAGTTTAAAATACTTGCTCAGTGTCTGTTACAAGTCAGTGAAGAGACAGTTGTACCTACAGGTCAGAACTCATCCCTTCCTTCTTTATATAAGATATAGAGAATAAATAACACTTGTGAGAGGTGCACTATAAAACTTACACTACATGCCTAATTTTTACAGTCCTAGATGTTGACAAAGCAAATCCTACTGTTAAAGCATAGGCATCCACAGATATTTGTTACATCCTTAAGGCTGCTATGCAAGAAATGGCAGAACAGGTGAATTGGAGATTAAATCATAGAAGATCTCATGTCAGGATGGCGTATTCTGGAAAAAGTTTCAAGGAAAGGACCAGAGCTGTTTGTATACACACATACAGAAAGAATTACTAAAACACTGGTTTTCTGAATTATTTCAGAAGAAAATCATGAAACAAAATAAGACCCAAGTAGTGATATGCTTTTGCCCCCTGGCATGATTATATCCCTCTATTGATGCTTTTCCCAGGGTATCCATTATGCTGTTCTGGGACTAGTTTTAGGATTGCATACCTGTGCATCCTGTGCTCAGATTTCTGAGAAGAATGATAAATTCTGAGAAAATTATGTGAGAAAGTACATTGAATATAGTTGTGCAAGAGAGAATTACAAAACCAAAATTGCAGACAGAAGTAAGATTGTTGAGCTCTGCATGACTAGTAAGTAAGGGATTCAAGAGCAAAAATACTGACAAGAAAAGGTATAAAACCATTTAAAAAAAACAACAAACAAACAAAAAAAGGAACAAAACAGAGAATCAGCAGCTCGGCAACACTGAGCATCAGGTAATTTCAAATAGCAACGTTACTGGAAAATGTAATCTTATTGGAGGTGATGACAATATTAAAGCATGCTCTCCAGCTCATTGGTCTTAGCTGTCTATTACGTAGGTGTATCCAGTAGATACTGCTTTGTATTTTTTGTGTTTAACCTACTTAAACATGGTAAAACTTGACTAACCTTGGTGCCCCAGAGAGGCACCAAGGCATCACTTTGTCAAAAGGGATTTTGAACCTCATGTTAAATATCCATTAATTAGCTTCTGTTAAAAGTGGTTTATTTAGCATAAAATAATTAGTAACTGGGTACCAAATATCCCACATTCTTACTAGTTTCCCAAAAGAACACATGCCTTTTTGATAGTGCACGTAATGCAGAAGAAGCAGTTTGGTATAAGCCTTTTTCTCTCCTCCCTCTCTGGCTCCTCTGCCAAAACAATGAGAAAAACAAACTAATTAAAAATACCAAAGATATTATGGGGAGAGAAACACACTTGAGCCTGTGGCTCAAGCTGACTGTTACAGGCCAGCAATAACATGGAAGCCAGAAAGCCATATTAGTAATGTGTTTGGTCAAAGCTAATGTGCTCTGCAGAGAAACATATAAACAAAAACATCTACAGGACTAAATGTATAAATACTGTGAAAACTCTCATCAGAATTAGATATGTAAAAGATTCTTTCATTGTTTCCATTGACTGTGTGAAGTGATCTATCCATGTAAATCAGAAAGATTCTGAAATGTAGAGGGAATTCAGAGGACTGATGGCTTACTTAAGTTTAAGTAAGTTAATTGCAAGTTAAATACAAGTAATAGACCTAATATACTGGTGAATGATTTGTTCAGAAACAAAGGAGAAGCAAATCATGACAATTTTATCCAGCACAATATGTTGTTAAACCACTATCTTGTCTTTGAATTCCCTTCAAATTTGACATATTTGCATTTTAGTTATCATGCAGAGAAGTGAAAAGTAATTCAAACTCTAACAGGAATCATAAGAGAAATCTTAACTCGGGAGCCTCAGCTGTGTCTGTGCCTGAAGTTAGGTGAAATAAACATAACACATCATTGACATAGATTGAAGATTACATTAAAAAATGCACGAGCTCATTCCTTTTATTTCTGTCTTGAAACTTTAATGTAATCATTTCACGTTTACTGGGGTTTGTTTGTTTGCTTGTTTGTTTGTTTGCTTGTTTTTAGAAAGGAGTAAGGGTGATTCTTTCATTTGTAATTTTGCACAAATCTCAATTTGAAATACATACCAGAGCTTAAAATGGTCTTTTGATATGTCTAAAGCTTCTACATCCCTCTCCAAATGTTTTAATCTGCTATTGAATTTTTCTTTTCAAAAGCAAAAGGAAAAACAGCAATTTGGTTTGATCCTATTACTTGTCAGATGAGATTAAGTCACATGCAGACTCTGAACATCATTAAAGTCAGAATGACCTTAGAATTATCCTATCAAAATTCTTAAGATCAAACCAGCTTAACCTTAACAGTAGTTGTTATATCCAGGAAAAAAAAAAAAAAAGCAATTTGTTCACCACAGCTAGTTCGTTATAAAGGGTACTACACCACATCAAAGCAGATAAGAAAACTGCCATGATGACTGTGCACCACAGAAAAGGAAACTTCTATTTTTAAAACAATTAAATACATTTCCCACTATTAGCGTACTATTCAGAGTCAGCACAAATAGTGACAATTTAAATATGTACCTTTAAGGGTAGACATTTTTATTACACTTCTGAAGTATTTTAGAATCATAGAATCATTTAATTATTTTGGTTGGAAATAGACCTTTAAGATCATCAAGTCCAACCATGGTAGCACTGCCAAGATTACCACTAAACCGTGTCCCTAAACACCACATCTACGAGTCTTTTAAATACCTCCAGGGATGGTTACTCAGCCACTTCCCTGGGCACTGTTCCAGTGACTGATAACTGATAAAATTGTTTCTCCAGAAATGTCAGTTTATTTTTGTTTCTGTTTCCCTGCAAAGGAAGATTCAGCTATGTATCTCAGAAAAGTCTAACTTATGAATCCAAAATAGTGATCAAAGAAAACTGTTCAGCTCCTGCAATTTTTAAGGTTTCCTAGAATTTGCCATTTGAATTACATAGCACTGAATGTTTAGCTTCTGAGAGACTGTTTCAATATGTCTGTGCATGCTGCTGCCTAGCTCAAATCTGAACTATGGTGTTTAGATATGTTGCTCCTTTATACATTAATCATCAGAAACTTGTCCCAGTGGACATTTTTAGAGCACACCTTATCGGCTAGACTCAGCAAATGTGAACTGACAGTAACTGTCTTCTAAATGTAGCCAGCAGAATCTCATATATATTAGCCCCATTCTCTTGACGACTTGCTCAGGGTTTTGGAGTCTGAGGGCATTCCTGATGGGATACCATGACCTTTTCATGTTGAGGGAATACAAACCTACATAGCCTTCTTAATCAAGGGATGTTTGAGCTACCAAACAAATGTGGAGGTCATTGTCTTTCTGTGTAAGTTGTTTCAATACCAAAACAATATCTCAAGTTTTTTTGACCCAAGAGAAGGAAAGCAAAAGGTTGACTGTAGCCAGATGGTTTAACATTCACGTAGCAGTAAGAAGTCTTCTTCAAATGAATCTTTTGAAGTAACTTATTTTTTACAAATGGAAGATTTTCAAGGGAAAAGTAGAGAATAGATTTCCTTTTCCTGTGCTTTCAAATGATTTATAGCCTAGAGTTGGAGTATAGTTGTTATCAAATTATTTTTTAAATAATATAAAAAATATAGTGCTAGAAGGTATACGAGGAAACTGAATAGCATACAGCTTGTGAGATATAAAGATATATCTGTAGATGACCCCTGTATCTGTTTGCCTACCTTATTCTTTACAGTCTTTGAAGAGCAAGATTTTACAGTCTCTCTAGGTACTCTGTTGTCATGCTTCAGTCCTCATTCAGAAGATATTTGATTTGTTTTCTCTTTGTTTTATATCTAACCTTAATCTGGGTAAAAGTAAAATATCTTCTTGTCTCATCTCAGTGCTCAAGAAGAACATTTTACAACTTTTCCCTTTTAGCAATTTACTTTAAAATAAATTGTCACCTTTTCACCCCATTATTTTCTACCTTTTTTGCTACTTTCCTCCTTTAATATCTCCTGTTCTACAAGAAAATTTCATCAATGATTCATCATGAATGTGGCTTTCTAAAGTTTTGATGATATTTTTGTTTCTCTCTAGGACTCACCAATTTACTAGGATCTCTTCACAATGGAAGGCTGAAATTACATGTAATATACAAGTAAGTATGTATCAATATCATATAAATATTTCACTATTAAACTTTATATTTGATATGTCTTTCTTCTTAAAATAAAATTATTTGTTCTATTTTGCATTGATGTCACAATCTTAACTCTTTCAATCTGACACCTACTAGTGTCCAGAAATGTAAAGCCTTTTGCCACATTTTTTCTCATTTACTTAAGTTATGATCATATCCCTGCAAAATACATTTGACTTCTTCCAGATTTTTGTCATCTTTTGTCATCATTGAATCTTTTATTCTTTTATGAACAGTATTCAGTGAAAATATTTTAGAGAACTGGACCTTGTTCCCCTTTTGAAAATCTAATTCCCTAATTTAAATATAAACAGATATAAAGCCATGTGCTTCTAGAAGTTATTTTTCTGAGCAGACAAGGTGAGGGTAGAGACAAGACAGTCTAAACAGTATATATTATTGTTAGCAGAGATTATGCTGACACAGAGAAAAGAGTTCTTTGAACAGCTTAGTAAATGAGAATGGGATAGCCTAGCAAGTTATATAGACAAGTAAAAAAATATTATCATACCTGATCATATTGTGCACACCAGACAGTGGTGCTGGTGATAAATACATGCCAGCAGGACTCCAAGCAAGGTTTATCTCTGCATAGAAGAAATAATGCAGTCAGGGTCTATGGGCAGTTCTTTGAGTCATTCATGTCAAAGTCATTCATAAAAACTTTTTAAAAATATCTGTTAATTTATCGAAATTGCGTGTCAGAATCAACCCATACAGATATTTCATTACTAAAAATAAAATGGAGGCTGAAAAATTAATTATATTTAAAGAATACCACAAAAATCTTGTTCTTTGTTCTTCCTGTTCATTTTGTTTGGATTTATTCATTGTTCTTTCACATCTATAAATATATTACTAATAGTGTTGAAAATGTAGACATTTTATAATGTTAGAGCTTAAGCACAGGAATAACTGATTTAGTGTTTGTATGAGAAAAACATGAAGACAGAAAAAATAGTGTGGGTTTAAAAAAACAAAAGCAACAAACCTTCTAAAAAGACATAATTGATTTTTTCAGCAATAAAGAGAAGAAACCCGGTACTGATTTCATTTGTTTTGTCAAATGTTGGAAATCAATTTAGTGAAGTCTATGAAATTAAGCTGCATTGATCTCAAAATAATTAAAACGGGGGTTTAATTGCATTTTGCTGTGCTTTCAGAAGAATTCAAAATGAAACTTTGTCCTAATTGAATGTAACAATTTTTAAGAAGTCTTAAGGATGAAAATGTGTTTGTATTTTATCTTCCTTTTGGAAGCCTGATGGGAGGGGGAGAAACCTTATTGTTACCCATAATAAACAAACTTTTATGGTGAAGTATTTACGTGCTTTGCAATTAGCATAATATTTTTGCTAATCGATGTGATCAAATATGTAAGTCCATGACTGAAATTAAGACCTGAATATAACAAATTCTATCATTGCTTTAAGTGCTATGTAATGTAGATATTTTGTGAATGACTGCATAGAATTTTTCAGAAATAAATATTCTGATATTACTTACTCTGAAATGTTATAAAATATTCATTTATTGCATCCCATAACTAAACAGTGTCTTACTGTCTGTTGTTTTGTTTCTTACAAAGTGATTTGAAAACTGCCAAGAACATAAGATAATGCAAGGCACCCACTTTATGCAGCCGTGGCTAAGTGACTCAGGAAATAGTAAACGGTCAGGAGATAGTAACTACCATACAGGATATTCTCGCACAAGTGTAGTCATTCATTATTCAAAACCCCACTAATAAATTCTTGTCTAGCAAAATAATATGACAAGATATTATAGTACTTCGCAACTTTTAATAGGGCTTGGCAAAAATCCTTAGCTAAGCACTATAGAACAATATTCAGTGAAGCTTACAACATAATCCAAGTATGTAACAGATAGCACCAACGGATATTGATCGAACAGGTTCAATTTTGAAAATAATCATTAAGTTTTACTTGCTGAGCAAGTTCAGGGGAGTAAGATTCAGTCTAGCTACTTATTCAATCCTAATGACTCCTGAGTATAAACCGCTCTAACTCAGGGACAGAGTTTAGTGCACATGTATAAACATAAAAGCCTAGTGCTGGGGGAGAAATTCAGCAGTGTCTGTCCTGGCACGCAGCTGTCAGACCAGGACTTTGGTCCAGTATAAGTCCACTGCCCGCACAGAGATGTCATGAATATTCCAGGGTATCTCAGGTGTTATTGAGGGCCTATGCTTAGGCAACTGAATCAAAGCCCTAACGAGCAATCATATGTAGAACAGGACCAATAAGTCATTTAAAAGATAAAAAAGGAGGGAAAATGTGGAGAATCATAAGAAAAATAAGGGTTGGGTTCAGATCCAGATTCAGACAAGCACTTTCCAGTGCTTACAATGCAGATGTCTAAATATGAGCTATGTTAACTAAGCTCACACAACAATCAGTGAAGATCTTGTTACTAGAGTTAATGAAAGTATTGGAAGTCGAATATTCAACTTAACCATAAGAAGATATATCTAGTCAGTTGAATAACTCTAATCTCCACTAAATAGGAGCAGGGTTTATTTCCTGAGTATAGATATTTACTGTCTTTTTAGATATTATACTACCAGAGGTGGCTGCATAAAGCTGGCAGATATGGGACTGATAAGTGAAGGGTGGGTGGGGAACCTTAAAGACTCTTAAATGGAATCAGTAGACCACTGGATTTAGACAACTGAGTCCTGGCCCTAGTTAACATGTAGATGCCTCCATTTAGGTGTTCAAAAACTCTTCATGTCAACCAAACCTACAGTAGATGTAAACTTACCATGTGACAAATAAATAAACCTTAAATAAATACTTTGGAAAGAAAAGTGTAAAGACATATCTATGGAAACTGAAAACTACCATCTTACTTGTTTCATACTTCCTTTCTTAATTCCATCTACTTGTCAATATCTTAAATACTCCATCTGACAACCTACAAACAGGTTTCGTCCTTATATTGCAAGATGCTTTAAGAATCCATTTTATTATTGTTTTAAGTAAGTTATCATAGAATGGTTTGGGTTGGAAGGGACCTTAAGCATCATCTAGTTCCAACCCCCCTGCCATGGGCAGGAACACCCTCCACTAGACCAGGTTTCAAAAAGCCCCCCCCAACCTCACCTTGAACACTTCCAGGGAGGGGTCATCCACAACTTCTCTGGGCAACCTGTTCCAGTGCCTCACCACCCTCACAGTAAAGAGTTTCTTTCTAATATCTTATCTAAATCTACCCTCTTTCAGTTTAAAAATATTACCCCTTGTCCTATCAATAAATTCCCTGATAAACAATTCCTCTCCAGATTTCCCTAGGCTCCCTTCAGGTACTGGAAGGCTGCAGCAAGATCTCCCTGGAGCCTTCTCTTCTCCAGGCTGAACAAACCCAACTCCCTCAGCCTGTCCTTGTAGAAGAGGTGCTCCAGCCTTCTGATCATCTTCATGGCCCTCCTCTGGACTCACTCCAGCAGCTCCATGTCTTTCTTGTATTGGGGGCCCTAGAGCTGGACGTAGGATCACAGAAGGTCTCACAAGAGGAGTTGAGGGGCAGAATCATCTCCCTTGACCTGCTGGCCACACTGCTTTTGATGCAGCCCAGGACACTGTTGTCTTTCTGGGCTGCCAGTGCACACTACCGGCTCATGTTGAGCTTTTCATCAACAAGGACACCCAAATCCTCCTCCTCAGGGCTGCTTTCAATCCATTTTATGCCCAGCCTGTAGTTGTGCTTGGGATTGCCCCAAGTGACATTTAGGACCTTGCACTTGACTTTGTGGAACTTCATGTGGTTTGCACAGGTCCACCTCTCAAGCCTGTCAAGGTCCTTGTGGATGGCATCTCTTCCCTCCAGTGTGTTAACCACATGACATAGCTTGGCTTCATCGGTAAACTTGCTGAGAGTGGGCTTGATCCCACTGTTCATGTTGTCAACAAATATCCTAAACAGTGCCAGTCCCAATACCAATCCCTGAGGAAAACCACTCATCACTGATCTCCAAATCTATATCAAGCTGTTGACTGCAACTCTTTCAGTGCAATCTCACAGCCAATTCCTTATCCACTGAGAGGACTATCCATCAAATCCGTGTCTCTCCAGTTTAGAGACAGGGATGTCATGTGGGACAGCATCAAATGCTTTGCACAAGTCCAGATAGGTGACATCAGGAGCTCTTCCTTTGTCCACCAATGCTGCAACCTGATCATAGAAGGCCACCCCACCAAATTTGTCAGACACAATTTGCCCTTAGTGAAGCCATGTTGGCTGTCATCAATCACCTCCTTACTTTCCCTGTGCCTGAGCATAGTTTCCAGGAGGATCTGCTACATTATCTTGCCTGGCACAGAGGTGAGACTGACTGGTCTGTAGTTCCTTGGGTCTTCATTTTTTTCCTTTTTGAAAATGGGGGTTATGTTTCCCCTTTTCCAGTCAGCAGGATCCTCACCGGACTGCCACAACTTCTCAAATACAATGGACAATGGCTTGGCCACTTCATCGCCAGGTCCCTCAGGACCTGCGGATGCATCTCATCAGGTCCCATGGACTTGTGCACCTTGAGGTTCCTTAGATATTCTTGAACTTGATCTTCTCCTGCAGTGGGTGGTTCTTCATTCTCACAGTCCCTTCCTTTGCCTACTGTGACCTGGGTATGGTGACTAGAGTCCTTGATGTTGAAGACCGAGACAAAAAAATTGTTGAGTACCTTAGCCTTCTTCATATCCTGGGTAACCAGGTCATTTGTTTGACACCAGAGGGGGGGTACATTTTCTTTTATCCCTGATGTACCTTGTCCTGGTTTCAGCTGGGAGAGAGTTAATTTTCTTCAAGAAAGTCAGTATGAGGCTGTGTTTTGG
>VWZZ01003891.1:1386-15389 GCA_013399095.1 Psophia crepitans
GGGCTGGCCAGGGAGGGGGAGCCACTGCTGGGGGGGAGGACTGGGGATGGGCTGGGCATTGGGCTCCAGGGGTGAGCACATTGCGTTGTGCATCACCTGCTTTGTATATTGTTATTAGTATTGTTGTCATTTTCCTCTTCGTTTGCGGTCCCAGTAAACTGTCCTTATCCCAACCCAGGAGTTTTACCTTTTTGTTCTGGTTCTCCTCCCCATCCCACTGTGGGCCGGAGGGGTGAGAGGGCAGCTGCGTGGTGCTCAGCTGCCGGCTGGGGCTGAATTGTAGCAGTTGGCTATATGGCCCTTCTTTCTGGCCTTACACAGAGGTAGCTTTCGTCTGAAATAACTCTGTTCATTCATCCTCTCTTAAAAATCAGGGCTACAGCTTAAGAACAGATTTTAAATTCTGTCTAAAATTGTATCTCTTGCCAAAATGCTTAGTATTTTTCTAAAGACCTGACTCTAGGAAATATGGTATATAAATCTAATATATGTTTAAATTTAGTTCAGAAAGAATGTGTCCTCTGAGACTATTGAGCTGCAATTCTAACGGCTTAACAAGGAATGAATATTAGTAATTCACAGATAAAATCATAGGATGAGTATGATGGATTTTTATGGATTTTAAAGTATTTTCTTCATAGTTATCATTCTACCAGTTTGACAAAATACTTGGAAATGTGTTCTGTTCTTAAACATGCTTTTAAAAAAAATAAGTCTTAACTTTTTTTCCCCCCCCCACTACCACTTCAGGTCAGTACGATGGAAAAGGGAAACCACTGCCAGAGTACCATGCAAAAATATCTGGATTTGATGAACGGGTACGTTTACAAGTTTGAGTCAGAATCCTGTGTGATATACATTTGTGTCCATATTCTATTTGAAGAATTTGACAATAGCAAAATTGTCGCTTGTGTATGCATCTTGCAGCACATGGAAGTTCTGCAGATAGGCATTTGGTTTTCTAGTAATAGTTGACCAACTTGATTGTACCATGTAGGAATGACACATAGGCTTAATGTCAGTGATGATTCTGTAAAGCCAAGTCTTCTGTCACAAATATTTTCCTTTTTCTTGTCTCCTTCCAAGATAAGTGTAATGGAATCCTTGAGGAAGCCAAAACGTATAACAATCCGAGGCAGTGACGAGCAGGAGTATCCTTTTCTTGTCAAAGGTGGTGAAGACCTGCGACAAGACCAACGTATTGAGCAGCTGTTTGATGTAATGAACATTATCCTTTCCCAAGATGCTATGTGTAGCCAAAGGAATATGCAGTTAAAAACTTACCAGGTCATCCCCATGACAACAAGGTAGGCATTTATCTTAAAGGGACAGAAATCCTTCAGTTACCATCTATTACTGTTGGGGTTGTTATGTTACCATCTATTACTGTTACTCACACTGAAAGGTGAGACTTCTGTGTGCCACAGACTGTTTTGAGTCTTGGCTTAATTTTTTTTTCTTTTCCTTTTAAACAAGATTGACACTGCTGTGTCTGGAACCTGTTTTTCAGAGGATATTTAAATTAGTAGCTTTCAGCCTTCTTTTAGCAGACACTAGAATGTGTTGCTTCCTATTTGTGGTGTTCCTCTAAAGTTCAACTCTGAGCTACTTGTTCATGTCTCTGACTTCTTTTGTTCCAGACTGGGACTCATCAAGTGGCTGGAAAATACTTGTACTTTAAAAGAATTCCTTAAGAATAGCATGTCTGAAGAGGAAGACATCAAGTATAACAGGTGATGCCTGGTTCAGTTGTCTACTCCAATAGAGACCACTGCTAATAGCTTTTTTTGATACTGACAATCTTGTGGCAGCATTTTCTGTATTTTTAAAGAATGAAATAAAAGCACCTATAAACAAGGAGGCAGTTGGTACTTCCTGACCCAAATTAGTAATTAGCAACTGTTTGTTTAATGAGTACCATTGTACCTGGAATATCCTCCACCCAGCTTGTTTAAACAAGAGGCTTATAATCATGTGTGACGTCATTAACATCACCATTTCCTTATCAGCAGATTGATTTTACAAGCAAAGGATTTTGATCTCTTGATTTGATCAGGCAGGAAATGGACGTAGGTCAGCGGAGGGGAGGGGAGCAGAGACAGAGCTGTTCAGAACCTGGGTTCAGCAGTGAGTGACTGGGGGGGCGCGTGGTGGAATTAGCAGCAGATGCACAAAACTCAACTGTAAAAGAGCATTCTCTCTGACTTTATACAAATGCTGGCTTTGAATAAATGAGCTTGCTTTCTCTTGTCATTGGAGGGTGGATAGGTGTAAAATGTATTTAATTCTAGCATTTCAGTGTGTTTCTATCCTGGAATTTAGAAATGTGGGTTTATTTACCAACGTTGTTCTTTGTACATAATCTCTGTTTGGGTTTGTCAAAGTGTTGTCATCACCATTTATTTTTACTACTTCTCTTGTTTATAGGACAGGTTGAGTGAACCTCCAGTGCGAAGGTTGGACTCCAAAGAGTCTTTATTTCTACAGTTACTTGATTTGTGAGCAGTAGGAACTGCTGCAGTTCCTGCACTACTGTTGGCTGGTTCACTTTTGTGAACAGCAGCGGTATTACGTTTGTCTCAGTTCATTGACTGGGAAAGGGGATGAGGACTTGCGTGGAACCACCTCCTGAGGGGAGAAAATTTCTAATATACTAAATGTAGAAGATCAGTGTCTTTCTAAAAACCAATTAAAGATTTATCCCCCCAAAATAACTTTATTTTATTCGTGTGTATAGGCTTTAAATATTTTCCCATATGTTCTTCAATCAAGTCAGTTAAGACACTATATTGAGCTATGGTTGAATGACAGCACTAGCAAAGGAAAACTCTGAAATCCTTGCTGGCAATATTTTGCTTGGTCTGCAGGGGAATAACTTTCTGAAGTTTTTAAATTCTTTTCTTTATCCTGAAGTGATGGGCTATGCAGCATGTAAATGATAAATACTTCTTAAATGGAAAGGATCTCTGGATCTCAGAACATGCTTTGGAGGAAGAGAGAAAGCGGGTGCTCTGCTAAATGCTGCCTCTCTGGAACAGAAGTTTAGTGTCTTTACTTAAGACGAGAGAAAAATACCAAATTATTTATAAGCAATGCATCTAATGAAGACTGGCTTCTTACAGATTAATACCCTAAGTCCAAGCCCCCATTCCTCCCCTCTCCTACCCACTGAGGAGATAACAAACTGCCTTCCCCTTCCTGCATTCCCTACCTGTCGGGATGGACAAACGTTCTGTGGTAGGGTGTATAATGCCTCTAGAATGAATACAAGACTGTGTTAAAAATATCTTTCCCTCCCTGGAGAAATTATTTTGGGTCTTTCTTTCCAAGGCAGCATCTAATTTTCACAGTACCTATTGATGAATAAACACCTTTGAGATGTCTACTCTTCGGTCAAATATGAGTGAAGTGCATAGTGAAGTGCATTCAAAGCTGGAGGGGAAGGAGATCAGCATATGCACTGGCTGCATAAACTTCATTTCCATATCAAGGCTAAAATTAATGTAGGCTTGTAGCTTCCTGACTCTTTCTGTGCCTAAAAATCTCCTGGGTCATAGCAGCACACAGCCTGTGGGTATTTGGGTACAGAGTGGTAAGATAATGTAGGGGAATCATCAGCAATTTTTATTTTCTTTTGTCCCTAGTGAAAAAGGACCTCGTGCTACCTATTCCGCGTGGCTGTCCAAGATGAGTGGGAAAGCACAAGGCATCTCTCGATACCACGTTATGTACAAGTAGGTTTTAAGAGAACTGCATGTAAAATACAGAAAGTAGAGTGTGCACACTCACTGACTTGTAGAAATTCCAGGAGAAATATGATCTGCATTGTAATATGCTGGCTAGATCTGATTTTTGCCTATTCTACTGCTTTGTCTTACTGGAGGTGCTCTACAGGAGGAGTTTAGTGCTGCCAAAATCCCCCCAGAGCACCGAAATACTTCTAGAAGCTTGCTTGCTTCCTTAGAAAGTGTCCAGAAGCAGATGCTCCTCTTTAACTTCATTTTCTAGATGTCTTGTTGCTGACTATGCAATTAGGTGGGCTGCCTCAGAGCCAGAGCACCCGCTGAAGTTAGACAGAGAAAATCACTGTGATTCTCTGGGAATTTAAGAACATTTGATGGTTTGGGTCCCAACTTGAGCATCCTCTCAGAGGCATTTCCACACCTGCCTAGATCTAACACTGTAGGGGGAGGAGTGCTGTCTCCAGTGGAGCACTTCTGATGAGCTCATAACCTGCTTAAGCAAACATCTTGCCTTTTAAAGGAGAACTTTAACTTGTTTAACTGAATGCATCCCCATTAATACTTGTATTCATATCTGGAATGTAAATTCCTCCCAGTCACCCCCACTCACTTCACGTTTTCTTGCATCGCAGGAGTGTTCCCTAGTACGCAGCTCCCTCCTTTCAGATGAGACTAGACTGAAAGAGCACCCAGTGCATTCCAGCTGCTCACCAGCGTTTAGTTCCCAGGACCAGACGCGGGCTAGGCCAGAGCAGTCCCCCTCCGTCCCCAAACGTGTATGGCATGGATGGCCTCAGCACCAGCTCTTAAGTTCTGATGCCTCCCCTTGTGCTGCACGACTTCGTAGTGTCAGTGTAGCCTCTGTATGTTGAGGGATTGCATTTGGACCTTAATTTCTCTGCTCGGGACAAACTATCCAGCCAGAAAGCGTGCAATTGTATTGCTGTATTAAAGTTTAACCCATCTATTTAATTTGGGAGAAACTAGACAAAACTACATACTGTTTTGTAGTAAAAACTGTCAGTCTTGGAAATAACCGTTGGGAGAAAAAGAGAGGAGGGGTATTTTTAGTATGAGAGAGAAAAAATTGGGCAAACCCTTTGCATGGCTTGCTGTACTGTTTACTGGGGTAAGCAACACGTGCCAGTGCGGTCATGTACACCTCTTCATTTTTAATGTCCAGTGGGCTGTTACTTCAACAGTTAACATTATTCCTTCATTAATTTCCAGAAACGCTAGCCGTACGGAAACAGTCAGGTCTTTCAGAAGCAGGGAAAGCAGTGTTCCAGAAGACCTGCTGCGGTAAGTGGGCTGTTAATGACGGCATGGAACGAATGTTGGTGTTTTATCTGTACACAACAAGTGACTTCTGTTTTGTTAAGGCGAGCCTTTGTGAAAATGAGTACGTCTCCTGAAGCCTTCCTGTCTCTGCGGTCCCACTTTGCCAGCTCTCACGCACTGATGTGCATCAGCCACTGGATACTTGGTATTGGAGACAGACATCTGTCCAACTTCATGATTAACAAGGAGACAGGTGGCCTGGTGGGAATAGACTTTGGATATGCGTTTGGCTCAGCTACACAGGTATTTATTTCCTCACTAATTTGTTGCAGGTTTTGAATTTATTATGTGCGATTACACGTGTATTCTCAGTACTAAATTTAATGTGCCTCATTTGCCATCGTTCTGATGCAAAATATTCTTTACAAGTTATCTCTAGTTAATAGAATAAAATCTGTTTCCAGATGTTCTCAGAGAAGCAGGGAGCTATAGAGTTTCACGGAGTCTATATGGTGGTGGTTTGTATAGCTCAGCCATGCGTTCAGCCACTATCGCTAAACATTCATGATTAGACTTCGATGTCACAACTTGGTCCTGTTCTACCAAGTCGCACGTTATTTTCAGTTCAGTGGCAAAGAGGGCTTCAAAGCTTAAAAAGAACAAAATATTTATTTCTAATCCATCTGTTCCAAGGCTTCTTAATTCTTGTTTCCTTTTGACTGTCCTTTCCCCTTGGCTAGTTTTTGGGCGTGCCGGAGTTGATGCCTTTTCGCCTGACTCGCCAGTTTGTTAATCTGATGATGCCAGTGAAAGAGTGGGGTCTCATTTACAGCGTGATGGTGCATGCCCTGAGGGCTTATCGTGAGGATCCAGATCTCCTCATCAGCACAATGGATGTGTTTGTGAAAGAGCCTTCTTTGGACTGGAAGGTGGGATTTTTCCTCTTTCCTTTTTTATTCATGTGAAAATTCTTAACCTGATAAAAACTGAGAAAACTGATCACAAAGGAAGTCTTAATGCTCATGCTCAGTGCTCCTTTTATCTTTCTTTGTTTTATTGAGTTCTCAGAGCAACTGAACTTACAGAATTCTGTCTTTTTAAATCCTTTATTGGTGGACAAAGAATAGTAGCACATGTCTGTGTTATCAGTGTACTTTATCTGCAGGATAATCCTAAAAATGTGGGTATCTCTTGATCACGTAATGTCATTTAGGGCAGCAGCGTAAGTATTTTTGGCCGTTTGCATTGATCCTTTTAAATTTGCATAACAACACTGTATATATCAAAGTAGTAATTACAGAGAAAAATTTGAAACTAGTTGCACTTCAGTAACTCCAGTTGTAAATTAAATTTTAAGTCATAGGCAGGCTAGATATCATCTCACTGCTTTGCCCTCCGTTGCATCTGCAGTTAAAAGTTCCTGGCTTGACTTGCTGTGATCTGGCAGCTTAAAGGTCTTTTTAAGTATATGATTTATGATAAATAGGGCAAATTTGTTTTCCCTTTAGAACTTTGAACAAAGACAGCTGAAAAAAGGAGGCACGTGGATTAAGGAAATAAACACATCTGAAGTAAACTGGTACCCTTTGCAAAAAGTCCGCTACGTCAAAAGGAAGCTTACAGGTGCCAATCCAGCAACAGTCACTTGGTAAGACGCTCTCCTTTTGCTTTAAACTGCTCTGCTGAGAGCTTTGGCAGTCTCCTGCGTCAGATTTTGCTCCCTTCAGGTGGAATGGCAGCTAGGAAAAGAGAAGAGGCAGACAGGGCAACGTTTCAACAAACCTCCTGTCAGAATCGTTTTGGTTTGCATACAGGCTCTCTGAGTCACCCTGCCAGCCAAAACATGAGATATCTCCTGAGTGTTCTCGCTCCAGCTCAGGCCTCCTTAGCAGTTTTACTGTTCCTGGCAACGCGCACATCCCCACCCTGTAAGCCTGCTTAACTTTGCAGACTGCTGTTCTTTGTTTGTCTCCACAGCTTTTAGGCTAGAGGTAGTAGTTAAATTGATATGCTTCTGCTGGACGGTTGCTTGGAATGGAACCCCAACCAGCCGTATGGGAGGCATGGAGGCAAGCTGCTTCCCAAAAACATTGAGTTCAAATGGGATGGCATTCTCAGGTTATTCATGTCAGTCTGGCCCAGTCTGGCTTAAGCCAGAATCTCTTTAAAGTTCAGTTAAAGTACAATTAATCCCTTCCATCCTTTCTTAAAAAGACATTTTGGATTAAACAAGGGGGGGGAGGGAGGAAAGGCAAAGCAAGCCTGTTTTAAAACCATACAAATACCGAAAAGTGCAGGAGTTGGGAGGAGTCCCTTTTGCGGTCAAGGCTGAACTGGAAAAGGCAGCAAAATACTTCTTGCAGACACAAATCAGCAGGGCAGGTAAGGAGATAACAGCTTGGATGTGAGCTGCTGCATCCTTCTTTCAGTTAGAGACCTTTGACAAGATCGAAATGTTCATGGTAAATATTCACTAGTAAAGGATACCAGAAACCACCAGTCTTCACTGGCCAAGCCTTCTACAGCTATTGAACAGTCTCCACATCCTGGAGAATAAAGCTGCATGAATCGTTGAAGTACTGTTTCATATTTAAAAATCCATTTCAGTTTTTTTTTCACTTGTTTCTTTTAGCAAGGCTGTATTTTTGTGTTCTCAATTTTAGTGATGAACTACGCCTGGGCCACGAGAAGTTGCTTTCTTACACTGATTTTGCAGCTGTGGCTCGTGGTAACGCTGATCACAATATCAGAGCCAAAGAGCCAGAGGACGGACTTTCAGCAGAGACCCAAGTGAGGTGCCTGATCGATCAAGCGACGGACCCCAACGTTCTTGGCAGAGTCTGGGAAGGATGGGAACCCTGGATGTGAGGGACTGCTCTCTAAAGCCCAGCTGGCCAAGGGACCCAGGCCCTAACACTCAGCTGCAACCAGATCAGAATTTTAAGGCCAAAAAGGGGAAAAAACTCTTAACTGCTTTTATCATCATCAGTTAACTTGACAAACTTAGAAAATATTCTTTTTTATTAAAGCTGTATTCAAACAGTGATTTTTTTTAATTTTTTTTTTTAAATTACTCTTCCTATACGTGGTTCTGCAGCAAAGCAACTTTATTGTCTTCATGTTAAAACTGACCTGGAAAGAACTGGAGAAGCTGTAGAGCTTAAAGGCTTCCTTGAAAGGCACTGAGATCGCTCAGAGGAAAGCACAGATTCATACCCTGCACTCTGTAGGCGTACTTGTAGTGAGCCTCTGTGCTTCTGTCTTTTACAGAGACCTTGATGACAATCAGCTGGAACCGTTCTGCAGATATGTGTTATTTGTAATTAAAACTAGATTTTCCTATCAGTAGAAGCCATGAAGCACATGGTAAAGTCAAACAGAAAATGGCTTCTAGCTCTAGATAACACCTGAAGTGTCGGGACGGTCAGCAGCGATGAGACCATGTGCCAGTTTGTTCCAGAAGATTGGTTTTTAACCATTAGAGCTTATGCTCTGTTCTCTCTGTCCCTCGGAAGCCTGTACTCCTCACGTTGTATCAGTTCCTTTGGCCAAAGCCAAAGTAGCCGCCGGCGGCACAGCAGAGCGCTGTACGCTTCGTGCCGTACCCGCAGCAGAGCCACGGTCGTGACGGCCGCGCGCGGGGATTTGCTTGTGCCAGCGCGGGGGAGCTGTGCCAGATGTGGCTCTTCCTCTTTCAGGTAACCCGGGTGGCAAGTGCCGCGCAGCACAGACAGCGAGGGGGGAGTGCTACTGCGCTTTATTACCCAGAACATGTTGTAGGAGGCTGTGTCTATTGAGGCTTTTAATAATTATAAAAGGTGAAATAAAAGTGAATCTTTGCCCTTTCGGTGCCTATGAGCTTTCCCTCCTGCCTCCGCGGCAATGGAGCAGTCCCAGTCTTGCCGAGGGCCACCGCCACCACTGGCACCAGTCACGGGAAGCAGAGGGGTCTGCCTCCTGGAGGCAGCTCCATGAGAAACTCAGGGTGGGGAAGGTTGCTGGCTGAGGCCTAATGAATAGGAAGGGAGCTTTCTGTGTCAGGTACTTTCCAGCAACAATTACTGTTTGTTACCTCCCTTCTTAATAAATATGCTCAATTCTTTATGTCGATATCACGAACCAAGCAATTCAGACCCTTTTTATCAGATTTTGTTAAATAAAAACATTCTTTGGCTGTATTTTTGTAGAGAAAGTGTCTGTTTAAAAATAAAAATAAACCTTTGGCTGTGTACCTCGCTTCAAAGTTAATTCAGGGCACTTCAATACAGAAACCATCCACATTTACACATTTATACAGATGTAAAAGAATGGACAGTGTTTTTTTCATATGATACAGCCTGGTTTTATATACACTGGTGTAAGACGTCTGGGTGTGTTTTGCTCTTTTATTCTGTGGTATCAATGAAGACGGCGGCTCTGTGACTTCAGGTGGGTTAGGTGAGGCAGCCGGCTTTCACCTTGTCACTCTGCAAATACAAGAAAGTTAAAGCGCAATAAAAGGCTACATGAAAAGGCGAGGGGGCATTTGGAAATCAAGTGGCTGCTCCTATGAGGTGTTTAATTGCACTTTTGGCACATACCTCAGATAGTCACTGGGTACTTTGACCTGTACTGTGAAGGACAAAGTTTAAGTTTATAGTTTAACGAGGCTCTTCTCGTAGGACTTTTGATACCCGCAGCAGCAGTGGGTGTTTGCGCTTTGCGAGCCAGCGCTGGGCGGCAGGCCTCCCGCCAGCCCGGGCCTTGGCCTTTTGGAAGGGACTGGAGCGGGGGCACAGCCCCGCTCTTCCCGGGGAGGGGCACTGGGGTGAAGGAGCCCTGCCCCTGCCCTGCTCTCCCTTCAGTCCGTGGCAAAAGGCCTGTGGGTGGAAGTAGACCTGGCGCTGCAGAAGAGCATGGGGCACGTCCATGACGCTTAAAGCGGTTAAAAGCTCAGGTTCGGCCCTGAAATAAGTGCTGTACTTGGAAGCATCAGCTGCATCAGCCCCACTAGTGGTGGATACATCAAGCTCGGGTATCGGCTAAGGAGCAAAGCACAAAGCTGCTGGGTGACGCGAGCAGAAACGCATCCTGCGCAAAGCAAGTGGCGTCACCCCACCAGCGCTTTCCCCGTGCAGCCCAGCGACCCTGAAAACAGCCCCCTGCAGCTGTGAAGGGCGGCTGCCCACCCCCGGCCTGGCGGACGAGTGCTGCCCTCAGTGAGACGCAGCGGCCGAGTGGAAAAGGCTGAAGCCAGCCCGTGAAGCGGCAAGTACTGGCGCGACGAAACCCTCGAGTCGCTGGGCTCGGTGCTTTACGAGCTGGGTTTGTTCGGCTTCCAGAAAAGAATAAGACGATGCGCGGCTCCGAGTCGGAGGCTGCTTCAGGTCTCAGGATACAAAACAAAGCTTAGTAACCATCCACGAGTACAGCAGAATATTTCCTTCTCAGATTAAATAACCAGATGTGCGCTGTATCTGGAAATCCATTGGTTGCACCTAAAAAGCTCTGTAAACCATTAGCGTGTATTCTCAGTCGGGTTTTCTTAGCGTGTAGAGTAATATTCATGTTCAAGCTCGTCATCACCGTCCCTTACGATTCCCTTCTAACTACAAATACTTCTACTGCTAAACAGAGGGGAAAGCTCTGCGGCGGCCGCCTGCCCTCGCCCTCGCCCAGCTGATAAAGCGGTGCCCGCGTGCTGCGTGTCAGGTTCAGGGTTTGTCTTGGTCCCCACCGCTGAAGAGGGTGAGAAAACGAGGAGCGCGGGGTCCGAGACGTTGTGCTGCTGGGCACCTGGCTGAACAAACCCGGCCTGAGCCGGCACCACCAGCGCTCAAACACCAACAGGGAGTCAGAGCACGGGGTTTAAAAGAGCCAAAAGGAAACACCCTTTCCTTTCCCGGCAAGTGGGGTGGCCCGGGCTGGCCAGCGCTGTGACCTGACCCGAGTGAGTACAAGGGGCGAGGAAAATACCAATTAGTGCTTCAAGGGAGAGGCATGAGCCCTGGCAGAGGTGGGACCAGGGCAGGGAAGGTCTGTCCAGCGGTCACTGCCCTGGCTTACGAGAGCCAAGGGCAGCCTGAAGGAGGGGGTGTCCCTCCCTAGGGATGTGTCAGCAGGTTGTTAACTCCCCCCAAACAACTTGCACCTCCTGACCTGTGTCCCATTCTCCGGTCAGCCTCAAGTCTTGTTCCTGGCTTTGAGCTGTTGAGTGCAATGATTGTTGCACCCCAGCTTCTTGGGGGGGGGAGGTAAAACACAGGCAAATCACCCCTCCAGCTTTGCCCCCTTGTCAGCTGACTCTGTCACCAGCCAGCCTTTCCCCAAGAAGCCTGCTGCCAGGAGGTGCTTCCCTGGACACGGTGTCCCTCCCTCAGCCCTGCTCCGCAGCTGCTTACCCCAGCCCACGAAATCCCCCAGGAGCCGGTGTCCTGCTGGCGCTGCCTCAGCCCCGTAGCACCCCAGGAGCAGAGAAGGGCTCCGTGGGCTCCGCAGGACCAGCCCAGCCCCACCGGGCTCCCAGCCCTGCTGCCCCAAGAAGTCCCGCACTTCTGGCTGGGTTGCCAGAGGTGAGCCGGGTGGGAGAAGGAGGAGGAGGACTAAAGTCAGGCTCAAGCAGTGCCTGGTTTCCTCACCTCCTGGCCTCCATTTATCAGGAAAAACTCGGCAGAAATATGGTGTGATTTAATTCCTGTCCCCGCAGGGCTCAGGGTCCTGGTGCGTCTCTGGGACTCACAGCCAGCACTCAAGGGTGATTTTTGTTTTGTCTTTTCTCTGCAAAAGTTTCTTAGAGAAAGGTTTCTTGTCTTTTCTCTCCAGGTGTAAATGCTCCTTTTTGCTTGATTTGGAGCAGGAACTTCAGACAGGTTTTTGAGAAAATATTCTGAAATTCAGGTGCTCAAATATTTCTCACTGCTCTTTAAAACTCACTGGAGCCCCAAGAGAAGCGGTGATTGGGTGGGTCAGGCACTCAGCAGGACGGGTGAGGGAATCAAGGGCTTGTCTCTGCTTCACTCTCCATGAAATTATTTCTGCAAACGGGAACAGACTGAGCTGCCGAGATGCCAGGCAAACCCACCCCAGGAGGCAGCACGGTGTGGATACAGTCCTGCCTTCAGCTCAGCATTTTGGGAAGCGACAAGTGTCACATGCTCAGCTGCTCCTGGATGCTTTGCTGCAGGTGTAGCACCATGCCAGGGCTTCACACCCTGCATGGCACGTGGGCAACCCTCCGAAACACACTCCTGAAATCACACATCACAGTTAGGCTCGGCAATGAACGCAACCAGCCTGCCTTCCAGGGGACAGCTCGCTTGGTTTCGGGGGACGCACCATGCGCTCCAGACACGCCTCCAGGTCCTGATGCCACCTGGAGGTGCGCAGCTGCGCCCTCCACCATGGGGCTTAGGTGCCGCGCTGGGGCAGGTACTGGGGCTCACACAGGGCGGCCGTGCCCAGCGGGCTGCGCTTTACCGAGGGATTCTGAGACTCTAACTGCCGTTCTGCGGGGTGCCTGGTGGTGGCCGGGTGACCTGTCTGTGCAGCGCATCTCTTTTTTGGAGTAGCACGTGATGGGCATGCAATGAGCCTGCCAAGGCTGGCGCAGCTGCACGCCAACACCGTCTGGTGGCCAGCTGCCCTCTGGGGCTAAGGGCTTCAGCGAGCTGAAAGCGTAACGCAGGTCCACATACACGCGGTTAAATGAGAGGCTTTCCAAGACAAATTACAACTTTATGGCTCTGGCAGGTGAGATATCTCAGGTGAGATGTCTCAGGTGAGCTGTCTCGCCTTCCAGCAATCAACAGACCCTGTCGCAGAGCAAAGCGGGTGGGGAGCGGGTGTCACTGCCTTGCATTTCTGAGCTCCCTTCCCCTGCTTCCTGCACCCACCTCGCTACATTTCACGCTGAGAAAAAAAAAGGTCCGGGAGCAGGTCCCAGCCACGGGCGGGTGGCGCAGGGTGGTGCGAGGTGAGTGTACCCCCGTGCTGGGGGGCAGAAAGGAACAATGTGCAGAACTGGCTTTGGGTGTGGTATTTTTTGGTGATGTGGAAAAGTTTTTGCACCCCAAAAAAAACCCCCAGCCACTCCTGGTGTCACTGTCAAGTCAGCGCCTGATGCGCTTGTCGATAGAGGCTGCACGATCAAACTCCTGATGAGCGAAGCGAATCACGTTTATTTAAACGCATCATCGCTGTGGGGTTAACGGCAGCACTAGAATTAAAAGCAAAGCAAAGCCCCTCCACGCAAAACCTCACCCACCGGATGCACAACCCCATCTGCCCGGCGGAGCGCACCTACCCTGCTCCCACCAGCCTTCCCACGAGGAGTTTATGGCCGAAAGCAGAGTGCTGTACCAGTGCTGCCCCAGCTACCCACGCTAAAATACACACCCCTTGGGCAAACAGCTGCCTCACTGCAACAGCTGGGCAGGGGCAGATGGAGCCCTGCCCGGAGCGAGGCGGCCGGCCCGGCGCGGCCAGCGTGCACCCGCGGTCCCCAGAAAGCCACCTCCGAGCGGCACGGCGCTCCCGGGGCGCAGCTTCACGCCAGCGGCGTCACCCCAACGCTGGGCTGAAAAGGCAGCGGCTGGGCGAGTCCTACCGAGGAGTCATAAATCCAGCCGGGTCTTCTGGAGGAAAAGAAGGAAAAAATAAATAAATCTTAAAATAGATTTTTCTAAAGGTTGTTCCGTGTTTCTTTTGTAGTTCGCTGGGTGGAGCACCTGGGGGTGAAGGCAGGGGTTATAGAACCTTTTGATATACCCGGAAAATATGGCATTTCACACATCTGAAATGAAAACACTTTTATTTTTCTGATACTTGCCCATTTAATAGTAGCCGTTTGTTGGATGCTGGGGGGGAGGAGAATGAATAATTACTTACCGTCAGTTTTTGAGAGAGGCTCAACTTCACGCAGACAGCACGAAGCAGCCAAAGACACCTTAGAGACACTTTTCCCACTCGAGCATCCTGCAAGAGGCCCAAGGGGACCCCCTG
>VWZZ01003892.1:0-29879 GCA_013399095.1 Psophia crepitans
GCTGAAACCAGGACAAGTATATAATTGGGGGGTTGGCTGGGAGGCGGTGGGATTCAGGAACTAGCTGAGCATTGGCTTTAGATGGTGAGCAATTGTGCTGGGCACCACTTGTTTTTTATATTCTTTTGCCATAATAATGGACCATGATCTCACTGCATTTACAGACATGGTTGGATAGCTCGCATGACTGGAATGCTGTCATGGATGGTTGCATACTTTTTAGGGAAGACAAGCCAGCAAGGCAAGGTGATGGAGTTGGTCTATGTGAAAGAGCAACTGAAACGTATTGAGCTCTGCCTAGGGGTGAATGAAGAACAAGTTGAGAGTTTACTGGTAAGAATGAAGGGGCAGGCTAATATAGGTAACACTGTTGTGGATATTTACTACAAACCACCTGATCAGGAAGAGGAAGTCAATGGGGCCTTCTACAGACAGCTGGAAGTAGCCTCATGATCACAGGCTGTGATTCTCATGAGGGTCTTCAACCACCCTGCAGTGTGCCCTTGTGGCCTCCTAGGGTGTATCAGGAAGAGTGTGGCCCGCAGGTCAAGGGAGGTTATCCTTCCCCTCCACTCTGCCCTGGTGAGGCCACATCTGGAGTACTGTGTCCCGTTCTGGGCTGCCCAGTTGAAGAAAGACAGGAAACGACTGGAGAGAGTCCAGTAGTGAACTCATCTACCAAGATGATTAGAAGATGGAACCGTCTCTCTTATGAGGAAAGACTGAGAGAGCTGGATCTGTTTAGCCTGGAGAAGAGAAGACATTTATAAATATCTAAATGCAGGTGTCAAGAGGAAGGGGCCAGACTTTTTTGAGTGGTGCTCAGAGACAGGACAAGGGGCAATGGCACAAATTTCCTTTCCTGTCCTGTTCAGCTCTCTTCTTCTCAACCCATGAGTTTTACGTTTTTTCTTTTTGATTCTCTCCCCCATCTCAGAGGGATGAGGAGCAAACGTCTGTGTGGTTGTTTTAGCTGCCTGATGGGTTAAACCACAACACACTCCCAAGACACTTTGAGCTGTGCATGCAGGTGACAGAGAAGTGGAGCACTCTGGGTGAACTTCCCTGGTGCTGAGGAGCCGCACAAAGCTTTTATTCCACCAAAATCCCACTTTAACATGCAAAATAGGATTTGCACAGTGCTCAAGAGCTATCTTCAATTAACATTTTTTTTCTTTTCTCTGTTTCAGTACCAAGTGGTATATCCAGCTTTTTTAAATTGAGAATAAAGACAATAGCTTTAACAAAAATGTAGAAAATTAACACTATTGCTCCCACAGAAGCAAGAGTTAGCAATCTCAGTGTGGTACACCAGAATAAAATTTTAGCTGTTCACAGGCCCCCAAAGGTCAGAAGGGTCCTCATCCAGGGGCTCTGAGACAGACAGAGGATTGCCAAAGGCAGATGCTGGGAGAGTGGAGAAGCACACATAAAACATCTGAAGCCTGGACAAAATCCAAAAGTGTGGTTCTGTTTAGTCTGCTTCCAAGTGCAGTAGTGTAGGGCTGAGAGCCCTCTGTTTTCTCAACCTGATAAGAAAGTAGGGGTAAGATCATAGACAGCCAAATCCTTTCAGAGTCAGGGAGAAGGCAGCTCTGGAGCAATTTTTTTTCCCAGGCTGAAGGGAATGAGCTGGGATCATTCCAGCCTTGCCTGAAAACTCCCTAAGGACACTGGCAAATAAACATCCCACGGAGACCCCTGAGAAGTAGAGGGTGTATTTCTTGTGAGAGTGTTTCCTAAATTTCATTTATTTGAAGCAACTTTGGATGAGAATAATTTAAAGGTCTAGCTGTGAGAAGCCAGCCTTAGGTTGTCGCCTGCTAGCAGGTTCAGCTAGTCCACTTTATGTACCACTGTGGCAAGGAATCACTTTCTGTGCCAGACATTTACTCCTCCTCTTCGAGTATGTTTCTGTAACTATATTTTTGTTCCCATCGCTACCAATGAACAGATTCCCACATATAAGATCCTGCAGAAACTAAACTTATAATTAGATGACAGATTTATGTGGATCCATGTAAAGAGTTTGTCTGGGAGAAACAATCTTATTCAGGAATAATGATCATATTACTAAAAGGGCAGTATAGAAATCTAACAATTGGTGTGACAGATTATAGTTTGTCTAAATTATTTCTGTATTCTAAGTTTTCTCATTGTGTTTTACTCATTATTTTCCAGACACTGCCTATTTCTACTAAGTCTTTCTAATAATCTTCTGAGAGTTTCTGGTTCAGAACCTTTTCTGGGATGTTTTTTATTTCCTAAGTCAACAGTATCAATAAAATCTGACACGCATCTGGTTTTTTAAATGGCACTGAATACCTAAAAACCTTCTGATGTGTTACACTAGGAACATTTCATGCTTGTGTATATTGCTAGTTTTATGCAGAGAGGTTCCTTGGAGAATCACAAGCAAGGATTAGCCTGGCTGTAATTTTGCATTATACTTTCACAATATACTCTCTCCTTTCTCTTGAAAAGATTTCCACTCTTGCTTCTTGGTATATTGATATGTGTTAACAATAACAGATAATAAATTACTGCTTTATTGACTGGCAACCACATAATCCCACAAAGCACTACAATACCAAGATTATGTGAAAGTCAACATTCTTGGACCAGCCATGGGAGCTAACCTGAGTATGCTAGACATCCACAGCAGTTGAATGACAGCTTTAAAACCGAAAGACAATGTTTCAGGGAGATCAATTCTTTGAGAAAGGAAGGTTTCAGGACCTGTTCCACACATCCTCAAGCTTTGCCTCCTGGAAAGGCAGACTTGAGGGAAGAATCAGATTAGCAGCATGAATAAGGCTGTAATAAGGTTTCTGGCTTTGTTTTATAAGCGCCCTTCCCCAACAATAACCTCAGTCTACCTGAAATCCTTTATCAGACCCAGCACAATAGACCTTGTTCTCATTGTTCCAACTTCCAGCCAGTTCCTACAATATTTCCATATTCTCATCCCTCATACTGCACTTTCATCTCCTTTCCATTTTTTCTTTCTCTCCATGCTTCAGCACTCCCAAACCTGTCTCTATTTCCTCCAGTCCCCACTTCATTCACTCCATACATTTCTTCAGTTTTACCTGTTGCTGGGTTAACATAGAGGTGAGTAAAGACTTAACAATTGTTGTGATAGTGCTGGAGGTACCATGCAGTGGTGGGTTGGCTGGCTTCAGGCAGGAGTGACATATGAATTCATTCTATTCTATTCTATTCTATTCTATTCTATTCTATTCTATTCTATTCTATTCTATTCTATTCTATTATCTGGGACCCTGAAAGTAGATGTTACTAAATGGTGATGCTCGCTTAGCCAGCCATCAATGTCCATGACAGTCTGAAAAACTTTATAGCTTTGAGATGACAAACTTGCTGTCAAATTAGGTAGAAATTAGCCAGTGGGTTCACTAAGTGTATGTTAAAAGAAATAGAAGCAGAGAAACAAGGTGGGCATGTACACTTTTATCATCAGGAAATTGAGGTAAAAGAGATGTAAAAAAGTCCATCTCTAATAGCACTGCTTTCTTCATGAAAATGACCAGCTGTACCCACAGCAGTGTGAAGCAGTGAAAGTCAGGTAGTCCAACTTCCAGAAGCAGTACTGTAATATCAGTCAGAAAACTGACGCTCATAAAATGGTTCTAAACTACATCAGACAACTATTAAGGTGAAACTCACTGCCTGCAAAATAAATATGACTGTTATTAATGTAGAAACACCACATAAAAATATTTATATTTGTTTACTGTCTTCTTGGTCATTGTTTTAAATACAGACTAGGACATTTGTAAGTAATAGGAGGATCGTGAGTGATAGAAGGGCCTTTCAAAGAGATCTGGACAGATTAGAGAGCTGGACAATCACCAGCCGCATGAAGTTTAACAAAGACCAAGTGCCGGATCCTGCACCTGGGAAGGGGCAGCCCTGGCTGTACGTACAGACTGGGGGATGAGACACTGGAGAGCAGCCATGCTGAGAGGGACTTTGGGGTCCTGGTCAACACCAAGATGAACAAGAGCCGACGGTGTGCCCAGGCTGCCAGGAGGCCAGCCGTGTCCTGTGGTGCATCAAGCACGGCATTGCCAGCAGGTCTGGGGAAGTGATTGTCCCAATCTACACTGCGCTGGTGTGGCCTCATCTCGAGTACTGGGTGCAGTTTTGGGGGCCACAGTACAAAAAGGACATAAAACTATTGGAGAGTGTCCAGAGGAGGGCAGCAAAGATGGTGAAGGGTCTAGAGGGGAAGACGTGTGAGGAGAGGCTGAAGTCACTTGGTTTGTTCAGCGTGGAGAAGAGGAGACCGAGGGAAGACCTCATGGTGGCCTACAGCTTCCTCAGGAGGGGGAGCGAAGGGGCAGGTGCTGATCTCCTCCCTCTGGTGATCACCGATAGAACCTGAGGGAACAGCATGAAGCTTCGACAGGAGAGGGTTAGGTTGGAGATCAGGAAAAGGTTCTTCACCGAGAGGGTGATGTGGCCCTGCAACAGGCTCCCCAGGGCAGTGGTCACTGCACTGAGCTTGGCTGAGTTCAAGCAGCGTCTAGACAACACTCTCAGTCATCTGCTCTGATTGGGCTGGTCCTGTGTGGAGCCAGGAGTTGGACTCAATGATCCTTACAGGTCCCTTCCAACTCAGGATATTCTATCATTCTAAGTGAATATCATCACTGAGTTCAGTGAGTTCAGTGTGTGGTCGCTTGTAACTTTTATTGTTCAGATCTATTCTGATATTTTTATGGCTATCTACAGTGTATCAGAAAACACTTCTGAAAATGCAGAGCAGTAGACTTGCTTTTAACTGTGCAAAGTTCATGTTGAAAGGGAAGTAAGTGAGTTCTTCACATGGCTTCTCTGCCTGAAAAACTGCATGGGAATGGAGAAAGTAATGTATTGCAGGGGAGAAGCCATAAACTGTGGATGTGAGTTATATTAAGAGCTCACAGACTACTGTTAATCATTTTACATCACACATTCTCTGTTAAAGCCAGGGGCATAAGGCGACCTGAGCATACCCTCCTTTCAAGATATATAATGCCATGAGTTCACATGAGTTAGTCCCAGCAGGTATCTACCAAATTGACGGAGAATCAAGTCTCAAGGCAGAAACTTTATTTCATGTATAAAGACAGAAAAGCTCAGAGAAAAGTACTTAGTAGAAAAAATTGTGCTGCTCTTCAGTGTCATCCTGGCTTTACTTTGGAAGCACTGCTTTGTGCCTGAGGGATGAGTCAGGCACCTAGCAGCCACATTTATGGAAATTGTTTGTATGTGTTAAGATCAGAATATTCACCTGGGGTTTGGTTGTGCTGATCAGTGTGGAGAATTGTACATGCCAGGGATATGTTTTCTCCTAAATAGATGCAAGTATTTCTCACCTTTGTCATGGGAATTGCAAGAAGCATTGCCTTTTCTTCCATTTCTCAAAAAGCCTTGAGAGAAAGCTAACAAGACGGACCACAGGACAGGGTACTGAGAGGGGAAAACAGCACAGATGCACTGAAATCATTAATCTGGTTTATACTAGCTAAAGGCTTTACATGGAGATGAACGACACATTTAAAAAGCACCGAGAGAGCAAAATTCTAACTTCAACTAAACTAAGGACTGAAACTTTGTCCTGTTTATGTTGCACAAATTTCAAGGAATTAATACATAGTGTACTGAATGCTGCTGCAGCATAGTATATCTGCAATTGTCAGGATCTTGATGGTAATAAATATGTGGTTAGGAAGACAGGAAAAGCTTCCTAGCTCATTCCTCACCACAGAATTATTTAAAATTAACTGAATGCAACTACAAAGTGCACTTTACAGGGGATCTTACTCTGTTTGCTCTATTGAGGATGAATAGAAGAGGGCTCTTGAAGGGAACTATTATGTCCTGCTACTTCGTTTAAAAGAATTTTAAGGAACATCAAGTGCTGCTCATAGCTATGGCGATATCTGACCACCCATTCCAGGGAGGCATTTGCTGGCTCTCCACATCCCAAGGCTGAGCAGCAACTGAGATCCTCTGTGCATTCCGCTCTGAGAAAGTAAGAGTAACTTTGGGTGGCTGCCTGTGATGATGCAAGGGGTGGCATTAGCCCCACTTACTTGTTACTATGGAGATCCATTCTGTCATCCCACTATAATCACTTTGTCAATGACATTTTGTTGTTTGCTGATGAGCCCGCTGTTAGGATAAAACATTTTTGTCAGAGATTAAGAAGACCTGTTTGAGACTTCTGCTTGCGCGTCATGCAGAAGAGAGTTGAACCAGTGAGTGCAGAAGCACATCAGCAGTGGTCTTCCTCCACTGGAGCTGAGCAGGGCTGTGGTGCAGCTGACCCAGGAGATCCTGTGTGGAGTTCAGGGTGCATTTACAAGTGACTACAGTAGCACTCACAGTGTGAAGGCAAGTTATCTGAATAGCTGTACCCACATTAAAATAAAATAATGTGTTATGTGAGATCAAAGGCATGGGATTCCTCTTTGTATTTTGGTCATGTTCGATATTTCTATATTGAACAAAAATACCCCCCAACAGTGGCTTTCTGCCCCGTTCTCACCACATCAATTTTATATTCCTGGGGGAACGGTAATGAGTTGTCCATTATAATGTCCCAAGTCAGGAGTGACCCCACTAGCGCTGCGGAAATTTGTAATAGAAATATAAAGATTGGTATGAATGGAGTAAGAATGGAAACGTCTGGAAAAGCACCAGAGGAAACAGCAGAACAAAGGTGAAAAGGAGAGGCATGAGTTAATCACCACAGAGCTTGGTATCTGTGATTTCATTCTAATGAAAAGAAAGAACAAACTGAGCTAAAGTTAAAGCTGTCAAGTGGATGAAGAACAGGACTAGAGCTTATCAGGCAAGGAAAATGAAAGTTGTGAAATACAGGAATTTTGCCTAACAGTTACAAGGCGTGAGTCAAAATCACAAGGCAAATGATTCAAACCAGCATCCACTCTTAAAAGGTGCAAAAGGCAAGTCCAAAACCCAAGATATGCAATGACACCTCAACTGCTGCTGACCTTTGTCCTCCACATTGCATACAAGTAGTCCAAGACTGCTTGGGCACCTGTGTCTTGGTGCCTTGAGTATATGGATCAGAGGAAAGTATGTGAATAAAACCCATGAGAGACTGAGGAGCAGGTAAAAGTGGCTTGCTTAGAGGTTTTGTATTGCAAAATCACCCTTCTTTCCATAAGATCTCTTGCAGAGTTCTGTTACAGTAATTTCTTACAAAGCCCGTAGAGTAATATGAGTACAAAGGTCTAAAACAAGCTTAAAGATTTTCTGAAGAATGGGAATCCTGGGATGTTTTTGCAATTCTGTGACTTTTCTACTGAGCAGGAGAATCTTTTATTAGACTATGCAGTATAATTGGGAAAAAAATATACAAACTTTTCTGCAGACTATGTCTTTTCTTAGAATTAGAAAGGGAAAAAAGAAGTTAAGCTCTTTGCAGGTAGGGAACTACTGCTCTGAATTTATCTTCATTTTATTAATTGCTTAGACAACTTCAAGATACAGTTACATGAATATTCGCCCACTGGCAAGTTTATTTGCTGTAGGTCCAACCCCAACCCCTTCACAGCAATATTGCATGACAGCTGTGCCACAAATCCGATTAGCAAAATGAGCTGGGGTTAAAATAGCAACCAGCAAACAAAAAAAAAGCTTCTTTTTTAATCTTTTTATTTGACAGAACACTTTCTTGGTTTGATTTAGAGCACCCAGGCCCTCAGAGAGTCAGTATGAGCAATGGAGAAGACAGGAAAGAAGAAGATGAGAAGGAATGATGGGGTCTTTGAAGAGCACTGAGAACTATCCCACTTTGCCTTGTTGCCTTTGAAGCAGAGCCATCCTGCAAGACATTCTGTGTCTTGCTTCTTTTCCTTTCGCCTTGTCTTTATTTAGAGGCCCTAGAGAAAAGAAAGGAGAGGTCAGAGGGCCTGGAACAACAAATTTTGGGCATGGTGGATTTGCTGCCCATGGTCTACGAGGCACAGATAAGCTCTGAACACTGCAGGCAGGAATCAAGCACAGCTGAACTGCTTTGGAGACCAAATGACTACACGCTGGCTCAAGGGCAACCTTAAAGCTGTTCTGAGTACAGCCGCGGTGGAGCTGTGCTTGCCACGTGGCAAATTACAAACCTTCTGGAGGTACGGTCTCACACAGTGGACCTTCTTCACAGGGATATTAGCAGCCATAATAACCAGCGATCATGTCTTATTCTCACAGACTTTTATGAAAAGGTAGCAAGTGTCATACTCCTTCTGAATTTGGCATATATTTTTGAAAATCCTCAGAATGGCTAAGAATCAAAGAGCAGCCTAGGAAACTGCACACCCAGGCACCGGGCAAGAGCAAGGGAAACCAGGGGGGTGCAAATTCTGCCTGGCTGGCATAGTGTGCTCTTCATTTCATATTTTTTAGAACAGCCACAACTTTTTCCTTGGAGTAATTGATTTTTTAAATCACTGTCTAGTGTCGAGGGACTTGTAGAGGACTGGAATTATTTCTTTGTACAATTGGTGTCAACTACACAAGGACATTTTAACAGCTGCAAAGTGAGAGCAGACAGGCTGTTAGAAGGACTACGTGGCATGACAAAGGCACGACTTCTGCTCTGACCATTTTCTAGATGACAGTTAAGTCAGATTTCTCCTTTCTGGTTACTGAAGATCCTTTTAAGATTTATTGGGAGGCTAAAAGGTCTGGCCAATCCCAACTCTGTCTTTACATTGAAGTATCCTCCTTTATGAAGGAAAATAGCCTCTGGTTTGTCAAACCGAGCACGTCAGAGTTTTCCAGGCTTAGAAACACCTCTTGAAGCACAGCAGGTAACAGGTATGTTACTTGCTCTAAGTTTTGCGTACTCACTGTGACAATGCAGGATGTATGTAGCTCAGCTTCATACAAAACCTATATCACTGTGCCAAGAAGATCACCACATTCTGGGAAGGAGCTCATTGACTTAAGTACCTCACATCAGCCATGACATGATTGACCAGCCTCTTCTGCAGGTTAGGACATGCTGAGGTCTACATTAATGGGGGACCAAAGTCCAGCACACATCCTACATGAACAGCCTTGCAAAAAGCCCACATTTGCATGGATGTGGTGATAGAGATACTTTAATTGTAAAGTATTTTTAACATTGTCCCAGCCTGTCACTTCCCCTGAAAAATCTGTAAGTGGACGATTTCCAGCATCTGCTTTGCTTTTCCTATCTTAAGCATGATCTTCTGATTATATACAAGTTTCAAGAGGGGTGTCACTGTTGCCTAAAAATGTGGAAGGGATACTCCTCTATCCTTTCCTGGAGACATCTTACTTGAATCCAGCTTAACTTTGAATGTCTGCCTCACGAAGGGCCTGAGAGTCACCCCGGGGCTGGGCACCTCGGTCTGGTCACTCTGTTATTTCTGAGTGGTCTTGAGGAGCTGCATCAGTAACCCCATCCAGCCAAAATTTCCTCTTACAGTAGCCCTCTCACCATGTCCCACGCAGCTCCTTCCTGTCAATCCGTACATTAATCTGCAGCCTCTAGCTTAATTTCTATATCCAATGTTTTGCAGAAGTCCAGATTCATGACTTATTGCTTGTCCTTTCTAAATTGAAATAGGTAGATTAAAACAACATTTCATAGGAAAAGTTTTCATTTAGAGTTCCTTTGTTACATCAGCAGCACCGAATGTTTTACTTCCTAAATTTACAGCTAAACAGCAGTTGTCAAAGCTTTACATTGGAAAATTAGTTTTAGTGTAAATGAATTTTAGGAAACCCAGATGTCTACACTTAATGACTCTTGAAAAATTTTAATTTCTCACCATGTTTCTTTGCTCACACTTTGCACCAGGCTCATTAACTTTCAGCCCAAATAACGAAATTGCTTCCCTCTTATCATAGCCTCTGGTTTATTGAAAACACTTTTTCTGAGTGCGTATCAGCTCTATCATACAAATCACATGCTACTCTTTTATTAGTATGCCATTTGCATGCTTTGTGATCAGGTATGATTTTCTGACTTCATCACAGTCCCATTAGCTGTGTGAGCACATGTAACCCAGGAAGAGACTGCACAACCAACTAACGAAAAACTACCGGTGTATTTTGTAGCTATTCAGAGTGTGATCCACTGCTGTACCTGTGCAGCTTTACGACACTGTGCTGCAGGGAAGAAATAGCCTTATACCAGTAAAAACCTGCGGGAACACAGTGCTGACAAGTGCCTGTAGGAGCAATAACCTGTAACTCCAGGAACCCAGAGAAGACTCATCTCCTTGAAAGGTGGAGTTACTGAGATCTGGGTTCTCAGAGGCCTGTGCAACACGTGTTCAGGTGCCTCTGTCAGGGGGATGGCTGATAATTCGATTTAGGACCCTCTGCTCCCTATCCAGGGCTGGAACAGTTGACCTCTTTGGGACTGGACCTGCAACCACCTACAAGCAGAGCAGCTCAAACCTTCCAGCAGCAGGGTCTGCAGTGGACGTGTCATCAGCCCTGCCTGGTTTCTGTGTCATGCAGGAGGGTTGGACCTGGGTCCCCCCAGGGTTAAAGGCAACCCTGACCATGACGTTCCCGAGTGGGAGTGGGAGGTGGCACACTCCTTCCTTCCTTGTTCCCCAAAAAAAAGCATGGCCAGGCCTTGCACCCTGAAGGTGCACAACACCAGTGGGGACCTCCTGAAGGCCAGGGCATGGCGAGGCCCCTGCGAGCCTCCATCCTGAGCATGACTTTTCAAGGGGAAAGGCAAAGATTATTTTCTTGGCTTTGGGCTCCTAAATTCCTTTGGGTTCTTCCCAATTTGTTTTTAATCTGAGCTTCTGTCTAGCTGCCTCTACCCTGCAGTCTGATGAAATCTGCCTTTAATAAAACAGAAATTAGTTTGGAAACTCAGCGGTAGAAAATCATTTCAGTTCCAGCCTCGCAAGCTATGAGGTGCCCTTCGCTGGAGAGTGGCAGCCCTCAGTGGAGAGTCCTTAACACTGTGGACATCATTTTTAAAGAAGAATCCCATGCACTTTTCTGTGCTGTGTAGTGTATTGCAGAGCCGACACCTGTTGTAGGCAGCTGGGTACCCTCTTAGACACCAAAGGTGTCAACAGGAATGATAACTGCACAGTATGGTCTTATTCAAATCTGAAAAATAAGGGAGAGAGCAGGAGTCTGTTAACAAAAAGTTGCCTTCTCCGCTGTGCTGCTCACATTCTCTCTGTGTTTTTCTAAGAATAACCCTGTCTCTACGTTATGAATTTTTCATGCAGAGAAGAGACTCTGAGTGCTTCAAAAGCCACTATGTGGACAGATGGTCATGAGACGTTGCCAAAATTTTCAATAAAAGGGAAATATTTTAAAGCTTAATATTTTTTGCAAAATATTGTTTGCATAGTCAGCATCGCTGTCCTGTCAAAAAAATAAAAATATTAACTTTGTTCAGTGTTATTGATATTGTTCACTTGCAAGAGATACAGTTTTGTTCACTTCACTAACTCTTTTTATGAAATTTTGGATATCAATTTCATCAAAAAGGTGAAATTGCTTATGAAAACACCCTTAGTTCTTAGAAAAAAAACCCAAACCAAACAAACAAAAACTTCCAGAAAAATACATGCTTTTTCTTTTAACTTTTTGATTGACTCTTCACTGTAATAATTGTGAAGTTATGGCTATTATCTTTTTTTAATTGAAGATCCCAGATTGTTTTCCAATCACTTTTTTCTCCCTGATAGTTTCACAGTTTGTTAGGTTCCCATGTCCTGAGATATGTAGTAAACACTCTGTGCAGATGGCTTATATAGATTTCATAGATGGTAAAATAAGTCAAGGAAACAATAAGTTTTCCAAAGTCAAAAAAACAAGGTCAGAGCAAAGTAGCAAAAGTGTGATGGCTTGTCTCTGTGGAGAAGATTGTCACGGTAATCGTTTGAAAGATTAATCTTTGTCACAAATGATTGTCACACAAATTAATCTAGAGCAGAAAGAATTAATCAGAGATCTGCTCCTTGTGACAAGAATTGTCACTCATAAGCCTCAAAATGTACTCCCAGCAATAGTAAAATTAGCAAAGATGAGTCCAGGAAGCACAACATAAAATTAATTAATGGCAATTTGATGACAACTTTGTGTCAAACTTTCTGCTGAGAAGCTGGAAGTAGGGGCGTGGCACTCGTGGGAAAAGTTTGGGAGCACAGATCTTCTTCGAGCGAGGAAAAGCTGCTCTGACAGCTCCAAAACCCAGTTTGTCCCTGTCTCTGGCTGATGGAAGAATATTTGTTTAGGTTGAACCAGGTCATATAAGAGAAGTGTTTATTCCTTGCCTGGTGTGCACTGCAATGCAGTACATGTTTTACACAGGACTGGTGAGCTGGCGGGGCCGCTCCTGCCAGCCAGGCACAGTGCTACCCTGTGTGCAGGTCTCACCACATCTCCATCCCTGACCAGGATATAAGGCTTTACGGTTCTTCCCACCCATCACCCACTCTGCGTGGTGGAAGAAAGACTGTCTGTTGGCCTCTTTTGAGGCCTCTGTGGTATATCCCATTTCTTTCCCGACACGTCCTGCTCTCAAAACATAAGCAAGAAGGGAGATACCTGGTATGCTCAGAGTAAGAACTAAAACTTTTAAAACTCCCTCATATGTGATAAAGGCAATTTGATCTATGATTCTTGCTTTCCTCACTTATAGTGGAGATAAAAAAATGAATGAATGCCTAATGTTCCCTCGCTAAGGAAGCTCACAGAGAGTATCTGAGATGAGAATTAGAGCTTCAAATTCCAGATCCTATCCACCTTTAAGCAAAATCCTGCAAATCTTACTCTGGCAACATTTTTCCCAGGTACCTGTGGATTTAGCTGAGTAAAGACCAATAATTTACTAGAAGAGACTGAAAGGTCCTTGAGGTGTCCTGCTACCCCACATAGCCACATTACAATATCCCCTGGGTGTGCACATCATGTTGCTTCATGAAGGGGTTGTATTGCTTGTGCCTGGTACTCTGCCCCTAGGAGTTTCCCTTGCAGGGAGTGCCTTATAGATCTTTTGCCAAGGGCAACAGACAGAGATCTTTTGCAAGTCGCTTCAGCATCTTATCATCTTTGAACCTTACTCATCTCCAGCCCAAATTTCCATGTACCCTTTTTATCTCTTTCTTCTTTCACCAACAAGGTCTTTCTGTTTAGATCCTCTTATCCCATTGATATTGATAGTGAATGATCATACAGAATATAAGTGGCTGGGTATGTGTCATTCTTCAGGTATAATCCTCTTTGATTTACCGTTCTCGTCTGTCTCTGTCTACTGGAAATATCATTCCTGATACATCCTGCAATTGCATCAACCTTTGTGTGGCTGAATCATGTTGATGACTCATGGTCATACTGTGAATAATTATTTCCAGTCTGGTCTTTCTCCTCTCCTTGCTTTATCACAGCTCAGCCCCCAGCTTACAGCAAATCTTTTTATTAGTCTCTATGTGCCTGACCTGGCACTTCAGGCTGTTAAATTTAATCTGAATTTTATTGCTTCGTTGCTCAAGATTATCAGGTTCCTCCTATATGATATTTTCTAACCTTCCTCTCTGTTAAGACTGTCTCCCAAATTTGTGTCATTAACTATTTTTATTTGCTATTTTTGTTCCCTCATATTGCGAACAACTGACGTAATGGCTGATGCTGGACATATTCCACTTAGGACCTGCCTTTTGCTGGGTTCATCTTCCTTTAGTGTTAGCTGTAGTTACCTACCATGGAGCCAAATCTTTTCCTAAAGCTAATAGTAATAATCCCCCTTGTCTTTGCCTTAAGTATTAATAATTTATCCTTGGAATGTATGTGAGGGTTAGCAGAAGGTCAGGTAGGTAGTCTTTATCACATTCTTTCATCTAAACACAGACCAATATATCACAGAAAGATACCAAGTCTATCTGTCAAAATCTATTGCTGTAAATTCAGGTTGCATTGTATCCCATTTTCTGCTTATCTCCATTTTGTTAGGTAGTCTTTTGAAATTTGTTCCAACAGCTTGCATACGCTGGAAACCAGGCTAATAGTCTGGGGGGACGTTTTTCTCTTTCCAAAATAGGAGTGCTGTGTTTGCTAAATTCAAATGCTAATATACAAGCTACAGATGAAGAGGTTCATTTAGAAAATCTTTGCTGCAGGACTTGTGATTTCACATGCTAGTACTTCCTGGCTGAAGATTAACCTGCTCCAGAAGTTTCAGTACACTGAACTTAGATAGCTTTTTCATCTTTATTTGTTGGAATTTTTCTTTTTGAATATTAAATATTAATTCCTATTAAGCCTCCTCTCATCTTTCCTATTATTAAAAAAAAGAGTAAGTAACCCATATGTTCTTGTTTTGGCTGAGATAGAGCTAATTTTCTTTCTAATAGCTGGTCCATATAATGTCATGCTCTACATACATAACTGAAGAACCTAGCTGAAGGTGTAATCGCTGCTTGGAAACAGACCGCGCATCACACTCCTTTTTGCTTCCTTGTCCGTGTGGTGATCAATTGCATTTGTGCATCACTTGTATTATTGTTACTATTAGTAGTATTGTTGCTGTTGCCATTACTATTCTTCTTCTTCTCTTTTTTTGTTATCCTATTAAACTGTCTTTATCTCAGCCCATGAATTTTTTTTCATTCTCCTCCCCAACCCCTGGGGGGACGAGATGTAAGCAAGCTGCTGGGGTTAAACCACACCACCAGATAAATAAACCTAGTTATCTTCTATCTCAAACACGCGATTTCTGTATAGATCTTCCCAGCTTTAATGTTTTCCTTTTTCCATAAGCTGATCTGGCAGCAGAATTTTATGGCTATAATTTTAGATAGCCATAAAATTCTAGCTATTTATCTTACACTCTAGAAAAATTTTCATGTAAAACTTATGTCCTGCATTTGTATGACCTAGTCCACAAAGCTTCAGGCCAATATAATAGTGTTGTTGAGATCTGTCAGGGTGCATTCATACTGATCCATCTTGCAATGGACCAGTAATGCGTGTTTCTTGATTCACCTAATATTCCCTCTAAATTCTGTATGTTAATGTGTTTGGGTTTGGGTTTTCTGTTTGTTTTTGTTTGGGTTTTTTTTTTCTGATCAGATCCCAGCTTTTAATCAACTATTCAGAAGGAAAACCCATTATCTTCCATTTAATTAAGTCTGTAATCTTAAATTGTTCCTTATCATTTAGTTCAGCTTAATTTTTGTCTTACCCATTAACAGATACAGATCTAAGTTTGTAATATTGGTTTGCATAACAGTTGTAATTGTACAGTGAAATGTATCTCTGCATCTGGACACTTTGCCCCTAAGGTAAACTACATTTTGCCAGTTTTCAGTGACAGATGTGGTGTCTGATTCAGTTAAAATGGAGGCTTCTTTTCTGCAGAGAGTTGCTGTTCCTTTAAAAGTTCCTTGAAAAGCTAGGTGGGAAAAATTTTCAATGATCATTTTTTGTCAGAAAATTCTGATTTGGCAAAAGCAACGTTATTCAGGAAAGAAAATCAATACTTATTAATTTCCCCTTTGAAAGACAATTTTACATAGTCCCGATGTCAGATATTTCTGACAGAAAAAGGAAAAAAAATTTCAGAATATTTATTTTTGTCAGAAGTTCAACTAATTGCGATAATGATATAAGTAAAATTACAAAGTCAAATTTATCTGAAAATTAATGTCATGAATTCTCAAATTTTTGTCAGGACTTTTTTTCTTTATTTTGACTTATATTCTAATGTCAATTTCTGACAGAAGGGAGAAAATGTTTCCAACCCAATCCTGTTTGCTTAAAAAAAATTAAAAAATATTCATATCCATGCAAAAAGCCCCTCAAGTTCCCTCTGCTCAAGCTCATGCAAGAGCTTTGGACAAGCAACACGCAATACCCTGTGCGGATCCTGTACTGCATCAGCACTGCCTCGCTGCTGCTACTAATGCAGTGTGCTGTTGTAGGGTGTCATGGAGAGTGGCCTGCATGTTGTGACCGGTCATTTCTGTATATGCCAGACACCTGCTGAACCACACCCAAGGGCAATCTTGTAACCAAAGACATAAGAAATCTTCATTTTATGGTTAACTCTTTCAAGAATTTACTTGCTTTCAACCAGCAATAGCAGGCAGCTTCTCTCTGAGATGTTTTTTGTTATCAGTGTTTTAGTTCTAGTACTAAAGGGCAAATTGCAGTCCTTTGACTGGATCTGCTTAGAAAAGGTAAACAAATAGGAAGAGTAAACAAATTGCTTACAGCAAACTTCTGGATGCTTCAGGAAGAGAGATGGATATGGGCATGCATGAAATACTTTAAGGTATGTAAGAATGACTCCAGTTTTGGTGGGCAGAGCAAAATGATTTTTTGTATTCCTGTATCATACTATGTATAGGAGGGAAAATTCTTTCAGGCTCAGTTTCCCCCAGAGCACACTGACTTTTTCTTGTCCTTTTCTTTGCTCTTCTACAGCTCAGTGACCAGCTCTCTAAGCAGATGACATATACGATATGACAGCTGTGAACTGGATGTTTCTGACAGGTACCATCACAGGGACATACCATACAGCCTCATAACATACATCAGAGCACTGTGGATAACTAGGCATGATCAATATATAACGAAAAAATGAAAACATAGTGGCTTTCAGGAGCATCTGAATCCCAAAGGAGTCTTGATGTGCTGCAGGCATGTAGAGACAAATGCAGGAGTCTCATCCCTATTTCTGAATGAAGAGTGCTAAAGCGGTGAATGGCACACTGAAATACAAAAAAAGCTACTTAGGCTAGGAATGAATGCAATTACTACATTACTTGAAACTGCATAATGACTTGACACTGGGCAGACTGTTGTTACGGTGATGAAAATTTACTTGGAGCACTGGAGTTGACTTTGGCAGATAGCCTCCAAGGAGTGAAGATGACACCAATCACTCAGCATGGGAGCTTCTTACTTTACTTAAACCTACCTTTAGCACCCAGTGTTTTCCTGATGTCCAACATGCCAACCAGTCCAATCCAGGTTCAGAGGGAAACGTGAATTTTGTTTTCGCCAAGCCTTCTTGCCTCCCCTTTATTTCCTTTACTCATTTTGACTCTGCTGGCATTTTCTTCCATCAGGCCAGATACTGGTTCCTCCACCCTCAGCTCTCTCCAAAATGTGTGGTCAGAGCAACAACCAGCCAGTTTTGTGTTGTACAAAGCTGGGATTTCACTGTTAAGCCATATGCAGGTCTACACTAATGCCCTTATTTCAAGAGGAAGCACCATATTCTAGACATTAAGTAAACTGGCAGGTAGGGGCATTTAAAAGACAGCAAATTCCCAGAGATGCTCCATAGATCCTGCCGAGAGGAATTTTGGCTGGACTGTGTCACATTAGGACATCGGTTCAGTTACTGGAATAGAACAGTGTTTTTACTGGATCAGATGTCTCTCAGTGGCCCCCTTCCAAATGGAGACCCACAGGGCTGTTTTTGCTTAGTTCAGGGCGACGGTGAGATAACGGTCCATCTATACAAATAGAATGATTACAAAAAATGAATAATTACAGTGCATACACTCCTGACAATGGTAGCAGGGGAACTATACAAGCCATTAGTGTCTCCTATTTGGGTGTGAAGTTGTCCCCCATAGGTTGGCATCCTTTGATGGGAAAAGGAAGGGTTTCAGAGCCCAAATGAGTCCAAATGTAATTTCACTGACTTCCTGTTGGCATCTCTGTCACACATTGTCCTTCAGCTCTGATTCCAATCCTTACAACTGAATCCTCAGAACATTTAATGTAATTAATGAAGGAATGGCCTCATTAGTGAAATGACTTGATCTTTTCCAACCCAGTTCTCCCTTTCTTTACATTTTGGTCTTTGTGCATTGTCTACATGTTTGTGTGTGCAGCTGAGGGCAAGAGTGTTGTCCCTTATATTTAACTCATTGGGTGAGGTGCCTTCTTTGGCCAGTAGTTTGTGCTTGATGAAGGAATTCAAAGTTTAAAGGCAGTTGTGGAGCTGAGGATGTGGATTGCCACGGTTGGACACATGCTGTGTGCAGTTTCTGGCATTCACACTCTTGACTGCATTACCATATGTTGGGATTCATCTTACCCAATTTCAGACATCCAAAACCCATCTAAACCAGGCATTTAGTCTCCCTTTCTAGCTGGTGAGAGAATCGGCAACTGCTGGCAGCAACTCATCCCATTCCTCTCTGGGCACAACTCAGTTCTTTAGACTCAGGGGTCTGGTGCAATTTGAGATTTCCTTGGGTACCTCTGAGTATCCAGTTGTCCCAGTAGGATACAGGTCTTCTGTCGTATCTGCCAGCCCTGTGAAGATGAAGGGTTACTCTAGGGCATCTCAAGTAGCAGTGGATGTCTGTGTTCCTACATCTGACTCATGCCTCAGACACCCATTCTACCAAGGGATTACTCCCACATCGGAGATATCTTTCTGCCTTCATTGACTGGAGGGCCTGCAGGGATGGGATGCACTGTATCTGCACAGGGCTGGAGGGTCTGATACTACAGGTGATCCACATTCCCTAGAATTGGCTGCAGGAGTTCAGGAAGGATACCTTACGGTGTCTAATATACCTTTTATCATAGAATCATAAAATCATAGAATCACAGAATGGTTTGGGTTGGAACGAACCTCAAAGATCACCTAGTTCCAACCCCCCTGCCATAGTCAGGGACATCATCTACTAGAACAGGTTGCCCAAAGCCCCATCCTACCTGGCCTTGAACTCTTCCAGGGATGTAGTTGCCACAACCCTGTGCAAGTTGTTCCAGTGCCTTATCACCTGCACAGTAAAGAATGTCTTCCTAATATCTAATCCAAATCTCCCCTTTTTTAGTTTAAATCCATTCCCCCTTGCCATATCACTACACACCCTGACAAACAGCCCCTCTCCAGCTTTCCTGTAGGCTCTCTTTAGGTACTGGAAGGCTGCTATAAGGTCTCCCCAGATCCTTCTCTTCTCCAGGCTGAACAACCCCAGCTCTCTCAGCCTGTCGTCACAGGAGAGGTGCTCCAGCCCTTTGATCATTTTCATGGCCCTCAGTGTGTCTATACGTAGACAAATGAATCATGCTACAAATAATTAGCTGAGCCTAAACACTGCACTGTCAATTGCTTACAGTTCAACAAGGTAAAGCCAACCCTAAAATTTCCCTGCCTTCACCCTGGGAGTTTTGTCCTTTCCAGCTCATGTTGGCTGGCCAATGTTTCAAGCCATATGGTTTATATCTACCAAGAACCCATACTGATTACACTGCAATGCTTTGTAGACAGACCACAGGGGCTTCATAGTACTACTTGGGTCTTGTTTCCACTGCTTTGAACTTCACTTACGCTTCAGAGAGGGAAGCTGTGTTAATGATGACTTCTTGTTTGCACTGAGCTCTTTGCAGTGGTGCTGGACTTCTACCTAAACTGGATCATACTACTTGAGCTCAAGTACCTCCATGCTCCACAGCAGCTGCCTGCATTGCAGGCATGCCCACTGTGATTTCCTGTGACATGAGAATGAATGTAAACGTGTAAATCTGCTTGACTGATGTTAGTCATCATTTTATAGAATGCCAGCTTTGTACACTGACATGTTTAGAAATGCTTATTATTGACGTGCTGAAACAAAACTGCAATTACTCTGTCCTGGTTCCTATCAAACACAGTTTATGTATTCCTGGAAAAAGCAGATGGGATGGGGAAATGGGACATTTCCCACATGAAGAATGAAAGGAAACATGCTCCAAAGATCTTTCTCACTACTTTCCCGCCTCCACTCACTGCCCACATATTCTCCCTCTCCTGTTAATTTTTTCTCTTGGCAGTAACTTTCTGAGATTGTATTTCCCACTGGACTAATTACCACTCATTGAGTCATGCTCACTGTGTCTCACCAACCCTTCTTGCCACATGTTGGCCTAATATCTATACCAGCAAGATCATAGTCTAGATTATGCATATTACTGTGCACACGGTGTGAACCACATTACGAGTAGGGAATGGCACTCTCACTGAAACGCAATGAAACAGGTTTAAACTTTACTCTGAACAGTGAACTTCTGTGTAAACTCCTATTTGTGTGTTCAAACACAGAGAAGTCCCAAAAGATGCATCTTCTTAGAGTACAGGAACCAAAATGCTGTTGTTTAAACCCAGCCAGTGCTTTAAGGGTGGACAAGAGAGTCTTACCGGTTTTCTATGCCCTATGTAGTAATGATGGTTTCTAAGGGAAGGAGTTAGCTTCTTGTTACTGGGTATGATTGAGAAGTTCATTCTGGTAATAAACTCTTGGAATTCTTTATTCTTGGAATAAATTCTCAGTCAGTTCTTAGAAGAAAGAATTTATCCAAACTACTCCAATAATATTTTGGCATCTTACATGGGAGTGTAAAAGCATGCAGGGCACTGTAAAGACCAAATGCGTCATACTTACTGCACATCAAGTGTGAGGAAGGTCAGTGTTTCACACTGCTGTGTAGGATAAGAGCAAGAATGTGCTCTCTGCAGGCAATATAAAGAGAGTAGGTGTGAGCAGTGGCACAGATCTGTGAAGTGGTGAGGGGCTTAAGGAGGTGCTGTAGTGCCCCTGTGAGCACTGCCTCTTGTGGGAAACACACACACACCCAAACACACTCCAAAGCTGTTGTACTGAGCTTTTCAAAAACTTTCACAGCCCTTTGCACACTCTTGTCTTTGGGCAAGAGGAGAACTTTGAAACATCACGGGGCAGATTTCCTATAGGAAAGTATCCAAACACAGCAAAGAGCAATTTATTTTTAGCCCAATTTCTTTGGGAAGTGTGGCATACATAATAGCGTTCTCAACATATGTCTGCCTTTTCTTGGGTAATATGTTTTGAAGGAATTGACTAATTTCAGCCACATGGGAAAGAGGAATAGAGTTCCTAAGCGTATTAAATTTCCCCATATCTCATGAAAATAGGCAACTAAATGAAGGGGTGCTTTTAAGGACTTCAGAAAGAGAAGGACTGCTGGGTGAGTTCAACTCTGATTAGAAACCAGAGCATCCACACAGGAATACTTTCCCCAAAACATAAATCCTCAATAAGCTCAGTTTTAATTTGTTCTGCTGCTCACAGGACTGCATGTTTTGCTCTAGTTGTGCAAAGCTTATCTCACTTCCCTCAGCTTGTTCCTTTCTTTACCTATCTGCCCTTCCTCTGCAAGGGATATGGGGCCTGCTCTTTACTTTGCTCAGGCTCCAAGTCGGAAATTCAGCATGTGAATAGGAACACCCTGGGGCAAGGCAAAGACAGGGCCAGCGACGAGAGAAAAGAAAGTGTCAGGAGTTGCTATAAAGCTTTGAGTTTGGAAAGTTCATAGTGACAGACCACAGGGAGATGGGATGTGGATATCTCAGGACATGGACAGGTAGCAGCTGCTGGTACTGATATACCATGGCTGGACCCTGAGCAGGTACCTAGAGACAATCTGCAGGAAGCAAGGGGTCCAGGTGTAAGATGAAGCAAATGGAACATCCATGGTGTTAACACAAAGCAGCAGAGCATGGGTAAACCCAGATAGCAGAGGCGAGTGTTTAGGAAAGCAGCTGCAGCAATACTCGTACAGCTTTGAGTAAACATCAACATTGAAAACACCAATGTGCAATAAATTATATGTTGAATAAACCTAATGAAACCATAACTGCAAGGATAAGAATGACATTTCTATCAGTTCATAGCAGTCGCTTTTCCCACCCACGGTTTCGGTGATCGCAATTACTAGACCTGTATTTAAATTGCTGTACCTGCTGGGGAGTCAGGAGAAATTAACATACTGTAGGAGTGCGTTTTCTTTTTCTTCCAATATTCTTTAAAAGTGGCTGCTTTCTCCAAAGGTTAGAAAAGTAAGAAAGAACAATTTCAAAGTTTGTACTTCATTACTTTTATGGCCTTATAATTGTTTTATTTACATGTTCATCAGTCACAGAAAACAGTTGTACACAATTTGTTGTACTGATATTTTACCTGCTGAGTTTCAAAGACAGGTAACACCTGGCCACAGGGCCTTATTGCTTTGAGCATCCTCAACTACCAGCTCACAAAAATGATCAAGTTTAAAAAAGCCCGAAGTCTTACAGCTTGTTTTGTGTGCAGCTTTCCAAGTATCCAGTTATTTGTACTCATCTTTTCTTTAGAATTGCTGTGAATCTCCTGTGGCTTTCCTGAACATCAACCTGAACTTCAGCCTCTCCCAGACTTATCCATTTCCCATTAATTTTTGCTGCTATCGCCTCTGTGGGTAAGATGAACACCTTCTTGTTCCCACAGGAGAAACTCCTGCTCTTCCAACTTGAATGAGAAAAAAACAACTTGGCTTGTCCTGTAGCTACTGCAAGGCATCATGTGCCTTTGGCTCTTGTAGGGATGTTGGTTGTCCATCAAACTTGGAAGGCTGCAAGGGAATGGTGAAGGCCAAGAGGAGCTCTGTCTCTTCAAGGCTATTTTTGATACTCTCAAGACCTCTCCCTGGCGCTCATATTAACATTCCCACCTTGACAAGAAAGTTTGGTCCCAGCATTTTTAAATGGGACTATTTGAAGGTTATGTTTTACCAGTTCCTTGGCCAAGGTATCTGCTTTGTTCCTGAAGGAAATGACCCAAAGTACTTGTATGCCTGTATGCCTCCCAAGAAATGCCGCTGGTTCTTCTATTTCTTGGTTGGTAAGGTCTGGTAATACCTTAGACCGATCAATACCAGCTTCAGAAACCAGATACGCTTCTAAGCGTATGAGTTTTGCACAGCTTACTGGAAAAAAAGCTTGCACACCTGAGAGACTGTCCTCTCCAGCCTGCTTAGCTGATGTAATAGAAGGTATTGTCCCTCCTCAACTTTTTTTACTGTTGTATTTGGAAAACATCATGACTACACTGTTGCAAGCTCTCAATTTTTAAATGTAAATGCATATAAATAACCTAAATCACTGGCAAACACCAGTAGTTTGGATGAATTAGGTTCTGCCTTTCTTGAAGACCCCCCAAAATATGGGTAGAGTTTAATAAATGGGCAATTACCTCATTGTTATGGTGTCACTTACCTATACGTTATATACTATCTGGTGCAGTGCTACAGAGGAGACCCTCTCTTCAGCAGATTTCACTTTATTACGTTGTGAATATTCAAGTAAAGTAGATATTATATACCCTTAAAAAACTATGATGGAAAGTCGTTTACCTGGCATTTTTCCTTTGGAATCAGAGATAGCAGAGGTACACTAAGTAATCAAAACCTTTATTTACTTCAAGGGTACAAACTCAGGAGCTTTTTGGTTTATATTGTTCAGTGATTGGATATCGATGGAGGAAAGAGAGGTTAGATTTGCAGTGAATGCACATTAGGATATAGTCATTAAACAGAAAGGTGCATGATGAAAGATCTTGGTCTACACTGTAGCTTTAGCCAAGCTCTCTGTGCTCCTGGGGAACGTACCACCACTGTGCTAAGGCACCCACTGCCTCGTTTACTTACAACTTCACTAATGAAAGCAATGAAAGCAGCCTACAATAACATTTTAGTGAAATGTCTGCAAATGTTTTCCCACCAGGGAGACTGGAAACGCTCCTTGTAAATAAAGAAGAGTGGGAAAGCTTATGTATACATGCCTGGGCAGTAATCTTAATCCTGTTGATTGTGCTATTCATTTCTCCAGCACAGAGCTTTTCCCTGTTAGGTCACTTACGTGTTCCCAGAAGCCACACCAACTGCTTGTGCAGCAATAACTGCTTTCAAATGAGTTTATTTTAAAAAGGTCTACTTGGATCTTTAATTTCATGGATATCGAAAGCTTAAAAAAAAAATAAATAAAAAACTCAGCCAAAAAAACCCAACTGCTGTGTCCTGGTTTCAGCTGAGAGGGAGTTGGTTTTCTTCAAGAAAGTCAGTATGGGGCTGTGTTTTGGATTTGTGCTGGAGGCAGCAGTGATAGTGGAGATGTTTTTGCTGTTGTTGGGCGATGTTTANCAACTGCTGAAACGGAATTATGTCGCTGAAGGACAAGCCATTAGGTATAACTTATGTAGGTGGTTTTGAGGTGTTTCTTTCAGTCTCATACTTGCCCTGATGACAAGGGATTTATCTGTCATCTCTTCTTTTCCCATGGTAACCCTTAGGCTCTTCTTTCTCTCTTCTGTGTTCTTTGGGAATGAAAATGAAAGCCAAAAGTCATGTTTATCTTCTCCAAAGCAGCCGCTGAACTGGAAAAGCCCCTTTCTCTCTGAGTTTCCTTTTAACGTAATGAAACCAAGGGCTCAGGGAAGCCAGCTGCAAAATCCACCAAGCCTCTCCTCCCAGGCAGTTCCTAAATGTATTCCTAGCCGTGCCTCCCAACCCTTCCCACCACCTTCCTTTCCCTCACTCTCAAAACTCTTTGAAGCATAAATAAAATTTAGTGTCATTAATCACAAATATTAGTAGCAAACTTTGACGGTGTGGGTGGTATGTGATCAGCAATTGTCCTCTACAATGCAGTCACACTACGTCAGGTACCTGAGCTAGCTGATCCAGGTCAGCGGAGGTACCCTGATACTGCATGACAGTCTGCGGTGCACGCAAACACCCTGTGCATGTAAACCCCCAGGGTGGCTTGGGGAGGATTCACGGTGAAGTCCACACATTCTGATGCTTAGACTTTAAGTGATTTTGGAGAGAAAGAGAGAAGGTTAGAGAAATAGGGCTAAGAGTGAATGTCAGGTTTGGGAAGAAGAGGCTAAACAAACTGCAGTTTACTGTGTTAACACTTGGATGATTATTTTTTAAATAATGAAAAGAAAGGAAAATGAAAAATGGGAATTGCAACACCAACTGCATTTGGAATTTCAGATTTTGATAAAGATTTGATAATATTTAATAATAATACAATAATAAATAATATTTAAGAGGAATAATAAAATAATATTGGATCCCCAGTTCAAAAAAGACAAGGAACTACTGGAAAGAGTCCAGCAAAGGACTACAAAGATGATTTAGGGGACTCTCTTACGAGGAAAGGCTGAGAGAGCTGGGTCTGTTTAGCCTGGAGAAGAGAAGACTGAGAGGGGATCTTGTCAACCCTTGTCAATATCTAAAGCGTGGATGTCAAGAGAAAGGGGCCAGACTTTTCTCAGTGGTGCCCAGTGACAGGATGAGGGGCAATGGGCACAAACTGGAACACAGGAAGTTCCATCTGAATATGAGGAAAAACTTCTTCACGGTGAGGGTGACGAAGCACTGGGACAGGCTGCCCAGAGAGGCTGTGGAGTCTCCTGCTCTGGAGATATTCAAAACCCACCTGGATNACCCCCCTGGATGTGTTCCTGTGCAATCTGCTCTAGGTGATCCTGCTCTAGCAGGGGGCCTGGACTACGTGATCTCCAGAGGTCCCTCCCAACCCCCACCAATCTGTGATTTTGTGTAGTATTGTTCATTTTTACATTTTTCCACACAGTAACATCCTCAGAGAAAAAGCCTCCTGCCAAAACCTCAGAGCTGGAGACAAACTATACAAAATAAAGCAAAACTCTCAGAATAAAGCTCTTCCGCATCTTCACAATAATTTTGCATCACGCATGTCTGCAAGTCAGAGCACAACCTCAGCTCATGCAGAAGCACACTTCCACTGTAATTCAACCCCCCCCCAGCCAGGGTTTCCGTAGTGTAGTGGTTATCACGTTCGCCTCACACGCGAAAGGTCCTCGGTTCGAAACCGAGCGGAAACATCATGTTTAATGGTTGGACTGAATGATACCAAAGGTATTTTCCAACCTCAATGATTTTATGACTCTGGGCTACTGTACACCAATTTACCAGCCTCTCCCTTTACTCCCTGTCCCCATCATCTCCCACAGCCCAGGACTATTCTTACAGTTCATGGTGTAGTGAGCAGTTTTAGGAAGACACGTTTATAGAAGGGTAGCAAAGGCAGTGGAGGGCAGCCCACATTTAGGTTGGCCTAATCTTCCATGAGATAATCCCATGAGAATGTAGTCTAATTAACAATGTCAATTAGCTGTGGCCAAAAAGAGGCCAGCTCCCCTTCCCAGCTGTACCCTAGCACTTGTTCTTTGCCTTTCTCAACACCATTGGGCAGTGACCCAGTATAGAGGACTGTGCCAGCTAGAAAAAAAAATCAGGCTTTCTGCTAAGTGTGAATTTGAGGAAATTAATCTGATTTCTCTGATTGCTAGATATAGGTAATGGTGTGTAAAACTATTACGCAGAAATGATAAGCAGCACCAAAACCTAAGAAGCACCAAAACCTTTTCCCTATTGGCTTGGTTTATCTCAAAGTAGAAAGAGCTTAATGATGCTTTTGTTTTGTTTTGTTCTGTTTTGTTTTTCTCTCATAGCTAACAAATCCCTTTTAAACACATTTCAGCTAAATCCAGCAGCAAAAATTATAAAGTAATTAAGTAAGAGTCACTTACTATAATTTGACTATACAGATATACCAATAAGAGCATGCACTTCACTTCCTGTCGACTAATGACCTGTTTCTTGGACAGTTCCATGACAAATGCTGCTGTTCAGCTCTCTAAAACATCTGCTTTTTGCAGAGTGCTTCCCTATGCTCCAGACGTTCTTTCATACAAGGCCATTCTTGTTTTCTGACTGTAAGAAGGCCTACAATTAAACAAGGAGCAAAGACACAGAAAGGAGACCCATATCAATACCAGTGTCCCCTGTGAGGCAGAGATCTCTTAAGTCTGGCTTCAGTTTTTTGTTTCAGGTTAGGTCTTAAAAGTGTAATGCGTTCATCACTTTCTCCAGCTTGCATCCACTGGCGGCTGGAGTTGTTAGTTTTGCCTTGCAGGCACAAATGGCAATTGAGGTAAGAAAAAGCAGCAAAAGATGGTCATTGCTGCTGCCGTGCTGGAGGTTTCTGCCCCTTGGCAGCGACACAAATAAAGGAGCCAGGCTGGCTGAAGAGGTGACATCTCCAGCACAGCCGGTGGGAGGGGAAGGAACTGAGGACAGACCAAGAGTCTCCTGGAGTGGGTCTGTCACAGCTGTCAGATCTGCATTAGGAAATGCCTGGTTCCTTCCTCCTCTCTCCCCTGCCAGAGACTTTCCATTACTTGATTGTTCCAGGCACAATAAATGCCACCCATGGGGTGAGGTGGGGTGAGGGGGATGCTTCCCATTCAGCCAGTAAGAACTACTGGCAGGGCTGTGGCAGTGAACTGTGAGCATCCTGTAAATGTTAATCAAACCCTTTGTGATCAGGAGACGGTCACTATTTACCTTCCTGCAGCAGCTATCCTGTGCCTTCAGGACACTGTGCCCTCTGCCCACGCATCTCCCATCTTCTCAGCCATTGGGAAGCACGGAGGGATGCCTGGAAAGTTAGCTACACCCAACACCAGCCCATGGTGAAGGACACAGATGTGACCACTGTGCCCTGTAGACCTCCTAGGCTGTAGGAGTAAAACAGGTCTTGCCAATGACCTAATGAATCTCTGAAATCTGACTACAGGGTAGATTTATTTACACATTTAAAGAGCAGCACTTCAAAACATAAAATATATATATAATGGTTTTACCCTAGCTGGCAGCTGAGCACCACACAGACGTTTCCTCGCTTCCCCACCTATCCACCCAGCTGGGAGGAGAAATGGAAGAAAAAGGCAGACTGCTCTGAGCTTTGATAACAGCAGGCAACAGTTTTACTGGGACAGCAAAGGGAGTGGGAAAACAACAATGACATTACTGGTGATACACAATGCAGTTTCTCACCCACCGACAGTACAACTTGGACCCCACGCTCAGACCCGTTCGAAACCAGATCGTCCCCGAGCCACACTGCCTTGAGAAGTACCGCCCTTTCCTGAATAGCCCCCCCCCTCCCATGCTGAGCATGACATCACATGGTATGGAATACCTCCTTTGTCTAGTTTGGGTCACCTGTCCTGGCTGTGTCCCATCCCAGCTTCTAGTGAAAGTTAACTCTATTCTAGCCAAACCCAGGACAGCTTGTCACCATAAGCTCCCTTAATAGGCACCTCTAGGACACAATTTATCTTATTCAAATGAGATTAGACCAAAATAGGTCCCCAGTAAGCACAAAGGGAATCTAATATAATAAAGATCTCCAACATAGATATCTATGATTTTTTTTTTAAAAAAAGAATCCAAACTATGTGTTTAATTTTCCTGCTCCAATATAAGCAACTATAAGATGAGTGTCTATATATGCTCCTCTTATGACCACCTCCTAAGAGCTCAGGAACAGGGGATTCCAAAATGCTGCAAGTCAAGTAGGCGGGGCAGAAGGTCAGCTTGACTGAACAGAGATCTTCTTCTTGAGCTTAGGTGGAAAAAGAAAGTGTATGGATGGTGGAAGCAAGGTCAGGCAACGTGGGAGGACTACAGGGATGAGGTTCGCCTCTGTAGGGAAAAAATTCATGCGGCCAAAGCTGTGTTAGAGTTGAAGTTGGCCAGTACTGTGCAGGACAATAAAAAGGGCTTTTTAAAATACATTAACAACAAAAGGAGGACCAGAGACAATATCAGCTCATTACTTGATGAGAATGTTCTCCTTAAAAACAGGCACATAAACAAAGCAGAGATGTTTAATGCCTTCTTCATCTCCGCCTTCAACACTAATGATGGGCTTTGGGACGTCAGATGCCCCGAGTTACAGGACCGTGACTGCAGTAACAATAAATTCCCAGACAACCCTGAACTTGTGCAGGACTTGCTGCTCCACCGGGATGCATACAAATCTATGGTCCCCGATGGGTTTCATCCCAGGGTGCTCAGAGAACTGGCTGACACCACTGAGAGACCTCTCTCAATTATTTTTCAATGGTCTTGGGAATTTGGAGAGGTCCCAGTTGACTGGAAGCTGGCAAATGTTGTTCCAATTTTCAAGAAGGGCAAGAAAGAAGACCCTGGTAATTACAGGCCTGTCAGTCTCACTTCAGTGCCTGGTAAAACTATGGAGAAAATTATGCTGGGAGTTATCAAAAAACACCTGAAGGACAACACAGCCATTGGTCACAGACTTTCATGAGGGGAAGGTCCCGCTTAACCAACTTTATTTGTTTTTATTACAAGGCCACCCATCTGGTTGACCAAGGGAGGCCAGTCAATGTTGTCTTTTTAGATTTCAGTAAAGCTTTCAATACCATTTCTCACAGTGTCCTTCTGGACAAAATGGCCAGCATACAGGTCAGAGGCAATGGATGCAGAAAAAAATGATAATTTAAGAATGCAGAAGTTTTTCCAAAATGAAAGTCCCAGATTCCACTTCTTTTGCAGACAGAAGGGTCTCTGCTTAGTTGTCCACAAATAGAACCCTAAAGACATCGGAGGCATAAATGAGTATCAGAGACCTCCATCAGGGCTGGCAGATGTGGCACCAAGTCTAAGGCAGTCCCATGACCTCAATACGAATAGCTAAGTGCCAGAGAGATCACAGAATCATAGAATCATAGAATCATTAAGGTTGGAAAAGACCTCAAGGATCACCTAGTCCAATTGTCCCCCCACCTATTACCCACTAAATCATGTCCCCAAGCACCACATCCAACCTTTCCTTAAACACCCCCAGGGATGGTGACTCCACCACCTCCCTGGGCAACCCGTTCCAATGCCCGACCACCCTTTCCAAGAAGAAATTTCTCCTCATCTCCAACCTAAACCTCCCCTGGCGCAACTTGCAGCCATTCCCCCTTGTCCTGTCACTAGTTATCTGTGAGAAGAGGCCAACCCCCAGCTCACCACAACTTCCTTTCAGGTAGTTGTAGAGGGCAATAAGGTCTCCCCTGAGCCTCCTCTTCTCCAAACTAAACAAACCCTGTTCCCTCAGCCGCTCCTCACAAGACCTATGCTCCAGCCCCTTCCCCAGTTTCGTTGCCCTTCTCTGGACA
>VWZZ01003892.1:30239-46808 GCA_013399095.1 Psophia crepitans
CCACCTAGAGCACATCACTCAGGAACACGTCCAGTCGGGTTTTGAATGTCTCCAGAGAAGGAGACTCCACAACCTCTCTGGGCAGCCTGTTCCAGTGCTCTGTCACCCTCACGGTGAAAAAGTTTTTCCTTACGTTAACCCGGAACCTCCTATGCTCCAGCTTGCACCCGTTGCCCCTTGTCCTATCGCTTAGTGAGGCCGAGAAGAGCCTGGCTCCATCTTCCTGACACTCACCCTTAACATATTTATAAACATTGATGAGGTCACCCCTCAGCCTCCTCTTCTCCAAGCTAAAGAGACTCAGCTCCCTCAGCCTTTCCTCATAAGGGAGATGTTCCACTCCCTTGATCATCTTAGTGGCTCTGCGCTGGACTCTCTCTAGCAGTTCCCTGTCCTTCTTGAGCCGAGGGACCCAGAACTGGATGCAATACTCCAGATGCGGCCTCACCAATGCAGAATAGAGGGGGAGGAGGAACTCCTTCGACCTACTGACCACAGCCCTTCTAATGCACCCCAGGATGCCATTGGCCTTTCTGGCCACCAGGGCACATTGCTGGCTCATGGTCATCCCCCTGTCCGCCAGGACCCCCAGGTCCCTTTCCCCTACACTGTTCTCCAGCAGGTCAGTCCCCAACCTGTACTGGCACACGGGATTCTTATCCATCTCAAATGGCAACACATATTCATGTTTAGGTGACTCACACTCACAGTGTAGACTATATCTGCTTTAAATCAGACATCTGTAAGTTTGATCTTGGCTAGTATTTTCTCTTGTAGCTCCCCTTTGGAAGTGCCTTTTTCTCTCCATTGATTATAAATGAAGAGTCAAAGTGGCAGGTTTAGGTTTGGGTATAGATGTGTATTTTAGATGCTCCAGAACTTGGCAAGATAAATTCCACTCCAGAAAACTAATGTATTCTCTTATCTGCCTGGTTCCAGCTCCCCATATTCTGTGCCTTGTCTGGCTTTGCTCTTGCATCTTGCAATTTGGCTGCACCCATCCCAATTCCCACACTCACACTTTCTTTTAGACACTAGTTGCTTCTCTCTCAGAGTCCTCACAGTTGCATTTAGAGCAGTTGCAATGAATCTTCATATATATATCTGCTTTCTCTACTCATAACTTAGCAAATGGAACATACCTCCAATTTGTTTGTTTCATTATTCTACTCATCCCTCCTTCTGTGCTTGGATTTCTTTTCCTCCAATTCAGCCAAGAAACCACCTTTTCCTAGTCCACTATAGCTTCTTATAAGCATTAAAAAGACACTGTAATTTCTTTTCCATGAAGGAATAATCAGAGAAAGCTAAACAGAAAAATTTCATTGCCATAGAAAAGAACTTTCCTCTGGGATCCCAGAGCGTTTGCGGTCTCCAGCTCTTTAATCTCAGTCTCTCAAGAGGAGTCAAAGTTGTCATACATATCACACATATCATATGGATGCAGTATATGTTATCTGTAAAGAAATAGTGCATTAATAGTAATGAAAATTAAACATGTAAGTAGGCAGATAACACAAAGGGAAAACTATCCCTGTAGTTCCCTTCCTGAACTGTTTCTTTACAGCTACTCCTTCATGGCCTGTTCTCCATGTCCCTCCACAAACATGTTTGTTTCCTGTCTCTAATTGCCTTTGCTTCTACCTCTGATGCTCTGTGGGTTGTCTGAGGCAGCATGTAACTTCCTAAGACAAGTTTTGAAAGCATTACTTTTAAAAATGTGAAAGTTATCAGAGGTCAAAAAAATGTGGTAGATTATAGCAATTCAGAGAAGATGCCATTAGCTCTGTTCTTGTTGACATTAATGGGAGAACTCATGTTGGTTTCAACATCCTGACTTATTCTGGATGCTGATTGGAAAGCCTCCAGAAGTCCCTTTAAAACTGAATTATGCCATGATCCCATGATTCTGTGACTTACTGTGTGTCTTTCCCAGAGCTGAGTCTGTGGACAGTGCTTTACAATCAGTAACAGTAATGCAAGCAAACACCTCCAGAATATTTTTAAAATTAAAGGATGTGAGGGACTACTTTGAAGGCTTCCTGTTTAGTTAAGGGCCTAGGGCTGGTTATACAGAGGTCAGTATGGAGTGGAAGCTCACCTCAGTTTGAAAGAGATTGATCAGCACTGTTGTTTGGCTCTCTCTCTCTGGAAGTCATCTGGTAAAATACAGACAACACCTTACATCATGGGGGAGAAGTTTGTTTGGAAGTCACTGGTAAATCACTCACTGTATTACAACATCACTGGATGTTCAAGAGCAAGAGACCTATGCCTTTAGAAAATTTGGGAGCCACAGTCATTGATCCAATTTCTTTCCTCATAATTTCTTTCTCCAAATATTTTATTTTTATAAAACGAACAGCAGACAGATAGTACTTGGCATTGCATCTCACAGAAGACATTGTCATTTCCATCATGTGCCATTAAAAGTGTCACCTTAGTACTTCAGTTTCTTCAGTATAGAATCTAATCTTCTGGCAATCCAGCATCACGGATGACCTTTAAATTATGACAGGCAAGCAAATCTACTGATTCTACCATACTCTAGAATCTTCTTCCATCACTGTTCCTTCTGTTTGAATCAGAATGAAGAGTAATCAAAACTCCACATTCACTTTTCTTTTAAACCTCTATGACCTTTCTACTCTGCAGGGGGGAAACTGGATAACAGTCAAGTCACAAACTCTTGAGTAATAAGTTACTGAGACAGAACAGAGTACCTAAGACAATGCTAACATTCACTTCTCCTGGCAAGCCCTTGCTGGTCTTCCCAGAATTCTTATCCTTCAATTTACACTTCCTCTGTCTTCTCACTCTTCCCTGGGCCTGTTTCATCACTATGCAGAAAACTTTCCACCTCATCCATCTTAAAACATTCCTTTCAACTCCTCTTTCCTCTTCTGACTACTTACTGTCCCATCCCCTACCCCTTTGCAAGCACTTCACTCTTCCATTTTGACTGCATCTTGTTGTGGAGGTGGTTTCCATCTTTTATTCTGTTAACTTAAGCTCTTGCTCACATCTAATCCTTCCGTGACTCCTCGCAAAGGGGCTCAGAATCTGTTCTATGAGAATGTCCTTCCTGCCTGATGTCTGCTTTGACATCATTGATCGTGTTATTCTTTGGAAAACCTTGTCTTCCTCTGGTTGCAGTGACTGTCTTCACTTGGATGTTCTTCCAGTCCCCAGTGAGACAACCCATGTCTCAAAACAGCTTTCCTCTATCAATACACACTAAGATCTCAGCCTGTTTCTCTGACACCTCCTCGTTGATGTCCAGCTACCGCCTATACTTACCAGATTGCTTTATCAACCCCTTCTCCTTTTGGTATTAGTCTCTTCAGGTAATACCCATTCCTGCGTCCTTACCCTGCTCATCAACTTCATCTGCAGTTTCTGTGTGACTTGACATCCTGAAGTTCATTCTAAACAGCATTGCATAAATATCACAGCTGCAGTCCAGCCTGAAAGTCAAATCTCTTTTACAGCTCTTGTCATCAGCTCATCTTAGTTGTTGCAACCTATTTTCCTCTGCCTTTGATAAACACATTTCCCCCCTTACCTGTTCAGAGTGCTACCACTTACCTATTATTTTCCATGTCTTTGCATCCTGTTTGTCTATCTTACTAAATTTAAGTGACACCTCTATTTTCAAAGCCTTTCATGAAAATTCATACTCTGCCTGTCACCTGTCATTCAGTTCTTCAAAGATCACTGTTACCTCTGATTGCTCTACTGTTTCCAGGCTCCTGCTCGCTAAATTCCAAACACATTCGTGATTACTCTCTTCCATTTTCACCCATGTTGGGGAGATAATGCCATAAACATCTTCCACTCTATCTTGCTGTCATTCAGAGTACTCTTTCTAAATTTCTTTTTACATAATATATTAAAAAAAATAATTGGAAAAGCTTGTCCTTTTTGGCAACCTGATATCCCCTCCCATCTTGCTAATTAGCACTTATTTCCTTGAAGATTCCTCTTCACCTCTCTGGTATTATTAATAGTGCCTTGTCTTAAATTTAAATTGCAACCTTCTACAGGGCAAGGGACATCTTTTATTCTGTGACAGCCTCTTTATGTCACAGTCATAAAGATAATGGTTATAATAACAATGTTAATGAGAAGAAATCTGTTTTGAATTCAAAACCCACAGAGAAGATTTAGTGATTTAAAAAACATCATTCACCTGTTGCTTTGGCACACATTTTACAGCTTCATCATTGCTGTGTTGGCCTCAGAACATTGTTTATGGAGCCATGTCAGCTGTGCTGTATAAGCACATAAATAAATGAGAACAAAGCATCACTAGCAAAGAAGGTTTATTCTTATTTTATCACATATCTGGGACAAATAAATGCGAAGCCACACTTTAAAAATACCTTGTAAATTCTCCTCCTGTGACATACTTGGTGACTGGATGGCATTGCCCTCACACTGCCTGAGCCATCTGCTCTGCTCTCAGCAAGCTCTGGCCCTCTGGCCCCTCCTCCTCTTTGGTTGTATTTTCCTGGAAGATAATATGTGTCCGTGGTGACTGAATGGTGTTCCCTCCTACCTCCAATCTATTTGTTGTCAGTCAGATTTCCTTTCCCAAGTTCTTTATGTGAAAATTACCTTTTAACTGCTCCATTGTGTGTCACTTCTCTCTTGTCCGCAGTGGCATATGATGAGACGTCCTCAGCTCCTTCAGCCTGCCAGCTCTGACAGCACACTGCCCTGCTGCCATTTTGTGTGCTGCGCTGATAAGAAGTTTCCATCTGCAGAAAAGAGGAAAATATGCAGTGCAATAGCCACTGACATCCAATTTTCCGAATTTTATAAACTGCATGTATAGAAAGAGATTGGCAAAGGGCCGACTAGCCTGCAGCTCAAGGGAGGAAGGTGTTCCCTGGGCTTGGCTTGCCTTACACCAGCCCCTTCCATCCCTGCCAAGGAAGAGAGGCTACCCTTGGATGCACCAGAGCTCAGTGTGACAGGAGCGCGAAGAGTCTCTCCGAGCTTCAACAAAGAAGTGATTGTGAAACCACCTCATCAACATTATACTTAGGCTGCTCTATAAATTTGTGTTTGGGGTATTTTGACCTCTTTCTTGGAGATCCAAGGTCAGGAGGGAGGAAAGGTGACAGAGTTTTTGGCCCCAGATTTCCTTTTCAAGAACAATCCGACTGCTATTTCGCTAAGATACTCGATGTTTTACTGAACAGCACGAGGTGGAGGCCAGCTCACCCTGAGACAGCTACCCTGGGCACTTGTGCAATCTGATGTGACTCACTGACTGCTGTTGGGATACAGGGCCACATGCGGCTCCCATTGCCACTTGAGCACTGCAATTATTGGGGGCATAAAGGTGTAAGTAAGGAGAAAAATTAACTCATTATACTTACAAATTATATTCACAAGTACTTAGATGGCTGATTAAGCTCTCAGTTCATAATTCTTCAAGTTGCGGTATCATCTTCCGCAAAAGAAATACACTTGCTAATAGATCTGTAATTGAATATATGTATTGGAAAAAGTAATGGGAATAACTCAGGCAATAAATTAAACAGAGAAGTTTTCTGGTAGTCATCTCTGTTGTATTTCAGCCAGAATCAAGAAGAAAAATGTTTTAAAAACTCCCTGAAAGGGATATTACAATGTGAGACCTCCTTTTGCTGGTCTTCATTTTGTTTGTTTTTCACATGTAGACTTACCAAAGATCATAGGAGGCCATCTGGCTGTCAGCCCGTGGCTGGTTTCTTTGCTAACGCACATACGTAATCACACAAGAATAAGTTCATTGCAATGCATCCTGGAGAGGTGTAGAGCTGAATGTGATTTACAAGAAAAATCTTTTTTTTTCAGTTTGAAAATGCCAGTTTGTCAAAACTAGACTTTTTTATGGCAAAGGATTGCTTCCAGTGTTTTTCACTGAATAAAAAAGATTTGACATTTGTTTAATATCTTCTTCCAGTACCTTCAAAATGAAACGCTCTACTATTTCATTTCAGAAATACTTTCCTTCTGAAATGTAACTACAGTGAAAAGTAAGATTTTTAATGAAAAAAACAATATCTAAAAGTAAGCATTTCCACTGCTTTAAAGCTATATTTGTTGGGAAGGGGGTTTTTTTGTTTGTTTCATTTTGATCTCTTTGAGATTCTTGGGGTTTGTCCCAGTTTTTTAGGGGAATTTATAATACTCTAAAACCAAGAAAATGAGAAAATAGCTTATTGTCCTTTTTGAAGTCCATGTCTGCATTCAAATATGATGACAAGTGACTGTGGTGTGATGAGCTGCCACACTCGATGATCTTGTGGCCTCTCTGTTATTATACTATTGGGATTTACATTTGGACAGCTTCATGTGAAATCCAGTTACGTTACTGGCCTCTTTTTCTTACCCACTACATCACAAATGTTTCAGTAATCAACTTGATTGTACTTTTTCTTCTTAAAATCCATCTGTGAAATGGTATTAAATTTTGACCAAGAGCCATCTTGGGCCTGCAAGTCCACTAGATATTTTTTGACTGAAGAGTGAAGGTAAGGTTTCAGCATACAACTAGTATGTTTTGTAGGTCAGATTATTATTTTTTTCCAATCTATTTATGGAGATTTCCAATACCAGCATTTCAGTACCTGAAAAACTTCATGGGAAATATTGTTCATAAATAACAGGAGATTAGGTATAAGGTACCTGAACAAATTGTCTCAAACCAGGTGATCATGCTTATAAAGAGCACTAAGATAATTTAGTGAATAATCAAGAATGTCTTTAATATGCGGGTTTTTTTCCATTCATCTACCAATTCACCTTAAATAACTCGTCCAGAATTTAAAAGGTTGGTGTCCCTTAAATGTTAACCCTATGATGTATGAGGAGAGGCTGAAGTCCCTTGGTTTGTTCAGCCTGGAGAAGACCAGACTGAGGGCAGACCTCATCGTGGCCTACAGCTTCCTCAGGAGGGGGAGCGAAGGGGCAGGCACTGATCTCCTCCCTCTGGTGAACAGCGATAGAACCCGAGGGAACAGCATGAAGCTGCAACAGGGGAGGTTCAGGTTGGAGATCAGGAAAAGGTTCCTCACCAGAAGGGTGGTCAGGAACTGGAACAGGCTCCCCAGGGAGGTGGTCACCGCACTGAGCTTGGCTGAGTTGAAGCAGTGTCTGGACAGTGCTGTCAGTCATCTGCTCTGATTGGGCTGTTCCTGTGTGGAGCCAGGAGTTGGACTCGATGATCCTTATGGGTCCCTTCCAACTCGGGATATTCTGTGATTCTGTGTGTGGGATTCCCCTACAGAATAGGAGAATGTATAACTACTAATGCCATTTTGACCTTAGGGAATTTTTCTTTTTAGATAAATATTATCAATGTTGAAAAACAGCTTTGGCATCCAATTTGTCTTTTCACAATAGTGCATAAGTAGGTAATTCTAAAGTTGAAGAACATATTGTCTTTAGTCATATTAAGCTACTTAACTGCAATTATTATTCATTCCAACCTCTATCAGTCATTTATTTTTAAGGCAGTTTTCTGGTAGAAGAAAGCTTTTCTCAGCCTCTCTGTCATTTTCATTTTTGCTGCAATTCAGAATTGTAACAAGTGATTATTCTTGAGCTACCTGCTCTATTTGAGGTTATTGATCACAAATTTCTTGTTCCACAATTGCCTTCATATTTGCATAGAAGAGAGTTTGATTTTCATCAGTTTCACAGTTTCCTCTGTTTGGGGCACTGAATAATAAGAACTGTAACTGAGCAGCTGTATTACTCCGTGTATGGCGTCAGTTCTTTTTGCCTCTTGTTAATAAACTACTTGCATAGATCAGAGCTTTTGATTGACAAAGTTAGGATTTAGCCTGTGTGCAAACATGTGCTTGGGCTCAAAATTCAGAAGATTGTGGATGTGGGATTTATCACATTTCTGCTTTCAGGTCATTTTTCCATATTTATTTTCTCCAACTCCATCTTTCTGTTCTTCCTCACTGCATAGCCGAGTATATTTTTGGAGGAGTGTGTTATCTTCAGCATTAGCCTGTCTTGTGTCCTTTGGAATGAGACCAGTCAAGCTCCTTTCCCTGTGGAGAAGAGAATCTGTGTTGCTGTGGAGAGTCTGAGTCTTGTGAGTTGAGGAAAACATTAATTTTTTTCCCCAAGTATTTAAGAGAGCAACCTTGTGAGGTTTTAGCAATAACCGCATAATTTCTTTCATATTGAACTAGGTGGAACCAAAATTCCTTTAGAAGGGGATTTATCTTCTTAATACCAATCTTTGAACTTCATTACTGTTAAGTAATGAAGAGTGTAATGGCAAGCACACTGCACTTAGAAAATACCTGACATGACTATCTATGCAACCTTACATGAATCGTAATGCAGACTTTAATTCTATGGTGCCTACACCCCTACTGTACTGTAATGCAAATGCACAAAATGTTGAATTAAGGTTATTTTTGCACTCCATGGCTATTGTATGACAACACAACAGTGCCAGAAATTAAGGACACTATTGTCTATTTTAGGATTATCTGGTAGTTACAGATCCTGTTCAACCTCTCCTGACTCCAACCACAACCATACATTCCCAGATAGTGTCTTTTCTTCTGCTAACTTCTTCCTTTCTCCCTGTCTTACCCTCCATATTTAGTCCAGCCCCTTCCTTTGTTTCTCTTTCACCCTGCATCTTACCACCTTCTTTTTCTTATCCTTCTGTAAATCATCTTCACCTTTGTCTGCCAGGTTCCAAAAAAGCCAAAGCTGATTGATTTCCTTACTCCTCTGACTGGCTGACCTGCAGCAGTACCAGTAAGATAGAAAAAATTAGACTAGAACAGAACTTTTTCAGTTGGAAGGGACGTAAGACAATAATCTAGTCCAACTGCCTGGCCCTTTCAGGGCTGACCAAAACCTAAAGCACATTGTTAAGGGTATTGTCCAAATGCCTGATAAACTCTGACAGGTTTGGGGCATCGACCGCCTCTCTAGGAAGCCTGTTCCAGTGTCTGACCACCCGTTTGCTAAATAAATGCTTCCAAACATCCAATCTGAACCTTCCCTGGTGCAGCTTTGAACTGTTTCCATGTGTCCTATCACTGGATGCCAGGGAGAAGAGATCAGCACCTCCCTCTCCACTTCCCCTCCTTAGAAAGTTGCAGAGAGCCGTGAGGTTGCCCCTCACCCTCCTTCTCTCCAAACTAGACAAGCCAAAGTTCTTAATTGCCCTTCACAGGACATTCGTTCCAGTCCTTTCACCAGCTTTGTTGTCCTCCTCTGGATGCATTCAAGGACTTTAAATTGTGGGGCAGGGCCCAGAACTGCACACAGTACTCAAGGTGAGACCACACCAATGCTGTATACAACAGGATGATGACCTCTTCTGACTGGATAGTTATACTGTGATGCATAAACACAAACAGTCCTTTTGGACTGCTGCAGTGGAAGTCCTAAGGTGTAACATGCACGTTTGGTCCACAAGGGAATACTCATGTGGTCAGGTTAATTTTCTGTCAGTAAGGTGGGATTCAGCTCAAGATCAACACACCAGAATTTAGGTATCTCAGGTAGACATCCAGATACGTGATTGCTAGGAGCTTTCTAAGTTCCTGTTACAGTCAATAGAGATCTTGTCAGTATAGCTGGTGGAGTCTTAGGCTAAGTGTACTGAATGCAAGTGTCTACTTTAGGCTGATCACAGAAAAGGATCACAGGATAGTTCAAGTTGGGAGGGACCTCAGAAGTTCTCAAGTTCAAACTGTCATTCACAGCAGGGCCAGCTCTGGGGTCAGAGTAGGTTGTGCAGGGCTTTGTCCAGCCAGGTCTTTAAAACCTCCAAGGCTAGAGATGATACCATCTGGGATATCTGTGCCCCAGCTGGACTGTCCTCATCAGGAAAAAAAAATTCCTTATACCCAGTCTGAACCTCTCTTGTTTCAACTTATGCACATTGTTTCTTACCCTCCTTGCTCTCTTCTCAGTAACCTCCCCATAGGAACTGGGAAGCTGCTGTGAGGTCCACCTGAAGCTGTCTCTTTTCCAGGCTTAAAAGTCCTTCTCACTCAGCCTCTTCTCACAGGGCAAGTGCTCCAGCCCCTCATTAGCTTGGTGGCCTCCTCTGAACTCAATTCAGTTTAATGCTCCCTTCCACGTCCTGACTAAACTGAATGCATTATCCTGATGTGGTTAAATAGGCTTTGGTGGACTGACCCTGACTGGATGCCAGGTGCCCCCAAAGCCACTCTATCACTCCCCTCCTCAGCTGGACAGGGGAGAGAAAATATGTCATAAAAAGCTCCTGGGTCACCAATTCTCAACTCAATTCAAGGAAATTAGTTTAATTTATTACCAATCAAATCAGAGCAGGATAATGAAAAATAAAAGCTAAATCTTAAAACACCTCCCTCCACCCCTCCCTTCTTCCCGGGCTCAACTTCACTCCCGAATTCTGTACATCTTTTCCCCCAGTGGGACCACACCGAGATGTGGTCAGCTCATCACACATTGTCTCTGCCGCTCCTTCCTCCTCAGGGGGAGGGCTCCTCACACTCTGCCCCTGCTCCAGCATGGGGTCCCTCCCATGGGAGACTTCTCCAACATGAGTCCTTCCCATGGGCTGCAGTTCTTCACCAACTGCTCCAGCGTGGGTCCTTTTCATGGGGTGCAGTCCTTCAGGAGCGAACTGCTCCAGCATGGGTCCCCCATGGAGTCACAAGTCCTGCCAGCAAACCTGCTTCAGCCTGGGCTCCTCTCTCCATGGGGCCACAGGTCCTTCCAGGAGCCTGCTCCAGTGTGGGCTTCCCATGGGGTCACAGACTCCTTTGGGTGCATTCACTCTCTCCAGTGTGGCGTCCTCCATGGGCTGCAGTTGGATATCTGCTCCACCATTAACCTCCATGTGCTGCAAGGGGACAGCCTGCCTCATCATGGAGTTCTCTGCTGGCTGCAGGGGAATCTCTGCTCTGGTCCCTGGAGCATCTCCTTCCCCTCCTTCACTGACTTGGGTGTCTGCAGAGTTCTTTCTCTCACATATTCTCATTCCCCTCTCAACAGTTGCAATTGCTCTAGGTGTTGTACATATTTTGTTCCCCGTCCTTAACTATGTTCTCCCAGAGGTGCTACCATCATCACTGATGGGCTCAGCCTTGGCCAACAGTGGGTTCATCTTGGAGCTGTTGACATTGGCTTCTTGCAGAAGCCAGTCTTGTAGGCCCCTGCTACCAAAACCTTGTGATGCATCAATACACAGGTGCTGATTAAAAAGGGGATGATCTATTCCCTCAACCTATCAGCTCTGCTCCTGTTAATACAGCCCAGGAGGCTGTTGCCCATCTTTGCCGCCATGGCACACTGTTGGCTCCTGTACAACTGACTGCTCAGCCTGGCCCCCAGGTCCCTTCCACAGATCTGCTCTCCAGGCAGCATCCGCCTGCATCCCTGCTGGGGCTTCTTCCTTCCCAGGTGCAGGACTCTCACTTTGTCTTCATTGCATTTCATAAGCTTCCTGTTGATCCATTCGTCTGGATGACAGCCCTGCTTTCGAGCATATCAATTGATCCCCCCAGCTTGCTGTCATCTTGCTGCAGACTTGATGAGAGTGCACTCAGTTGCATCCTCCAAGGTCTCTGATAAAGATGTTAGATAGGGCAGATCCCAAGAGAAGATGACCCCTGCAGTGTCTCACTTGTCACAGGCATCCAGGTGGAGAAGAACCCATTAACTGTGCCTCTCTGATCTTGATCATCCAACCATTTTTATACCTATCTAGCTGCCTACTCATCCAAAACTCATGTCTCAACTTGGACACAAAAATATTGCATGAGACTGCCAAAAACCATGCTAAAATCAAGGTAAATGATATCCATTTCTCTCCTCTTATCCACAAATACGGTATTTTTTATCACAGAAAGATATCAGATGAGTCAGGAGTGATTATGCATGATTTATATATGCTAAATCCACGTTGATTGTATTTCCCATCATGTTTTTCTCACTCATGTGACCAGAAATTTGGTCCAAGAGGATCTGCTCCATTAATTCCCCAAGGACTGCTGTGAGGTTGATCAGCCTGTAATTCCTTTTGGACCTTTTTGAAGATGGGTGCCTTTCTTCAGGTGTTGGAGACCTCCCTTAGTTTGCACAGTCTTTCAAATATGATAGAGAAAAGTCATGTGAGGACATCTAGCAGCTTTTTCATCATCCTTGGATGCAGCTCATCAGCCACAGGGACTTATATTGTTTATGTACTCTCAAATAGCCCCTGACTCATCTGCACTGCTGTTCCCTTTTCTCCTTTAACCCTTTCACTAAGCGCAGAGGTCTGAGCGATCTATATAAAGAAGACTGTGGCATAGAAGGCATTGAACACATCAGTCTTGTCTCAGACTGAAGCTAAGATTTCAATAAAGTTGCACAGGGCTTGCAAAAAGAACAGCTTTGACACCAAGTCTAGATAGATGAATATCATCTTGGCTGTGTCACAAGGAGGTGCAAGAACTTCTCAATGAAAAAACACTGTAAAATTTGTGAAGAGCAAAAGAAAATGTGTTTTTCCTCAGTCCATCTCTCAGAAAAGGCTGAACAGCGTTAGACAGAGCTTAAACAAATATGTTCAAAGTAAGGCACTTGCTTCTTCTGAAAACTGTTGGTCCAAAACATTCAAGTTTAGCAAAGAACTGAAAATAACAGGGATCATCATCTGTGACATGAGGAGTTTATTTGCATCTTAATAAAGAAGTGGCTGTCAGCTTGATGGTGTTTAATAATAATGCTGTTCTTTTATTTTTAGCTACCACTTTTGAAACAACTCTCTAGAAACAAGTAGAGAAAATTATTTGTATCTTCGGGCTCAAAAAAATTCTCCACGGCAGTCTATCGTGAACCCCCTACCCAGCCACCCACCCAGCTTCAACTGCTTGTGATTATTTTTCTCATTGCCAGGATAACGGCCTTGTTTATTAGTGAGGGTTACTCAGTGTAGAAGTCATCCTTCTACTTATACTACTACTGCATGCTGTGCAATGCTGGAAATAAATGATTGCTCAGCTCTCATGTTATATCATATAGAAATGTTCTGCAATTTGTAATGGATAAATTTAATGGACTGATCACATACAATATTTGTGTAATTTAATTTGTTGGGCTGTTTTTGTGTCTGCCTTACATTTCTATACAGTTTTTCATGTTCTTAACATTCTGTTCTTTTGTGGTTTTGTTGTTTAGGATCTTTGTATAGAGGAGTTTTCTTAACTGCCCGTTACAACATAGTTAAAATTCTAAATTATTATTCTTTCTCTGTTAAACCTTGGCCTTTACACAAAGGAGGGGAAATGAAAGGAATGTATTTCCTCATTTCCTTTACATTAGCCACAGAGCTGAAGAAGCTTCAGCTATATTTTATGGTATTTATGAGACAAAAGCGTATGTTGTGGGTTTTTGCCAAAGCTCTAACAGATGCTTCAAGATTAATTGCTCCAACTCTTAAAATTATCAGGCAGAGAGGACTCAGATCTCACACAATTACATCAAGTTGTTGCTAGAAAAACTTGATCTTTAATTCTTTGCTTAAAAACTCATTGGCATTAATACTGCTTTGTCCACGTTTTTGTCACGGAATATCAGGAACTGCTAATCCTCAACTTAAAAGAAAATGTTTTTTTAATGTTTCAAAACAATCATTGCATTTTTCATTCATTTCAATTAAAAATCAATTTAAAAAATTAGTAATATTAGTTGGGAAACACTGCTGAAAATTGGTCTGTTTTGTACACTGACGAGTGTTTACAGTTTTAAAAAAATTTCTCTATTATTTTCTCAGTACCAAAAGATCTTATTCTTCCTGCAGTCGGTGGCTGATGCTGTAGACCTAGAACAGTTTTGCTATGTTTTCTGCAGATTAACATCTTATTGCCTTTTTAATCTCTTTGAGTTGGATGAGGATCAGTCGTATCTAATTCCCTACTGAAAATGAAGCATTCTCTGAAGAAAGGTTTTAGTGCAAGGTCCTTCAGAATTTATTTTTTTCTGGCAGATTGATTTTTATGGAGTCAGACTGGCAAATAATGGCTTTTACTGAGCCGGTATTTTTCAGAAGTGTTCAGCACCTACTCTAACCCAAGAAGGTGTCTGGGTAATTGACTTGGTATTAAAAAGAGAGCAATGAGAACAGCAAGGAACTCGCCACCTTTGGAAATGTGGCTTAACAGAGGTGCTACTACCCAGTGCATATTCACTCAAAAGTACAAACAACAGACCTTGATATTTGATTTTACTTCTTTCTTACCCTATCCAGCTACAGGGCACCTGGTGCAAATGCCTAACTGTTGTTTTCAAATCAAATGTTAACATTTCCAATTTAAGGTTAATTGAACACCCAGTCCAAGGCACACTACATGACTTTTTTCTGATTTAATTTCCTATGGCTTAGCTTTGCGGATGGTAGGAACATTAGCCAAGTGAGTTCCCTCTGTTTATATCTCTTGTCATTAGCTTAATGAGAAGCTATTGCAGTGACTCATTCCCTCTTTTGCTCTAAGGCTCTTGCCTTTAAAAACCTGGCAAAAAAAAAAAAAGGTGAGGATCTAATAAAAGCAAAATTGAACTGTGTCTCTCCTTTCTTTTTCTCCATGCTCGTAATCACAGAGTGAGAGCAGGTTCTTGGAGCACTTAATCTTCCTCTCCTACTGAAGTGCCTGATGCCCAGTGACATTCCTGGGAGAGGGGTGACCAGGTATCTCTGGAAAGTTGTTCATCGTTACACGGATTTCTCTGGGAGGATGGTTAGTTAGACACAATTGCTCCATGAACAGGAATGGTGTGGGAGAGCAGGGGAGCCATACTTTGCTCTCTCTTCCCTTGGCAGGGGTGACTAGGCCACACCTACAGCATGGTGAAGGAATCTATTCACCACCTCAGGTCAGACCACAGACAGTCTGCAGCCTTCCAGAGAATGGAGAGCAGCTGAGTGGTGTGTACAGAGGCTGGTGCCACGGCCAAGACCACGATGTTTGTTCTTTTCATTCTAGCCCACCTGCTCCTTTGAAATTTTTGCAGAGAAAAAACTCACTGCTCATGTGCTGCTGCCACTGGGCAGAACTCAGAGCAGATCCCCTCTGGGAACTCAGATGTCTCAGATGTAGGACTCTTCTGGAGGAGGGAGCAATTCTAGGCTGCCTCATTTAGAACCATATAGTTAAGGGAGAAATATTTGCATTCTGGAACAAGTGGATCCACATGTAGTATTAACTGAGCATATTTGGTGCGCTCTATATTTCACAGAATCAAAGAAAGCTTGAGACTGGCAACCACAACTGGAGATCACCCAGTTCAACCTACTGTTCAGAGATGGGCCAGCTAGAGAAGGTTGCCCAGGTCTGTGTCCAGTCAGGATTTGAACATCTTCAAGGATGAAAGATATTTCACAACCTAATACTGCACTTGACCACCCTCAGAGTAAGAAGTTTTTTCCTATGATGAAATGGAATTTCCTGTATTTTAATTTGTGCCCATTGTATCTTGGCCTTTCACAGCATACCACTAAGAAGAGTCTGGCTCCATATTTTTTACCTGCACATCACCAGGCAGCTCCCTGACCTGGTATGGCCCTCCAACTATTACCTACTTCTGGTATTTCAGGTCGACAATGACGACGTTGCAGAGAGAAGACCAAGAGCTATCAAAAGGGACTTCAGGACATTGGGTCGATTGGTCAAGGGTGCAGGTGCACAGGTGGTATTTACCTCAATCCCTTCAGGAGCAGGGCAAAACACTGAGAGGAGCTGGAAACCCCACCTGATCAACTCTTGGCTAAGAGGCTGGTGTTGTCAGTGGAATTTTGGGTTTTTTTGATTACGGGGCAGTCTATTCAGGGCCAGCTCTGCTGGCAGCAGATGAGGTCCACATGTCTCAGTGGGGGAAAAGGATACTAGCCCAGGAGTTGGCAGGACTCATAGAGAGGGCTTTAAACTAGATTTGAAGGGAGAAGGGGACAATGTCAGGCCTGTTAGAGACAAGCTTAGGGGCAGCAAGTCAGAGTTAGGGGAGAGACCAATAACCCAGCTGAAGTGTGTTAACACCATTGGTGATAATTTATGGGATGGCAGGCCACAACCAGATAGGCTCTGTGCTAGTGAGATCCCTCAGGTTGATCCACGAGGCGTGAAGTATGAGGAAGCACATCTGAAATGCTTCTATACCAGTGTGCGCAGCATGAGGAACGAGCAAGAAGAGCTTGAAGCCTTGGCTCAGTCCCCCAACTATGACATCATTGGCATAACTGAAACCTGGTGGGATGAGCCCTGTGACTGGTGTGCTATGATGGATGGTTACAGGCTCTTCAGAAGAGACAGACAGAGCAGGAAAGGTGGGGGGGTAGCGCTGTACGTTACCAAGAGGCTGGACTGTACGGAGCTGTCAGTTGACAATGACAAGGTTGAGAGCCTTGTCATTGGATAAGGATTAAGGGAAAAGCAAATAAAGGGGATGTGGTTATGGGAATCTACTATAGATCACCTGGCCAGGACATAGGCATGGATGAATCAGTCTTTAAAGAACTATGATAGACTTGTAAATCAACAGCCTTTGTCCTTATGG
>VWZZ01003894.1:9338-19769 GCA_013399095.1 Psophia crepitans
TTTTTTTTTTTTTTTTTTTTTTTTTTTTTTAAATCAAGATTGTGCTGGGACAGCAGGGGGAAAGTTCTGGAGAACTAGCAACGGTGTGTGAGCCAATGGTCAGCTTTGCACAAAGCATGTGTAATTCTTTCCCTCTACTATTCGCATACAGTAATTCCCCAGCCACAGGGTTATATTCTCCCACATCATCACGGGGGGAATGACTGCAACAGATTTCAAGAGACTAGTAGCCAACGGAGCGACCAACAGTGCTGGGGAAAATGTAAACTGAGAAGACAGACTAGCCAAGTAATGAAAAAAAAAAAAAAAAAGCAAACTGTGCGATATATTACTGGAATCCAGACAAGAAAAATGTCTGTTCTGGCACGACTACAACCAAACAACAATAACAGGTTATGACCCAGGCTGCACTGGGGGAATAAGGCACACAGCCTTTGCATTCAGCCTGCTCACAGGGGTATGAGGTAAGGCCACGCCGTGCTGGCTCACAACCTTCTGTAACTCGTCATGTTATGAAACGCGAATTGGCAGGCGGAGAGGGAGAAAAAGGGAAAGGAACAGCAGCTCTGATGCGGGTGTTGCCATCCATTCCCCTCATGCCCTCACAAAGCTCTTCAGCCACACACTTGGACCTTCCTCGTCCATTTTATTTCTGTGGAGCGTACTGTGCTGTTTATATGTCCTGTTCCATTGAAGCTGGTGAGGGAGGGACTGGAACATCTGGAATTTTGGGCAGCTGTTTTGCAACACTTGGTGTTTGAAGAGGGGGAAATGCTATTTTCAGTTACCCCTGCATTGCCATGTCAGATCCTGGCCTTTCTCAAACTCTTTTTTTCTTCTGTTCACTGAAAAGACGTATGCTTGCTTTCTTTATTTCTTCCCACTGTTAAAATGTACATTTATGTACATATATACAGGGAAAATATGCTGAGCTTTTCAGAATAATCTCTGAAAGCCTTACCATCACCTGTTCTTTTTTTCAAAAGTAATATATCTGGTCTTTCTGAAATTATTTTTTTCCTTCCCCACAGTAGGACAATCAGTTGCTGGACCAGTTTGCATTAATCCTAAACCTACATTATTAATTTACTGTACAGCCACTTGTTCACAGTGCTTTGTTTTTAAAGTGTGATCAACTTTTTTTGTGCAGTCTAAAATGTAGCTCCGCACAGACAGCCAGCACGAGACGCAGAGAAGGTTCACATTCAGCTTAAACCCAAAAAACAGGTAATGTTTGAATAGAATATAGACATTATCCAAGCCCTCTGCAAAGGATTTTTGAACTCATCTGAAAACGTGAATTTAACCTAGGAGGAAATCCAAGGTACTTTGGTATTATAACCTTAAACCATAATATGGACAAGATGACACACAGGAAAATATATGGTAGCAATTTCACTATAAAGTGAAGATTTTTCAATAAGTCTTCCTAATAAATCACAGCCTGATCTCTGGGCTTCCCTCCACGCACGCACGCGCGCGCTCACTCACTCACTTATGCAAGCACGCATCTTTTTAAGAGTGTTACTCATTTAGCAAGGATGACTCATTTCTTTTCCTGTTTTAACTTTTTCCTAAAAATCACAGCTTTTGGAAGCTCATGTAATGCCACACATTTTCCAGAGTCTACAGCTGGAGAATGCCAGGAGGTGTAGCCTTCCGTGAAAAAGGCATCATGAGCAAAACAAGAATAGCATCCCTTACAGCTCAGAAAATTGTTTCTTTAATGTGGAAGCACTGGAGATACTTGGTCTGTATTCACCCAGCTTATTTTGCTCCTCTGGCATCATGAAGCTCAGGGAAGCAGAAATCTAACCACTTCTTCTTAATGGGAACTTTCTTTCTTAATAGATCCAAAAGACCATCAGTGAATACTTCCCACCTGAATGGCTGCAGGTAAGCACTGCTAAGGTGAGCACACTGTCTACTGAAGTAGCTCTGCTGACCTTCTTCCCGTGCTGGGGAAACCATACCCTTATCATAGTCCAGACTTCAAACACTGGACCGACTGCAGTACTTCCCTTCCCCTGTATCCTACTTTAAACTTTATTTAACTGAAATTGTGAGAGTTCATCACAAAAGATGAATCAATTTCTAGGGATTAGTCACATAAATACCTCCTGATGCACCTACATTCTCATGCACATGGTTTTGACCCAATAAACCTGGAGAGTCTCAAATGCTTTAATTCATTCATCAGAATTTAACAGAGGGCTGGATAAAAGGGTGTGTTTGTGTAAGGCTGGCTACAGCAATATCCACTCCAGTTTAAACCAATCTTAATGTGTTTCTTGTTTCTTGGTGCACGTTACACCAATGTGGGCTCTCTCTCCACGCTCAAATGAAACAGCAGGTTAGCTGTATTGCCCACCACTTTACTGTAAAAGTGCTCTGGAACTTCAGTTATCTCATGCCTGTGAAATCTTCAACTTGCAAAAGAAATAAGTGAAACCCAAGTGTGTGTGTTTTACTGATGAGTCACCACAAACATTATTGCTGAGGTACCCCAGATGATCTGATAAACTTGGTCTGGATGGTTCCAAGGACCTGTGAGTAAGGAAGGTCTTAGCTTTCCTCTTTCTTCTCCATCTCTCCTCTGTTGTGATTTGGTAGATGTCTCATGCAAAACTGACTTTGGGCTGCTGAAGGACACTTGACCATATCTGGAAGTTTGCCTAAAATTTCAACTGTGAATATGCATTATTTCTGTTCAATGCTTATTACTATGCATATCTAATTAGTGGTAGGTTTGGGATATTTATCTGCAAAGGCTAACTAGAAAGTGCCCGTAAGGGAATTGGAAATGTAGATTGTCAGGGTTGCCATTTATCTTCATGCTGGGAGTCCTCCCACTCGCCTGTGAAACAGGGTAGCTTCTGCTGATTCTCTCATTTAGCAAAGTGTCTCTATTCAACATGGATCATAAAGACCAAGTTTAAAAACTAACCTTTATTTTCAGTACGAGACATGATTTGAAGTCCATAAAATTTTCAAGATGAGCTTTTATGACCATGAATACTTTCCCATCAGTTTTTTAATCAACCTTGAGAAAGGAAGATCGACTTTAAAAATGCCCACTCTAAGACTTTTGGATCAGTAAGGTGATACCAACAACAGTAGTAAGGCTGAAGTTTAGCTACAGGTAAGTGTATCTTCATCTGCAAAAGATGAAGAAAAACATTCTCTACTTTCTTTTGAGCTAACCATTTTGATTTTGAGATTACTTTTACACCAACCAGCAGATATTATCCACAATGTCCAGACATCACAACAATGGTGCTGAAGAAAAATAGTCTGTGTTTTTCCTCAAAAGGGAAAAAAGGGAGTAGGTTGCAATGGAAAATGAGTGGTTTTTCATGAAAGAGTAGAACAGCTGTTCCAGTTTATTATCAGTGGGCTCCACATGACTTCATATGCCCACATCGAGGCGGGGGGGAACCAGGAACAGGACAGCATTATCTGAGGACTCTTAGCTTGACTCATTAGGGGAGAAAATTAATAAAAGAAATTCTAAAGCTGAAGATAGAAATCCATTGGAGATACATAGAGAGGGAGGCATTAAAAACCCGGGACTAGTATTTCATATATTACCATTTTCTGTTTTATGCATCAGCCACTCTCTAAAACGTGAGTATGACTTGACTTGGTTAATATTTGAATACAATGAGAAATTGTATTGCAGCTCCCTCAAAATTGGTATAATTTTTTTTTCCCTAAACTAGCAGATAAATATCTGAGAAAAACAGTACTACTTCTGTTAGTCATTGTGCAAATAATTTTTGGTGTTTAACTACATCATCTTATGTGGTTAGCAAATGATTACCTTTTAGTAAAATTTACACGTGAAAGTAAATAAAGGGTTACATTCCCACCTGAAGTCTTGCTAATTTAGGTTTTCAGAAATCTGTCTCACAAGATGAACAAACTTTCTCCTAGCTTTCTCTTTTATTTGCCCCCCCCCTTTTTTTGTTGTTTTGTTGTTGTTTTTAGCATATGTAACATTACCTGCTCTTTTCTTCTCAATATCTTCCACCCAGTTTTACTATTCCCCTGGCTTTATTCTCTCACTGCAGGCTACCCTCTTGCCTTATGTTTTCCCAGTCACAACATGCCTATGCACTTACAACCCTTCCCCTGTGCAGTGTTGACTGCTCCATTTTTAAACACTGTTCTAACGTTAACAATTTTCATGTTGCTAATATCAGGCATGATAAGTAGCTGATATTTTAATGTTTGGAAACTGAAGACAACAGAGGTGAAGCGACCTGCTCAAAGCCACCTACAGAGTTAAGACAGAGCTGTGAGTCCAGAGGTCCCACTTTTCTTGGCCCTAATTGCACAAGGAGTTATTCAAAACACTCGATTTTGCAAAAGCCTCAAGCTCAGTGGGACTACTTGTGTGTGAAAACTCAAGTATGCATCTAAATAAATAGTGCCACTGCCATATTCTGTCTGAAAACATGCGTTTTCTTTGGACATATATACTTGGCTTCATTGGAATAGATTTAGGAGTGACTGGAGTAAAGTGCAGATGGAGAATGGCTTGAAAACACTTAAAAAAATATAGCACTCAAAACATAACAGTGTAAACTAACAAAACCTGGGAAGCCTCAGAAGCCATCCAGATGTGGATTTCAACCTGATCTGAAAGACGGTCAAAGGTTTGCTCTTGCTCCAATTTATTTTTTTTTTCTGTTTGTTTTGTGGTGAAGTAAGAAATCTGTGACTTGTAGGTTAAACAATCATATCAAACATATTTGAATAATTTTTGTTTTGCTTGGTCCTGCCTTGGTTTTTGAACCAGTATCAGGGTCTGGTATTCATTTGGGGCAGGAGCAAAACACCATGCAATGGGCGCTTAGTTCTAAGGAAAGGAAGAGGAAAGGAAGAGGAAAAGGGAAGAGGAAAGGAAGAGGAAAGGAAGAGGAAAGGAAGAGGAAAGGAAAGGAAAGGAAAGGAAAGGAAAGGAAAGGAAAGGAAAGGAAAGGAAAGGAAAGGAAAGGATGCGATGCAAGGTATTCCACTGGCCGCAGCAACTGGGAAATCCTGATTTTCCAGTTTTCACATTCCTCTGATGTCCCTGCACCCCTGCCACCCCCTATGACATCCTTCATAGCACTAGGGACAGCCTAGATTTTGGCTGAATTACTGTGTGCACTGCAGGGCTGTCCTCTGCACGTCTGCTTGGACCCAAACCCAGCCGCTCTCGATGGGGCATCTCTTCAATCAGCTGCTGGTTTCTCTAAAGCTGCATGCCTCTACCTCCTCTCCCAAGTTTGGCAGAAATCAGCCTCCAAGCTCAAATGCTGTTTGCCTGCCTTTCCCCTTTCATCATCTTTCCAAAATAGACAGACAATGCAATTGCATAAGTCTTATTTCCTTTGGAAGCAAAGCTAAAAAAGAAGCTCCATGCATAGTGGCTTGTAGATAGATAACCATCATGGGATAAAAGGAAGTCAGCATTTGGAACAAAACTATTTGACAGTGATGAAACTAGTGGAATTCTATATGTATTAGCCACTTTCAAATATTTTCAGATCATATTCTTGCATGGTGTAAATCCAGAGAGCTCTACTAATTTTAACATAGCAGTGCTACTTACAGTAAGTGCTGGTCCAAATATTAGAATTTAGAAACAGCCTTTTTTCCATTATTTTTAAATTTTGCTCTGTAAAAATACTGACCAAGGCAACTTGTCTGACAAATATGAAAGGTACAGTCAAATTCTAACGCTTTTCCATATGGAGAGCAAGATGTTAAAGAGCAAATCATAAAACTGTCAACTTAGTTTTTGAGGTTTTTCCTGTCTAAAAAAAAAGAATAAAGCCAAATCACAGCCTAACAGATTTTACTTTGTTTAGATTATTTTCCTGTGCCATATAACCTAGTCAGCACAATGTGCCCTAGGGAATGCTTTGTGCTTTGTACTTTTTACGTTCTTTAATCTCATGTTGCAGCAGTGCCACACCAGGTGATGTCGGAAGAAATTTTGAAGCAAACCATCATTTCTGACAATGGATCTTACTCAACTCTGTGCAGTAGGAATAGCCAGTGGTGAAATCAACCAAGTCCTCCACAATACCTATAAAGAAGATAGAGATCAGACAACACTGCCCTTTTAACACCTTGCTTCTCCAGTTCATCCAAACGACACTTTTTAGTGCACCGTTGGGCATGGAGGCTTTGGCATGGAGGTTTTAGCATGGGGTTAAGTTGAACAAGCTGGAAACTGGTCTATATAGTGGCTGTTGCCTGGTTCCATCAGCTCCTGGACAGGTGACTTGGTTCACTGAAGGGGTGTTAGTATGAACAACATTAGTTGGCATGTTCAGATTCTAAGTAGTGATCTGGACTATCATTCTCATAAATTGTATGTAGAAGTTCCACAGCAATGTTTTTGCATTTATGTGCTCAAGACACTATAAAACTAGGGACAGGATATGGCCACTCAAGCGAAAAGGAGAGTCCACTCTGAAGAAAACATTCAAGCTACTTCTGATATCACCACTTTTGAAATCTCATAAATCACCTCAAAAAATGTAAAGGAAATAAAGGTTCTCAAAATTATAATAGATGGGCTTATTTGACATAACTTGGAATGAGTAGCTGTTTGGCTGGCATATAAATTTCTACTGTGTCCTTAGGATGTGAAATATTTTAAATAGATTTCAGAGCTGAGAATTTAGACAGGAAAAAGAAGTAAAATCTTGGGAAAAAAAAAGAGGAGTAAACTTTTACGTTACTAATCTCTGAATCACTTTATTTTTTTTCCCCAGCAAGAAAGCAACTGCAAATTTATATTCCTGTAAAAGTAAACAAACTGTGATTCAAGTATACAATACCAGGCATAAACAAAGGCATCGGTGATAAACAACTACAGGATGCCATTTATTGTCACAGAAACACAGGCGGGCATAAACCCCACTCATCAGTCAGGTTTATAATTTTAGAATATTTCCTCATAGCTTGGGCAAGTGGATAAAAGCAGTAACAAAAAATCTTCAGTCTTCCCCTTTTATGCATGAAAGCAATGTATGTGTATATGTGTGCTTTCTATCTCACGAACTCTAGCTGGAATACACAACCCATCTGCAGTCCAATAGTTCAGAAAGCAAATAAAACCACTCAGAACATACTCTTATTATAAGCTTTGTGATTTTAAGCCAGTTTTAGATTTGTACAGGACCTGAAATCTGCTGGGGCTGGCCAATTACGAAAAAAGGCCATAGTGTAACTAAGGATAACAAGGTTTCCCAACTTCTAATGAAAGTAAAAAGGACTTTTCCACTGCATTCCTCCTACTTGAGATGCCCATCAAGTGGGTTTGCCCCCATCTATTAGGCAGATACACCTCCCTACATTTCTTTTCTAAAATTAGCACTACACTGAGACATGGGTTATTAAATTTCTAATGCTTCTAAAGTTTTGCTGCCCAATCACGCACATGAACATAGCTTTTCAGTAGTGAAAAATTCATACATTTCCCACCTCTTCTCCACATACTCTCTAATGAGAACAGGATCCTCTATTCACTGTGACAAACTCTGATCACAAAGTAAACCTTCTCCTTTCCTTTTTTTTTTCTAGCACCAGTTATCCTAATTATACATTACTATCCATTCCCACAACAAAACCCCTTTCAACTCACAGACTAGGAAGTTCACATCATTCAAACAAGTCAGTGAAAGACCTAGGAATGATTAAACCTGCAAAGGGATGGTTGAAGCTACACTTGGGTAGTACCAAGCTAACCCCAGCCAACACGTCCTGTTAGCCACTGTCCATGTCCATTGCACAGAGGTATAAGCTGGACACAAACTCAGATACAACTGTCAGCAGCTCGTGTCTATCTTTCCAAAGATCTCCAGTCCCCAAAAGTCAAACAGCACGACCAGAACCAGGTCTGCTCTGGCAGCTCAATGCAGGGGTAGATTCCTCTCTAAACAGCTTGTGGTCAGTAGGATGTTTCTTCAGCTTTCTGTTTTCTCCTCTGTATTGAGTCTGGGGGAGATGGAGTTCATTTCCTCACAGCACCCATAGCCAACAAGGTGTTGGTAACACACCAGGGTTTTGGCTACTGCCGAGCAGTGCCGGCACACATCAAGGCTGTCTCTCCAACATTTCTCACCCCCCTCAGCAGTAGGCTGGGGGTGGGCAAGATGCTGGCAGGAGATATGGCCAGGACAGCTGACCCAAAGTGACCACAGGGATATTCCATACCATATGACGTCTGCTCTGCAGTAAGAAGCTGAGAGATAGGGGGAGGAATGGGGGGCATTCATTTTTTGTCAACGTTTGTCTTCTGGAGCAACTGCTACGCATTCTGAAGCCCTGCTTCCGGGGACGTGGCCAGACATCACCTGCTGTTGGGAAGTAGAGAATAATCTTTTGGTTTTTTGCTTTGCTTCCGTGTGCGGCCTTTTGCTTTTGCTACATTAAACTGCCTTTATCTTGACCCATGAGTTTGGGGTTGTTTTTTCCATGTTATTTTTTTCCCCTCCACACCCTGCTGAGGAGGGGAGTGACAGAGCGGCTTGGTGGGCACCTTGTGTTTAGCCAAGGTTAAACCATCACATCCGCCTATATTTTCTGTGAAAGGAGAGAACTTCTTGTCCTGTTCTTCCTCAGCTTTTGAAGGTCTCCACTAACTACTGAATGTTTCCCTGTCTCTGGACCCTTGAAGATGCATTGTATGCTGGCAGGACATCTTTTTCTTACCTCCCTCTACAACAACCACATTTAAGAGCTGATGCAGCTCTCCATTTCCCTCTAGGTGCTCTCAGCATTTAATTGAAATTAGTAAGGAAATGGTCATAGGGTTGTGCTTTTGGGGCATGTACAGGATTGATTGTTAAAATAGGAATATGGGTGCTAATGGAAGCACTGAAGGTAGAAGGCAATTTCCATCACACTTCATTTCAGTGCTGGAACATAAATGATAAGTGGACTCTTTGGAATGACAACACACAAGTCAAGAGAAAATGGTCTGTTTTATTGAACACACAGGCTACATTTCCTGTCACCTGCTGAAAGATGCCCACAGCTGCCAACTTTTAAGAGAAATAAAAAAACCCCAACCCTAAAGCAAACAAAAATCCTCTAATAACCTACCATCTGTGGGTGTCTTGCCATCACATGCTGACTTTTTAATGAGGCAGATTTGTCTGACAGTTACTTTCCCTCCCTGATTGTGGGCTGTGGTTTGGGGGCCACGAGCACGATTAGAAAGTGATATCATTTTCTAGGGCCTGCCATTCTCCCCCATGCTCTGATATGAAACAAGCAAAACCCTTCTGCTTTACATCTGACCTTGACAAGGGTGTTTCTCATTTCCTCTCCACTTTTTCCCTCCTAATACTTCCTGAAAACATGTGCCTGCTGAATAAATTGCATCCAGTGATTTTAATTGGCATTTTCCTGGTGTTTTTGCCTGTAGTTGAATTTTACAAACATAAGGTCCTTTTAAAGGGAAGGGTGAGATGATTTCTCCTTTGACAGCATACTAGCCATGATCTTTTCTCCTGTTACCATTCCCCATCTCTATGTTCACCTGGATGGTAGCTGCTGTGCCTGCTAGTATGGTGGGGTTTGATGAATGCCATGCTTCAAAAACACATCAACAAATCAGCCTTCCTCAGTGAGGTATTTAGAAGCAGAGACAAGGACATCACCCTGTTTACGTAGGTATATAACAGAGGCTTTGCTAAATACCTGCGTAAACAGGATGATGTTCTTTTCCTCCTTAGGTGGGTCATCTCGACTTGAAAGAGACATCGGAATGAATATTTGTTCATAGAAGTATTCCACTTATATCTCAGAATAGGTAAATGACGAAAGAAAATGGGCACAGCTGCAAGGATAATTCAGGTAATTTCAGCAATCATGAGAATAATGTTCTTGCAGATTCCAGTAGTGCTGTATTATGTTTCATCCTGAAAACATAAATATCATCCAAGTTTGGCAGGCTACTGCTTAAAAGTTAAAGTGACATTGTTTGCAGACAACACCAAGTTGGGCAGGAGTGTTGATCTGCTTGAGGGCAGGAAGGCTCTGCAGAGAGGTCTGGACAGGCTGGATTGATGGGCGAAGCCAACTGTATGAAATTCAACAAGGACGAGTTCCAGGTCCTGCACTTTGGTCACAACAACCCCAGGCAATGCTACAGGCCTGGGGAACAGTGGCTGAAGAGCTGTCTGGAGGAAAAAGACCTGGGGGTGTGTTTTGGGTTTGCGTGACAAGGTTTTGGTAGCAGGGGACTAGAGGAGTGACTTCTGCCAGAAGCTTCCAGAAGTTTCCCCCATGTCTGACAAGCCAATGCCAGCTGGCTCCAAACTGGACCTGCTGCTGACCAAGGCCAAGCGCATCAGTGATGGTGGTGGCACCTCTGGGATAACAGAGCTAAGAAGGGGGGAGGGGGGGGGGGGGGGGGGA
>VWZZ01003894.1:19874-44866 GCA_013399095.1 Psophia crepitans
GAAGAAAGAGGGGGAGGAGGTGCTCCAGGCGCTGGAGGAGATTTCCCTGCAGCCCCTGGAGAAGACCATGGTGAGGCAGGCTGTCCCACTGCAGCCCATGGAGGTCCATGGTGGCGCAGATATCAACCTGTAGCCTGTGGAGAACCCCATGCTAGAGTAGGTGGAGACATCTGAAGGAGTGTATGACTCCATGGGAAGCTCTTGCTAGAGCAGGCTCCTGGCAGGACCTGTGGCTGCATGGAGCGAGGAGGCCACGCCAGAGCAGGTTTGCTGGCAAGACTTGTGACCCTCTGGGAGACCCATGCTGGAGCAGTCTGCTCCTGAACGTCGGCACCCTGTGGGAGGGACCCAGGTTGGAGCAGTTGGTGAAGAACTGCAGCCCATGGGAAGGACTCATGCTGGAGAAGTTGGTGGAGGACTGTCTGCTGTGGGAGGGACCCCAGGCTGGAGCAGGGGCAGAGTGTAAGGAGTCCTCCTCCTGAGGAGGAAGGAGCGGCAGAGACAGTGTGTGATGAACTGACCACAACCCCCATTCCTGGTCCCCCTGCGTCACTGGGGGCGAGCAGGGAGAGAAATGGGGAGGCAAGCTGAGCCTGGGAAGACGGGAGGAGTGTGGAGAGGGGTTTTAAAGTTTGGTTTTATTTCTCACTGCTCTGCTCTGTGTTTGACTGGTAATAAATTAGATGAATTTCTCTCTGAGTTTAGGCAGTTTCGCCTATGATGGTAACCGGTGAGTGATCTCTCCCTGTCCTTATCTTGACTCAGGAGCCTTTCATTACATTTCCTCCCTGCTGCCCAGCTGAGGAGGGCACTGATAGAGCAGCTTTGGGGGGCACCTGGCCTCCAGCCTGGGTCAACCCACCAGAGCCCTTTTTGGCACAGCTCTGGGGACAGTCTAAGTGTGGGCTGAGTGTCTGATCGGTCATTGAGTCAATACATTGCCTTGTGTTATCACCGGCTTTGTATATTCTACGTACTGTTGTTATTTTCCTCTCCCTTTGCTGTCCCAGTAAACCGTCCATATCCCAACCTACAAGGTTTGCCTCTGGCTTCCCGTTCTCCTCACCACCCTGCCAGGAGGAAGGGTGAGCGAGCGGCCTCATAGTGCTCAGGTGCCAGCTGGGGCTGAACCACAGCACGGTGTTGGTCAACAGCTGACTGAATATGAGCCATCAGTGTGCCCAGGTGGCCAAGAAGACCACCAGTGTTCTGGCTCATATCAGACATAGTGTGGCCAGCAGGGTGAGGGAAGTGATTGTCCCCTTGTACTCAGTGAGGCTGCACTTTGAGTACTGTGTTCAGTTTTGTGCCATCGCTCCATGAAAGACATTGAGGTGCTGGAGTGTGTCCAAAGAAGGGCGATGAAGCTGGTGAAAAGTCTAGATAGCAAACCCTTTGAGGAGTGGCTGAGGGAACTGGGGTTGATGATGATTTTCTGACCACTTTCTCTCTTATTAATCCAACTAATTGGTCACAATGACTGAAAGCAGAAGATAAAATATTTGTGTTGCCAGATGAAACTAGTCCTACATTTCAGAATTGCAGTGGTCTTCAATAAAAGCTGAAGTGGTTTTTGCTTCCTTTTCCCTTTATCTACATGGCGACCACAAATTAACTAGTACTGAAGTCTCTGTAGAAATGACTTACTGACTAAAACTATCACAAAATGGAATTGTACTCATTTTTTAAATTATGACTGTATGTTCACTTCCTGTTTCTCAGTAAACTGCCCTCTTTATGAGACCTCCACCAATAAAATGTCGCTTTTTAGTAATCTGCACTGAACTGTTAAATGTCACATTAGCATCCCTTGACCTTCTTGTGTTTTCAGGATCTGGCTGAGTGCCTGCTGTTAGAGGCAGCCTGCAGTGGGACACACACAGGGCACAAGCAAAAGACCACTTGAGTGATGAAGACATTAAATGGTTCACAGAAGTTCACTTAATGGTTTCAGGAGAAATGAGACGAGGATGATTGTAGTTAACATGTAGTAGACAGCTGCCTTTCATAGAAGCACACTCCAGAACCAAGACCCCAGTTGCTGGCGAGGAAAGCTAAGTCCTACAAGACTAATACAGAGGACTAAAACATCAGTTTGTCAAAAGATAAAGGAGACATTCATAGTCATCATTCTCACGGTATTTCCTTCAAAATGCATTGATCAGACTTGCCTGACTGTAAAAAGTTTGTTCCAGAAAGTTTTCAGCCATGGTGGGGAGGAATAATCAGGTTCTTCTATCAATAAAGAGACATTTTTCGGAGAAAAACTATAGAGAAAGCAAGTATCACAATACTTCACATTTTATTCAATTGAGCTGCAGACATAACTGGGGGGTGGGGGATGGGGGAGAGAAGCAAAAGCAGGTCCAACCCATCATCATGAAATCTTATGACAATATGAAAGGATAAAAAACCTGGTAGAATTCAACAGGCTAATTTAATAAAATGTTATTAGAACGAATTCTTTAGACTGGCTTAATAGTTGGTTCACTAAGACTGTTGAAATTCCATTCTGTTGCAGTAATTTCCATACATAGAAGAAATCTTTATTCCTACACAGCCTTATCAATTTCACTGTTTTCTCGTTCTTTATTAAAAGAACATTAAATGAAAACAACACAGCAAAACTGCTTGGGGAAAACAGCAGTTTCTAATCATTCCTGTTCCTTGTACCTCACCATATCACACAGAGAGGAAAGTAGCTTTCAAACAAATATGCCACATTAAAGAGCCAGCATGTGGTTTTAAGATACTCAAAGACTAGGTTTTTAGGGATATGAGGTTGCTGTGACGTGGGCTAAAGAGGGGCAAGGGGGGTAAATTTGGCATAATCACATGGAAAATCTGGCACTGGACCAAAATTTTAGAGAATTTAAAGAAAATTTTTCCTGCTGACTCCTCACATCCTGATAATGAACAAAATTCTGCACTGGTAGGGTCTTATAAATGAACAAAAGTTGAGATGCAATCTGTTTATCCCAGTCTCTGAAACGTCACATATTCGTGTTCAGTATAGACTACTCAGGACAGAGACTGACTGCCACAGAGCTACCACCTCAGTCAGCATCTCAGGAAGGTACTTCTACCTGCTGTTAGCAACGAGGCTTCCAGAAAAGGTGTACCTTCATAGCTCCACTTCATCCACTTGCTGAAATCAGGCCTGTATGTTACCATGACTCCCAGAGGACCTGCCCTCAGGACAACGTGGGCTCTGAACAGTGCCAGCTGGCTCTCCAGTGCCACCAAACAAAAACTCAAGGTTTTCCTCAGTGAACTGACAGAATCACCCCAAAGGCTGCATGTCTGGGCACACTTCATCAGAGTCATCCATGAACTAAAGAAAAATTAAAAAAAAACCCACAAAAAATTAAGAACCTGAATGAGATATCTGAAAAACATGACTCAATGATAAGGTCTTCATCATAGTCTTAGGGTTCCTTCTTGTTCTTACACCATATTTCTTCTACTGCTGTGAGCCAACAACAAAAAATGTCAAGGCTGTCACAATTAGGTTTAGGCATATCTCTGTCCTTTGACAAGTTTATAGAGCAAAGCCATAATGAAACAGCTGCAGCACTTCTCAGACTAGAAAGCTCTGTTTCTATTATGTATATTGCACTTAGAAACACATTATCTCAATTACATCTTAGAAACAAATCTGTAGATGTTATTCAGTAAAGAGCCAGTACTCAACTTCCATGTTCCAAAAATTTAGGACCGGAAGTGATCACCATGCACATTATGAAACACAGGCTACAGACTCCTATTTTAGCATAGCGAAGAACAGTCCTTAAAAGGCAATTTTCAAAAGGCAACAAGGGTAAGATTCATCCCTAAGAAGACAACCGGCATAAAATTAATCAATTTGTCATAGACAAGTGACATCCATAATGCTAATCATAGAATCATTAAGGTTGGAAGAGACCTCAAGGATCATCCAGTCCAACCGTCCCCCCACCACCTATTACCCACTAAACCATGTCCTTCAGTACCATGTCTAACCTTTCCTTAAACACTCACAGGGACGGTGACTCCACCACCTCCCTGGGCAACCCGTTCCAATGCCTGATGACCCTTCCCAAGAAGAAATTTCTCCTCATCTCCAACCTAAACTTCCAAGCTCGGATGCTAATTCTGCAGGCTCACAAAAGCAAACAAAATTACCCTGTTTGCTGGCTACCATGGAAATAAAAAAAAAAAAAAAGAAGAAAACCACACAATAATACTTTGATGTATGACCAGTACCTTCACATATAAGAAGGAAGCCACTGGTCTCTCACTGATGAGAACAAGAGAGGTTAACTGTAGTATCCCCTGCATGAATCTATGAAAAAAATCAACAGACTTCTCCCCTTTGTGCTAGGAAGTAGAAGGGAAAAGTAATTCCAAAAAGGCAAAGCAACTTACACAAACCTTCTTTTGCCTTCACAGCATCATATGTAACTCAATAAAGCAAGAACTGGAGGGAGGAGTCAGCTCTTGTGCCTGAATATCAGACACAGGATCTCATGTCCACCATGGAGTTGACCTGTAGAGATATGGATGTGTTATTGAATATCATGTTACATATAGTCATGTTCTAATTTAGCTGCACACATTTATTCTTCATTATTAGAGTAGCTTCCTTTGTGTCAGGAGTTATCTGACAGAGTAAGTCTTTAATAAGAAAAAAAAGCAGAAAAGAAAGTAGGATTTTTAGGCCCTGCAGGAACCTAAAATTTGGGCACCGAAGCCCTGGAAGCAGAGCCTGTGCAGCACACTGACTGCTGTGCTCCAAGTGAGATCACCACTTCTCCTCGTCCAGGACGGGAGGAGAGAGGGTGAGGTGAGCCAGAGGGCGGACAGATGTGAGTCTGCAGTGGGGAGGGGAAAGAGGAGGGAAAGATTGAACAGGCAAATGTGGAACACAGGCAGAGGACTGATGCACTGGAAATTATGCTCTTCAGCACTTTTTCTTTCCCCCTGACTTCGCAGCACCTTCAGATTGTATGAGCCAAGACTCATTACAATGTTGGCAAATGCACTCTCTTTTTTTTTAAAGAAAAACTGAGCAGCTGGAAGTCTTAAAAAAACGGGGGCCGGGGGAGGGGGGAGGGCAGGCTGAGAAAAAGCAAATCTAAAGTCTCTGGATTTCAACACAGGCTTCAATGTGATATTCTCAAGGAATGAATGCCATGCCGTCACAACCAGTGAGTCAAACCTGCCATGGCTGAGTTAACCGATGAATGCAGTCCAAGCCCAAAGCTTCAGGACAGCATAAAGGCCTGCATTGAGGTGAGATTCTGCTCTCTGAAAGCAGAGATGTGGCTGCAGAAGTTAGTCCTTGAGATCCCCGAGGTGCTCAGAAAGCAAGGCTCACCACAGACTTCTCCAGCTCATACACGCAACATCAGGAGCCTGTAAGATTGGGTAAGCATTAAAATCAGGCCTTTTAGGGAAGAAGAAAATTGGTCTTATCAAGCATAGGACTATCAGAGTCCTTATCAGAACAGTTACTGCTTTAGTCTGGGACCTTGCACTGACTCTACCAGACATTCCCAGGGGACACAATTCTTCTAACACTGTGAGATACCTTGCCCCCACTGGCAGTTTTCTTAACCCATGGCACAGCTAGGAATTGGCACCCTCCAGCACGAAGAATGCTGTCTTGGAGTTTTTATCCCATTTTGCATGCTGATGGATGCTTCCTTTCTTCGTCGTAATATCGGATCCTCCTCAAATCTGCTATGCTTGTATACACAGTGATGCTTGTAGCAGAGAGCTTCAAAGACTAACGTCATGGTATTGTTTCAAACTTTCAGTTTACTTCATTTTCATGGGTTTTTTTACCCTTCAATTTAACTGACCCCAACAGGATGAGAATATTTAAATAGGACACCAGAATGACATACTTTGCCATGTTAATTTTTTCTTCCTTTTCTGTAACACCCATTTTCTGACCTAAGAAGTTTGTTCATTTTTTTCATAAGGAACAGCTTGTTATCTTCAAAAATAAACCACTGACTGTCAATATGAGAAGATGCAGGGGCACGGTGAGAACAATCTGCAAGGCCGAATGATATAATTACAATACTTTCACCTTTATTTTCTGCCTCGGTCTCTATGTTCCTATCCCTAATATTTTAATAAGGTGTACTGAGCAGGCATTTTCATTGCACCTCTGTCTTTCTGACACCACGGAAAGGTTATGGTGGTATTTGCTCAGCTGCAGTATAAAGACTGAATGGCTTTTGAGTGTAAAAATCTTGTCTTGAAACACCAGAAGGTAGATAAAACTACACTGCAGGATAGGATTTGTTTGCTGGTGTGTTAGAGTGACCATCTGTGCAAATCCTCTATTTCAACACCTAGAGCTGTGCCTCACAGAGATGAAAGCAGAACAGTCACCATCTTCCAGGAACCTTCTTGGCAAGAGATTTCAACCTTTGGCATAACACCATTTCAAGGCAATCAATTAGCCTGCAAATCCAGAGGCTAGCACATCTGGATGACCTTGTAGGCCACCTAAGTTGAAAAGATTTCCTAGAGGAGATGGCTGAGGTGCTGCCTAACACACTGGTAAAGCCTTCAAACCGAATGTCAGAGTCAATCTTAGTCTTCACAGCCCCTCTCATACAATCACCTAAAGCTTTTTCTCGTTTTCCATCTTTGCTCACTTAAAATAATCTCTGCATACCTGCGTTGCTCAGAGTCAGTAGCAAAGGACCACTCAGGACTTAGGGAAGTGGCCCTGGAAGAACAGTTTCAGAGTGTCCCCGAAGACAGCTGCCTCTCCCCGAGCTGGTGGAGCACACACCCTCATGAGGCACAGTCATGGCTGACCCTTCAGTCATCTGGTGTTGACACACTGACTGCCACTGCTCCGTATAACCCTAATGACCAATGACAGGAGGGAAGGCAGAAGTCCCAAGCCTTGGTCATCACAAAGATGGTCATTGACTTTGTCACAATCCACTTGTGATCCCAGTGGAACTGTGTGGGTTGCTCGAAATTTAATGTGCCTGCCAGCACACTGGTGGCTACAAGTAATTTATTTTAGTGCAAATGTCACTGTGGCTCCATTGACAGTAAATGATCATTTTGGATTTGAACTAAGGAGACCAAGGACAGAATTTGTTTATTTTCCAGTTTTTAGTTAAAACTCTGGTTGCAGAACAAACTTACAAAATGCTGCTTGCTGAGCTGTAAAATACCATAGCAAGAAGTTGTCATCTTATCTTTTTTGCATTATGCCAATGCTTGTAATTTTTATTTGTAGTTTCCTTTTTTTAAAAAAGGACTTTTTTTTCCCTGCAAACACCTGATGTAACACAGCCTGAAACACAGGGAACAAATATATCTATTACTGCCATAGCTAGCTAAACACTGCTCACTTTCTCTTGTGCCATAAAGAAAACACAGTTATATTCACTCACAGAGAATAACTGCATTCATGGCACTTGGTATGCTGCTATTTTTACTTCAACCCTAAACTTAGATTGTACATTTTCAACAGTAGAAAGGGCAAAAACTTTCTCAATTGATTCTGATCCTTATTTCTTGGGACCACATAAAATTAAGGACACTTCAATTAAACAAATCCAGCAATGCTTTGAGAGAAATAGACAATCACTGGATTAGAAATAAAGCTTGTGATTTACAAAAGGCTATTTGGTGCACTACAGATGGACTACTTGTACAGCTAATTATTTTATATTAATTTGTTGGTTTCCTAGAAAACAGACAACTCCATGCACTAGGTTAATGCATTCTCACATGTTAATTAATACTTACTGCATGAGTGAACCAGTATGAATGCTACACTGGGCTGCTCACCTTTTGAAATCAGACAAACCATGATATACCAGGGTTGCCCTGACCTGTTCCTCAGATTTCATACTCACAAAAAAAGGATCTAAATTAGAAGTGTGAGTCTCATAAAACTAAAGGAAACAAACTACATGGTCGCATTTCACTGTTTGGTTTTTTTTTCTACAATGACTCTGGTAGGAATTAAGCTCATAATGTCAGGGTGCGGTTCATAACCTCAGGGTTCCCTTATGATTTCATTATGTTATTTACTTGTGTACTTATACTAAGGAGTTACTGTGCAATGAATGAATGACAAAACTTCAATAGCTCCCAACTTGCTCTGGAATTATACTGGTATAAATCCCTCTGTATAGTGTTTATTCAATCTGAAGGCAATTTTAGCAAAACCCTGATTCTTTCTTTTCCAGGATGACAAAATACTGGGCCTTTATCCTTTGGATAAGAACATATGAAAGCTGTGGTATGGGTCATGATGTTTCCAGCATGATAGCCAGATTAGGTAGCCACTCTGTAAATCGAGTGGCATAAGTGTATCCCCAGAAATAGACAGGGCTTTTACCTATTTATATTTCAATATGAGGTGCAGAAATGAAGGAATCCCAGATCTTGGTCACCAAGTAATCTGTTTTATCAGCTCTGAACAGAACAGAGTAACAAATTCTTCTCTGAAGAACTTGAAGCTTTATTTCACCTATTTGACAAGAACAAAACCAATTAAAAAGAGAGTGCTGTTTTGATATATATTGCATAAAGTAGCATACACAGAATCACAGAATCACAGAATCGTAGAGGTTGGAAGGAAACTCGAAAGAACATCTAGTCCAACCCCCCTGCCAAGGCAGGACCACCTAGAGCACATCACACAGGAATGTGTCCAGTTGGGTTTTGAATGTCTCCAGAGAAGGAGACTCCACAACCTCTCTGGGCAGCCTGTGCCAGTGCTCTGCCACCCTCACCGTGAAAAAGTTTTTCCTTACATTAACCCAGAATCTCCTATGCTCCAGCTTGAACCCATTGTCCCGTGTCCTATACTGTAGCAATGTATTTCTTAAACATATTGTAACATTCAGTGAAAGATAAACTGTTATTTAGAGGAACTAATTACAGATGACAAAAGAAATTTCTGGTAGCCTGAAAAAAATCTATTAATATTTGTTAAAATACACAGGTGTTGGAATTGTACAGTGTATACTTGCCCCAATTTTTGTTTGTTTGTTTGCTTCTCCCCCCCCCCCAATAGCACTAGTTATTCTAAATATGCTGTGTATTTACACGCATGGTGGGAAATCAGGTAGAACATGTCTTTGCTATGGTGTTGTAAGGAGAATATTTACCTGATTTTGTAAAGCATCAGAAGAGAAGCAAGAAGTGTGCAGTGTGAAAACTGAAATAAACCTTTAGAAAGGAACGGCAATACATCGGGACATGAAAAATATCTCAAGTGCATACCATTTGTTAGCTCTGGGTGTAGAGCACTGCAGGCTGATGTGAGTTAGCTGGTCTAAGGATAAGAGAAAAGCTTCTGCTGTCGTACTCTTCCAAATTTAGAAAGTATGCTAAGTCAGGCAATGAATGCTCTTTTAATAATCACAAAACCAGAACTATTTCCTTAGTTTACTCACCCCTAACAAATGAAAACTTGGATTCCATTGAAATTAGAGAGGAGCTAAGATTTCACCTAGTATCCTCACCAATCTGCAAGTTCAAAGGACCAGGAAGCTTGGGATCCCCTGGGTTTTTGGTCTTTGAACACGGGAACATAAAAAAGTAAGCACCAGACTTTCTGATACTTCCCAGTCAGTCTGTGACCAAAGCAAAGACTGCAGCTTCACCCACTCACCCTGACCCGAGCTTCTTTCATGTCTGCTGTATGGAGCAGAGGAGACACTTTTCCTACCAGAAAAAAGCTTGTGTGGCAGTGCCGGCTTGTTCAGGTCTACCCAGTGAAAGAAGCTCCAAGGGACAAATTGAGAGGCACGAACGCACTTGCTGTGTCTGCTCTGCATCCCCCCCTCCCTCCCCCTTCCTCCAAGCAAGAGGTCCCAAAACTTATGAAAATATTGAATCCTGATGCTTTTTATTTTTAAACAGGAGGAAAGGAGGTGTGGGGGTAAAGGGAGTTTTGGCAGTCAGCAAAGCACTGCGCCATGCTCTGATGGGAAGGTCTCATCCAGCAAGCAAGGACAATAGCTCATTTGTGCCGGGCCCCACCACATCACCGTCACACAGGAAGGGTATCCGAAGGTCACAAAGAGCAGACTACGGCCCAACTGTATTTTCACAGGAGGAGATGTAAACCTGATGGATTGAAGGAACATTACACACTGGACCTTGCTGGGAGGCTGGTCATATACAATAACAAATTTGCAGTTAAGGAGCACAGGGGTTTAATGAGCTTTCCTTATTTCAAAGAAATCCCTTCCCTTCACCCAGATTTGGATTTTTTCTTTCTGATTCAGTGCTAGAATACTACAGCACCTCAGTTATAATCCTAACTGAGCTTCACAACTAGCATGACAAATAATTATTCTGTTGGACAATTATGAAACCCAATTAACTGGATTTCAAAGGACGGGGGAGAAACATCCAAACACTTCTTGTTCCAGCCTACAGAATAATCTGAATTCATGCTAAGTATTTTATAGGCCTCTTGAACAGAACGGACACTTTTGTGAAGTTGTTTCTCTCTCCCACAAGACTCTAACTGCAGGACGTGCCATTTGCAATTACACAGCCCTGTGGGTAGGACCATCTTCTCAAACTCTCTTTTCATCCAAACGACCTGTGGAACTCTTGGGAACAGAAATAAACCATTTTCTAGGTTTCACAAGAATTTCAGAACATATATTATGAGGAGCTTTCTATTATACAGCCAGCAGTATAGAAATATAGGTGTGAAAGGACTTGCCTGTTTGGACAAGTTTCATTTTATACAACCAGTAAGGAACTGTGTTCTAAGTGTTCCTTCTGGAAAGAATCACAAGAGAAGTTTCCTATACTTCCTTCACTCTAACAAGTCGCAAATGACATTCTCCCAAAATAGATGGAAGACAGGTATAGAGATCTAATAGACTCAAATCATACAGTGATATCATAAGAGGACTGGAGCAAGACCAAAGTCCTGGAACCCTACAGGAACACACAGTCAATAAGGTGAAAGTGCCTAGAAACTGATCTGCAGGCCACACTGCAAAGGAAGGCAATTATTCCTCCCCTCTTACATCTGGAAAAACTGCCCCTGCTGTTTTTACCTTGGGGACTATTTTCTTCTGACTAAAACTGACAAAAGGAGTAAGGCCAAGCAGAAGCAGGCCATTCAGCTGCCAGAGAAACTTATTATCAGCAGCAGCAGCAGTAACAAACCTCACAAAACACCAAGTGTCCCATCAGGCATATGAGCATATTGTAGCAATGCTTCTGTCAGGCTTCTGATCCAGCATGCACAGACTGCAGCTGCAGCTCAAAACAGTCAAATGGTCTAAAGATGACAAACAGTTGCAGCCCTCTCTTGACTAATCTATGTAGCTTCCCCACAGAATAGAAAACTGGGCATCTTTCCTAGTGGCTACCAAGCACTACAAGGACTGGCAACTTCTGCCTTCAGTCATTCACTCAACAAAGGAAACCACTTCAGCATAACCTGTACTTTTTAGTCCTGAAAAGGCAAAAGCCAACACAGCTTAAGTAAGTGACAGGCCACAGACAAATGTGTGCCTCTACAACATGACTAACACAATACCTGTGCCAAATAGAATAGATAATAAACTCTGTTATATATTTTGGGGAATACAAGTGTAAAACCTCATGCCAGCCTCCAGAAGATGAAACAAATCCAGGATTTTGTCAAATAGCTCTTTTTCAATGTCTTTCAGTGATGCTCTTGGCAGCAGAGATGTCCTTTATGTCTTGGATTGGACCGGCACATTCTTCGCTGGGTTGAAAACTGGTTGGAAGGACGGGCCCAGAGAGTTGTGGTGAATGGTGTTAAATCTAGTTGGCAGCCGGTCACGAGCGGCGTTCCCCAGGGCTCGATCTTGGGGCTGGTGCTGTTCAACATCTTTATCGATGACCTGGACGAGGGGACAGAGTGCACCCTCAGTAAGTTTGCAGATGGCACCAAACTGGGAGGCAGTGTCAGTCTGCTTGAGGGTAGGAAGGCTCTCCAGAGAGATCTGGACAGGTTGGATTGATGGGCCGAGGCCAACTGTATGAGGTTTAACAAGGCCAAGTGCCGGGTCCAGCACTTTGGTCGCGACAACCCCAGGCAGCGCTACAGGCTTGGGGCGGAGTGGCTGGAGAGCTGCCTGGCAGAGAAGGACCTGGGGGTTCTGGTTGACAGCCGACTCAACGTGAACCAGCAGTGTGCCCAGGTGGCCATGAAAGCCAACGGCATCCTGGCCTTCATCAGGAATGGTGTGGCCAGCAGGAGTAGGGAAGTGATTGTCCCCCTGTACTCAGCCCTGGTGAGGTTGCACCTGGAGTACTGTGTCCAGTTTTGGGCCCCTCAATACAAGAAGGACATTGAGGGGCTGGAGCGTGTCCAGAGAAGGGCAACAAAACTGGTGAAGGGGCTGGAGCACAGGTCTTATGAGGAGTGGCTGAGGGAACTGAGGTTGTTTAGTCTGGAGAAGAAGAGGCTGAGGGGAGACCTGATCGCTCTCTACAACTACTTGAAAGGAGGTTGTAGTGAGGAGGGTGTCGGTCTCTTCTCCCAAGTAGCAGGCGACAGGACGAGAGGGAATGGCCTCAAGCTGCGTCAGGGGAGGTTTAGGTTGGGTATTAGGAAAAACTTCTTCATGGAAAGAGTAGTGAGGCATTGGAACAGGCTCCCCAGAGAGGTGGTTGAATTGCCGTTCCTGGAGACATTCAAAAAACATGTAGACGTGGCACTCCAGGACATGGTCTAGCAGGCATGGTGGTGTTAGGTTGACGGTTATACTTTATGATTTCAGAGGTCCTTTCCAACCTTGGTGATTCTATGATTCTATGAAGGACAGACCTACTGCCAAGCTTCTTTTGTGCATGTGGAATTAAGAGGCTGGCTAAATATGCCTGGTGACAGACATTATAGCTTGGTTTGCTTGCCAGTATGAGATCAGTTCTCCCAGTGATGAGTCCAGGCTGAACAGGGATTTTGGAAGAAGGCTTCTTTCTCTTGTAGCTTGACTGAATAATCTCAGATAGTGAACACATTTGCATTTCTCCTCCTTGCTAACTTACTTACATGTGATCATAGAGATGAGGGGAAGGAAGCCCATCTTTTCATGCAACATCGTTCTCCTCCTGGAATTTGACTGAAGTCAAGAAGGCTCTCATTAGGCTTGGCCAAGGAGGTACAGAAGGCTGACCTAGCATTTCTCTAGTCTCACTTTCTTGGGGTAGCTCAGTAATACACACAATAGACTATTTACTTCACCCAGAACCGTACACTGGTTGTAGAGAGAGGATGTTCGATGGTTCCACGTTCCAGGTCCCCATATCACCTTTATGGCAACACCAATGGAAGAGAGACTCTGCCTTTCATCAGCAACAGGCTGGTAAACAGTGTGATTTAATCATTAGATGAAACTCTGAGTGTGCTTACAGTTCTTCAGGCAATTCCTTATGTCCCCTCCCACATGTCTTTGTAGAGGAATGAATTTTGTTCAGGAACATTTCATTTGCAGTACTCTTATTTACGAGCTAGATACGATGCACAATATTTCAAGTGACTATCACTTCAAGCTTCTAAATCTATATTTAGGCATGTCAAAAAGCGATTTAATATTTTAGGTGTTTCAGTCAAAATTAATTGTGGCTCCATTTCCACTCTTTTTGTTCTCTCCCCATGGGTTTATAATTATAATCAGTACAGGAGATTTTTTTGCAACAAACATTAAAAAAAATACAAAGAAAGGCAGATGGTGGGGAAATACAACCATCTGGCTTAGAACAGTCCTCTACAGGTCTACATAAAAGTATTCAAAACTCTGTTTTTTATGGTCCAGATTTCTTTGATACATAGTCATTCCTATTCCCTCACTGGAATGAGGGTTGACTTCTAGTTTTGAATTTATATCATGTCTGGATGGTATGCATGGGTTTATTAAGAACAAAGACCAATTCAACAAATACATTATAATTATCTCACTAAAACATCTACATGAAGGGCTGGAGGAGTGTGGATGAAAGGATGGGTCATTGTACAAAAAGAAAAGTTTAGATTTAGCTTTGAAAGCAGGTGCCCTGCTCAAGCTCAGCTGCCATGAGAAATGACTTCACTAATAATAGCTGTTGTCTTAAACTACACATGAGAAAGTTACAGAAAACATGAAGGTCTCAACAACGACACTTGATAGAAAACTAAGGTTTTAAAGCATTCCTAAGACCTTACAACTACATTTTCTTCTTTTTTTTTTTTTTTTTTTTTGACTCTTTCTATTTGTGATATCATTTGTTTGCATATTTCAACCCATGGTATTTGTTTTATAGCTGTCTGAAAAACTTTTCCAGAAAATGAAAAGACAAAAAAGTTCCCTGCACACAGAGACAACCATATTTTATTTATTTAGTGAAAAAAGTAAACTGGGAAGCAAAGGCAAGCACCAATACCTCAGAAAAGCTGCGGAGTATTATTAACTCCGTTCAGTTTTCCCTAAGGTAGTATGCCACTGAATACGAACCCCTTCAAAAACCCTCATTTGCACTTATTTCTCTTAACTTGAAGAAAATAAAGGAAAGAGCTATTTCTACTAATTTCTTCAGGAATTAGTTTTCCATCGATATTTTTTTGTGTAGGAATTCAAGAAATAGAAAATTGCACAGAAGCTTTTCCAGATAAAACTACGTTAGATGAGGAAACAGCACTACTGGTTTGACATAATGTGGGTTTTAAGTTACAGAGGAGAAAATTAGTTGTATTTGCTCAGCTTTTGGTGAACTTCAGCAGCATATGTAAAAATTTGTAGATACAAATTAAAGAAAACTTGAAGAGCACAGAAATCAAGTCCTCAGTAAAAGAATGCAAGATATGGAAGCAAGAAATGCTAGTATTTAAATTTATTAATTATTAATGTTACTGTGTCATGCTACAGTAATAATCCTCAATTATTCTGTAACTATATCCAGTAGTTTTCTCAAACTTCCCCTAAAGCAGCTGCTAGTACCAAGGACAGGATATGAGACGGGATGGCCCACTGGTCTGAATAATTTCTACGAACCAATGCCAACTATACAACAAGAAATGCTAAACAATGTAATTACAAAGTGTTTAATTTACGACATATTTAGGTCTCCTTGTATAACTTTGTGGACTTAACTGTGGGAGCAACAAACTGCTGTCAGGGAAGAAAACTGGCCCATGATATTTAGAAGCTACACTTTCTTTTCAACTGACTGGAAAATTCGTTTGAAGTTTACTCTACCATGAAAAGTTTGAGGAGGGCATGAAAAACAATCAGAATTGCATTGCACGGAGATTACGGCATGATTTGCTTGGGTGGCAATGTGAAGGACAAGGCCAGCAAGGGTGAACTTCATCTAGGAAATTTAGAAGTTGGCAAATCTTTACAATTACAGAAAACCAAATAAAAGAGCAATAGCATAATGCCTACCATGGCTTATCTATAGAGACATGGTATCAGCAAAAGAATCACTAAATAACCAGTGTTCCACTTTATGATAGTCTACATATGCTCAGCTGGATTACACAGGCTTTGTAGGTATGCACTGCTTGAGATTGAAGGAAATAGAGTATTTTATTGCTTTGGGGTTAAAGATTTTGTAATCCCTGCAGGTCATGGTTAACATTTAAAGTCTAAACCCAAGCACTGAAGAAAATAAAGCAATTCACTCTGGGGCTGACAGTCTGCTCATCAGACAGCAGAATTCCAGGTCAAATTACTTGACTGCGCTTACCTTTGAATGCTGACAATTCATGCGTGAGTACACTGTCTAAGCAAAAGGATGGACTCATAATTTGGTTGATAAGATTATTATCCCTTGAGATGACATTATTACAGGAGAGAGAGTTTGGTGCAGGGGTATCTAGATGTGAGCAATAGCAACTGCAAGCTAGCTGGGAATAGTGTGATTTGGAAACACAAGACTGGTGAAGCATGACAACAGCATTTTTAAAATAAAATATTATTGCTTGGGTACATATGCATTCTTCAAAAGAAAAAAAAATGAAGAGAGGTTTCCTCATACAATAGTTATAACTTCTATTCTATCAAAGCTATACTTTTCTATCAAGACACTTTTTTGAAAGAAAAGCTTCAAGCACTGTAGTCACTGATAACTAAGCACATATATAAACACTTCTCTGGTCCAGAGAGAGACTAAATGAGACTTTCATTCAATCATTTTCTTGTGCAGCATTACACGTCAACACTAATGGTATATATTAGCTTGATATGAATCAAAGGATAATTTGGTTTTCTGAAGGATCTTCTACCCAAAAAGAAAATCTCATTATACTCTCTTTATGTTAACTTAAAACCCATCTACGAAGACTGTTTTAGTAATTATTGGAATGAGCTTAAAATGGAAAACATCTTCACAAGAACTCATGCAGATTCTTAATTAAGTTAATTAATTACTCAAGTTAATTGTCAATTTTCAGAAAGGATCCAAAAAGTGTTCAAAACACAGGACAGAGTACAGGAGTGTATGGTTTTAGAGGAAAAACACTGAGCTGCTGCATGTATCTTGAGACCAACAGGAGCCAGATGCCATGCAAACCTCTGTGAATCAGGTTATAGAGTCAGTCTCCTGAGGGAGAAAGAACCGTAAAAGTGGAGCACTTTATTGGCCTGTCCCAACATTTCCTTACGAGGAAAAAAAAAATAATATGAAAGCAAGGAAAATGTTAACTTGTGGACCTGTTACTGTAATGAGTAGTGCCCCATTCTTCAACTAGACTTGTGAAAACAAGTAGTACTGATGGGTATTTTGCCATCTTTTCCTAGCATAAGGCACTATTTTGCGTATCACAAAATTTGTGCTCTAACTACTTAGCGATATATCTGACTTAAATTATAGCTTGTCATCTGTATTTCATTACCTGTGGCATTGAATCTGGGCACCTATGAGTAAGGCATCTTTCTTTCTGAGATGATGACTGAGGACAGAATGACCTAACGGTTCCTGGGAAGCTGAGCGCGTGCAGGGCATATTTCTGTATAGGTCATTAGCAAATGAATTCTCAGAGCAGAGGAAGAATAGTGATGAAGTGTTAAATTCTTCTTGGGATGGTGTTGCTCACACTGCTATTCAAAGGCTCCAGATTCTGCCAGCCTTTGTGGAGTCTTAAATGTAATTTAAAAAAAAAAAAAAAAAAAGGAAGGAGGATGCTGACAAGACACCATACCACCATACTGTGGGGGAGCCAGGATGCAAGTTATCATACCTACAGTGAAAATCCCCACCCTCACCATGATATGGGTAAACTAAGCAGGCAACTCTTAATAGCCTTTCTTCTTTATCCATGCCTTCCAGATTTCCTAGAACATCCCACCCAAAACACACAGCAGTGCCCAGTTCATGGCCATGCAGCACTGCAAGTGTTAGCACAGGGTCACCAAGAGAGGTGCAGGCAAACAGCAGGGTATTAAGAGCTAGTTTTCAGCGTTCCTGGAAAAAATACACTGGCTGCATTGTGTGTTCCCTGGTGGAGCCCAGCCAGGCTTGCCCAGATTGCTCTGCTTTCCAAGAAGTTGCATTTAGATACTAAGTTGTTTATACAGCTCTGACTGATTCTACTAAGTACATTGGCATGCAGAGGCTGAAATGTCTCTCCTGACTGTCGCCAAGGCAAATGGACAGGACTTTATACTATTATTTCACATACTAAACCTACTTTGCACTTTGCTGATTTCTCATTTATTTGTGAGGTTGTAGGTTCAGGCAGAATCACCAAATGCATACGCAACGCTTCCAAGGTCAGATTAATGGCACAATGACATCCTTCAAAAGGATGGAAAATCGAATACTTAAAACATCTTTGGCTGTGTTAAGGAAACACCTGGGTAAATGACGGAAAGCACAGCTCCATCAAAAGTGACGCTAGAGATACTTAGTGCCTCCGATATGACAACGCTACAGTTTAAAGGGTTATGGGAGAAGGCCAGGACACAGACTTCATGCGTTATCTCCAGCTTCCACTTCAGTAACAGCTACTGAATGCACCTTCATCTTTTCCAGGACTTGGAGAACACTGCACTTGAAGGTAACTTTGATGGACTTTGTATTACACCCTCAATGTAAAGTTTATTTGTAAAACAGCTTAAAATATAAATGGGAAGTTAAAAAAGAGAACACCTTACTTCTGTTGACATTTCTACAGCGTTTAGAGTTTCCCAACGTGTATCTGCCTGCACTGCCACAATACTTTTTGGTTTTAGAGACTTTTTTCCCACTTTTGGTTAGACAAACTTGTTGGGAACGTTAGGCGTATATGAAGAGAGAGATGGAGCAGACTGGGGACAGCCAGTTCGGGTAGGTTAGGAAGCAGGTGGTGCTAGCGGTAAAAAGAACCAGCACAGATCATAGAATCATAGAATGGTTTCGGTTGGAAAAGACTTTTAAGATCATCAAGTCCACCACTAAACCCTAAGTGCCACATCTACACATCTTTTAAACACCTCCAAGGATGGTGACTCAATCAGTTCCCCAGATAGCCTGTTCCAGTGCTTGACAATCCTTTCCGTGAAGAAATTTTTCCTAATATCCAATCTAAACCTCCCTTGGTGCAATTTCAGACAATTTCCTCTTGTCCTATCACTTGTTACTTGGGAGAAGAGACCAATAATCACTTGGCTACAATCCCCTTTCAGAAAGTTGTAGAGAACCATAAGGTCTCCCCTCAGCCTCATCTTCTCCAGACTAAACATTATGCAATTTGTGTCCAGAACCAGTATTTGATTAAACATTTTCCAGTCAAATTCGTGCCAAGTTGCCTACTTGGAAGAGGCATTATTTTAAAAAAAATTTAAAAAAAAAATCACTGAAAGTACAGGGCCAGAGGAAGACCCCCCTCAAATCAGACTATTTAAAAAAAGGCCAATTATAAACACGTACACATGGATGGGGCTTGCAGTCTGATGGCTTTCTCCTGACTAAGTGACCACCACTGCACGTCAGTATTTGCACGCAGGTTGCTTGTGGCCATGGTGCAGGGACACCAGCAGACCACCCTTTGTTAAGCAGATGTCAGCATTTACTTGCGTCAGGTCTCAGCTGAAGGTCTCAGAGGTAAATATATTTCATGCAACTGTTTCAGTGTGTGCATCTGTGTGTCCTGGATGGGGTGCAAGTCATCTATTTTGCCCTGTGCATGTTTGCCTGTCTTTGTGGAGCAGCACTGCAAAGTCCTACAAGGAGCTGTCTCTCGCAGTCTGAAGCCTTGCTCGTGCAGTAATCTCCTCGTGGGTGGTCCGGCACACAAGCAGAGTCTGCCTGAATATTTTGTGGCTCCACCCAAGCAGCATTCAGCCTTAGGCTGGAGGGCAGGTCAGGTTGTCTAGTGTGAAAGTAGAGAGGCTTAAAATTGGGAATAAATCTATTTCGGCTGTGAAAAGAGTTTAGAGAACAGTTCATATGCAGTCAGAAACGGGTGTTAGGGGAAAGAAAAAATAATCTTATTTCAGATATCTGGAACTTCTTAGCATGAAAGCGAAAGAACTGAGTTACTTCCAGAAAAACAAACCGCTTCTCATTATGTGATTTTGGGAATGTCTATAAAACCACGGTTTTGCTGAAGAGTAGCTCACCTCTTGCCTTTCAGCAGTCTGGTTTTCTTCAGAAGGCCTCTGACACAAGCCCCAGTGCTTAAAGGGAGGACTTATGTGTGCACAGAAAGCTTTACAGTATTTCCATATATTAAAATTCTCACTTGCCTATACATCTAGGAGCTAGAGTTTGCAATTATTTTTTATGCCTTCTAAGCAGATAGCATTTGCTCAAATTCACAAGACACTCATCCATCTGCTATGTGATCGCTAACAAGTTTAACAGCTTTGTTACATTACAGAAACAAATCACATCTAAAATATTGACACCACTTTCCTCTGACAAGCTAATTAGAGAGGGAATTTCTATACCCAGCTACTAAGATGTTTTCTCAAATACTGGAATCTTATTTTCTGCTCCATCATGCCTGTCCGTCCCCCCATTCCCCCCAGTAGAACATGTAAAGGCTATAAATGGGTGTTTTAAGTATAAATTTACTTATTTTTTAGTTATAGAGGCTAAAGGTCTTCCAATTCCATGCTCTATTTGATGGCAAAAAGTCAGGAATGGTTGAATGGAAATGGTCTGTTCCCTGACACAAGAAAGTAAGGGAGTAATGAGAACAGAGAAAATCAACACAGACAGTTTGCTCTTCAGCTCATGCCCGGACTGAATTGCCTTCCAAGCACCTCCTGTAACCTCAGGGAAGGTTACAAGAGGGCAGCCTTGCCTGAAATTGTTTTAAGTGCTAAACAGCAGTGGTCACTGTACTCGCATGAAGATAAATAGATGAAGGGAACCAGAAAGGAAGAGAAAATCTCAGAAGTGAGAACTTTTCATTGCATGCTGATCAAAAATGCGATGGTAAATGTCTGGAAATTCAAACGGATATAGTTTGCTGATTGCTTCACTTAGGCTTTACATGAAAAGTATTTGATATTTCTACCAACTGTCTAAAAGCTACTAATGGCTACTAAAGATGGAAGAGACCAGTTAGACTATCTCAGCAAGCCCAGAAGTCATCCTGACAGTACATTTCCAGAGCTGTGTTCAATCCAGTTTTAAATGACCTGACAATGGGATTGTCTCTGTTCTGCAAGTCACGCCAGAATACACAGATGTAACACCAGCAGTATTACATATAGATACGTATACACAGATGCTATGACAGCACAACGCCAAGCACGCAGACAAGTTGGAAGAAAAGTAGCATCAGACAAGTGTCAGCATCAGAGAGATGTTGGGGACCATCTCAGGACTTGGGTGAACTGTAGGAAAGAGCCATTGTTCTGGCCTCTGTACAGTATGCTAGATTCGGGAAGAAACATTCTCACCCAACTTCTACCCTATTAATACAGACAGCAAAGAGAGCATTTAGAAATCCAGAGGACTCACATGCAACAGAATATCTCACTTCCTGATTTTTCATCCCACCACATTATTTTTTTTTATTATCTGCACAGTGCACAGCTTTGCTAACCAGCAGTACAAGAGCTGTGGTTGACCTTTGGACATAAACCCCAGGACATAAGCCCCAACCTGAAAAAAGAACTGAAGGTGAAGATTGCTCAGAGGCCATCTTGTGTGGTGTGTAACAGCGCTGTGTGGGTGAGAATGCTGTTGATACTTTTGTATCTGAGAGTCTTATCATAGAATCACAGAATATCCTGAGTTGGAAGAGACCCATAAGGAACATCAAGTCCAACTCCTGGCTTCACACAGGACCAGCCCAATCAGAGCAGAAGATTGAGAGCATCGTCCAGACACTTCTTGAACTCAGCCAAGCTCAGGGCGGTGACCACTGCCCTGGGGAGCCTGTTCCAGGGCCCCACCACCCTCTGGGTGAAGAACCTCTTCCTGATCTCCAACCTAACCCTCCCCTGTGCAGCTCCATGCCGTTCCCTCGGGTTCTATTGCTGGTCACCAGAGGGAGGAGATCAGTGCCTGCCCCTTCGCTCCCCCTCGGGAGGAAGCTGTAGGCCGCCATGAGCTCTGCCCTCAGTCTCCTCTTCTCCAGGCTGAACAAACCAAGGGACTTCAGCCTCTCCTCAAACGTCTTCCCCTCTAGACCGTCTTCACCATCTTTGTTGCCCTCCTCTGGATACTCTCCATTAGTTTTATGTCCTTTCTGTACTGTGATGCCCGAAACTGCACCCAGTCCTTGAGGTAAGGCTGCACCAGAGCAGTGTAGAGTGGGACAGTCACGTCCCTGGAGTGGCTGGCAATGCTGTGCTTGATGCACCCCAGGACATGGTTGCCCTTCCTGGCAGCCTGGGCACACGGTTGGCTCATGTTCAACTTGCTGTCGACCAACACACCCAAGTCCCTCTCAGAATGGCTGCTCTCCAGCGTCTCACCCCCAGTCTGTACATACAGCCAGGGCTGCCCCTGCCCAGGGGCACTTAACAGCCCATTGGTCAAAAGTTTCAGGAATGCTTTTCTCCAGACTTTGTCCAAGGGATTTGGACACTGCAGAATTTCTTTGTTTTTCAGTCTTGTCTAAAGAAAGGATAATGACAGCATTGGTTTTGTCAGTAGAAACAAATTTTGCAACTTCAGCAAAGTCCAGATGTCTCACATGGGTGAGAAATCATTCAACAACTTCAAGATGTTCCCATTTTTGTTTCACTCACCTGTGTGTATTGTAGTTGTTTCTGGGAGTGTATACTGTGAATTCTCACTTGCAAAAAGCAAGCTGCATTACCATTCCTTACCAGGAGCAACATAGCTGTCATCTTATTAGTAAATTGTGGGAAGGCACTAAAAAAGTCTGTATTTAGATGATTTTATCTATACCTACATGGACAAGTTGCCATCACAAACATCTTGGCTTTACAGCAAATCCCCAAAAAGTTGGATAACACAGTCTAAAGGTAGCAACTTGTCCTGGTTTCAGCTGAGAGAGAGTTACTTTTCTTCCCAGCAGCCAGCATGGGGCTGTGTTTGGGTTTGTGCTGGAAGCAGCGCTGATAGTGCAGAGATGTTTTTGCTGTTGCTGAGCGATGCTCACACAGAGCCAAGGCCTTTGCTGCTTCTCGCACCGCCCCACCGGCGGGATGGCTGGGGGTGTGCGGGGAGTTGGGAGGGGACAGNGGAGCCCTGCTGCCCTGGGGATGGCTGAACCCCTGCCTGCCGTGGGCAGTGGGGAATGAATTCCTTGGTTTGCTTCGCTTGTGCACGCTGCTTTTGCTTCACTTATTAAACTGTCTGTACCTGAACCCAGGAGTTTTCTCACTTTCACTCCTCCGATTCTCTCCCCCATCCTGATGTGGGGGACGGAGCAAGCGGCTGCGTGGTGCTCAGCTGCCGGCTGGGGTAAAACCACAACACAACTAGAGAGAAGGCAGTTTTTCACATGGTTGGAAGCAGTTTCAGGGAGAATATCCAAAGCCCGCACGTTCTTTAAAATGAAGACAAAGTAACAGGATTGCTTCCCGCCTTCACGGTTTCCTCCCAGGGCACTCAATGGATGCTGTACGCTCTAGAATAACCTATCTACAGGATTTATCCCAGAAGCTGAAGATCCCTTCATTTTACACTTACCAACATCTCCTCTTCTGGTCTTTCTAGTGCACTCTCTCCACTTTTGGCCTGTTTTTTCCTCTGCAGTGAAGCTGATGGTTCCTTGACCTGTATCATAGCATCAGCTAAATCTATAATGTTTCTTTATGCAGGAGCTCTGGAGCATGTTGTTTGGAAGGAGTTCTTCCCCTCATTTCATGCCAACTCTTTACTCATATTAATACATGGGGGAGATGGAGGGGAAGGGAAGAAAGGGGAGTGTTTTCATCAATTCAATTAGAGGTGTTCGTTGTAACGAGGACCCAGCACAGTGCTGCTCTGCATTACTGCCACACGGATTTCATTTGAAATTAAATGCAGAATCAGAGCTTCTCATGTCATTCCCAAATGAAAACCAGGTGTTTCCAACCCAGAAGTGACATGCAAATATGGTGTCATATTTTGTCTGAAAAGGTTAAAAAGTTACAAATGTCACAAGAAAATCGACTTGCTTACCAGCTTTGAAACAAAGAAAACAGAGAAATAAGGACCCTGGTTTTTATTCTTTGTAAATCTGAGTCCAGGAGGAGAGTCTGTCTGCTTAATAAATTGACCCACTCTCTCCTCAGTATCATCCTGCTCTGGGAAGTTTGTTTCAAAGCTGGTTTCAAGAAATAAATGGTTGCAAAGCTCAGTAAAACTATCAGTTTTGCAATATGTTACCCTGTACATGCACTAGATATACTGGACACCTCTGCAACAGAAAACAGCATAAGCAAAATGCTCACACAGAGCATAAAGGACACCAACACTGAGCAAAAGAAAGTCTAGGCTGGTGTGCCTGATCCTGGAAATGAGGGAAAAGGGCCTGAAACACTGTGGCTTTGCTCTCTGAATAATGTGGAAAAAGTTATTTTCTTTTATATAATTTGGTATCAGGACCCGCCATGTCCAGGAAAACAGTTGAATAACCACAGCCCTTGGATGAAACAGAGAATGTGGATGTGGAACACAGAAAGTGAGTTCTGATAGAGAAATCGGGTTCTTAAGAGGAAGAAGTGTCTCCCAAATGTTGCAGCATGAAAATATGACAAAATTGCCGTTTCCTCAATATTGAAGTGATATTTCTAGAGGCAAATATCCTCCTAATGGCAATAAACACCGATTAATCAAGAGCACATTATTAATGCAGTAAGATTAAATAACAAAGCAAAACAGAGTTTAGTGTCTTTAATAGACTCTCGTTTAAGTTAATCTGGAGAATCAGACTTCCATGACATTCTATACGGTGCTGATACTTCAGTGCCCCAGATGACATACTTTGTCTGATATGCTAGAAAGTGTAATCCTGTAACCTCATAATTCATCTAGGAAATTTAACAGCTACAGAATTTTCACCTAAGGCTGTATGTATGTATGTAAGCCCTTGAATATATAAAGGAAGAATAGGAACAATTGTTGAATAGAAATTTCACCTTAGTACTTTCAATCCTACAGGCTACTGCCTACACTGTCCTCTTAATGTCAGTATTCTTGGGGGGGGGTGGGAGGTGGTCTTCTGTTTTTGCAGTTTGTAGTCAGCATTAAGTCAGTTACACTCCCCTGCTTTCTGGATTATAATTTCCTTTATGGTACTCTTGTATATGGTTAAACATTTTAAATGAAGTGGAAATTTAGGTAATTAGCAGGAGAACATGATCTCCAGCAGTGATTAAATTATCCTCACTTTTCATCAATGTAGATTTATTCCCATTGTTCTTTTCCACTTTATGTTTTCTGTTAACAAGTGGAGGGTGGGTGTCCAGAGAAGGGCAACGAAACTGGTGAAGGGGCTGGAGCACAGGTCTTATGAGGAGCGGCTGAAGGAACTGGGCTTGTTTAGTCTGGAGAAGAGGAGGCTCAGGGCAGACCTTATTGCCCTCTACAACTACCTGAAAGGAAGTTGTGGCAAGCTGGGGGTCGGCCTCTTC
>VWZZ01003894.1:44975-68923 GCA_013399095.1 Psophia crepitans
CTATTCTATTCTATTCTATTCTATTCTATTCTATTCTATTCTATTCTATTCTATTCTATTCTATTCTACATTTTCTCCATCATATCACAACTAATCAGAGGGTGGCTGGCATTCTGTAGGATTCCAGTATTTGAAGTCCTTTAACAGTTAGGTAGCATAGTGATTCCTACAACCTATTAGCATCGGTAGTTCTGTATATAGGGACTCCCTTCCACTTACAGTGGAAATAACTATTCTCATAAACCATAACACTTTTAGCAGCTAAAACACACATTTATAGCACATATTTTACTCTCATGCTAATTGACAGATTTGCTGGGTGGAAATGCATTTGATGCTTAGAAATGCAAACACCAAAACCTTCTGAAAAGAAATTCCATTCTTATAAGATAGGAATAATACTACTTATCTCCTCTCCCTCATAAAAAGTAATTGGAGGACTGGAGACACAGTTATACAAGTACTCAAGACTACTACCCACATCCCAATCAGCTTTATTTAAAGGTGCATGAGCAATTGGCTAAACAGCTAAGGGCTATTTACTGGCATATCATTCATCAAATAGCCATTTCATATTAAGACAAAAGGGGCCCTTTGAATGGGGGAAAATAATGGTACTGAGAACAAAGCAGAAGGGGTGCCTCAGTCTGCAGCTAAAACTGCTAATCAGTACCACCACAAATACAGTTCTCTTTGAACCTTCAAAATAACTCCGATTAGCATAGGAAGTTGCCACCATGATTTTCTGGAAATATTTTATTGTATAGACCTGGAAGATAGGGCAACAAGACTATTTTTCTGAGTAAGCAGGACACATTTTCAGACAAAAATCAATATTCCTCCCAAATTAAAATAATATTTTAATACCATTTGCTCCATTTTAGCAAAAATGCTTGTCTTTGTGTATACTAAATCTGGTATTGTTAAGGTAAGATCAGTATTTTTCACACTGAAGAAAAGCAAGCACTCTTCATATTGAATAATGTTTGCTACCTCAGCACTATGAAGGGTATTACAACCATTTTCACTGGTAAAGTACTCCTAAAGGAGGAAAAAAAAATAAATATATTTTTCTTTTTTCCTTACAAAAGGCTTTTTCTTACAAAAGATGCTATTCATAATCCAGAAAAGGACCTAGTTGTACACAGTCATTAATATAAACCTTACAAAACACTCTAGAGTTTTCTAGCATTAATTTTCTTCTGTAATGACATAGCCTTGTGCTCAGTGACATGGTGAAAAGAGAGAAAAAGACAGGAAACCACAGAAATGTTGGGACTGATGTCTCTGTCAAACAAAGAGGTAACGACACTCCATGTGTTCCTACGTTGTTCCCTTTCCTTTTCCTCCTCTCAATTCTCTCTTTTATTTCCTTTGCATAGCCCCAGACTCCTTCCTGCAAATAAGTTTAGATCCAATCCTTTCTAAAAATTCTGCTTTTGTTTACAAACAGCTAATTTATGAGCAACCATGTGGCACAGTTGTCTATAGCCATCTATGAACCCTCCCTAGGCACATCCATGAAGAGAAGCCAAACAAGAATGTAATTTCTTCAAAACCCAAATTCATAACAAATAATAAATTATTTTTATAGCATGACCTCAGGCTGGTTTCTGGATGAGTTAGCAGAAAACAGATTATGAGGTACAGGGAAAGCTTTTTAAATCTGCCTCATTACTGGCAACAGGTTAAGTAAATTAAGTACCTTGAGTAGAGGCATGCAGTATCACCCCAAATCTAGATCCTAAGTGCATTATCACTTAAGCCATGGGGCTTTTTATGAGCCTTGTAAGAAGCCACATAAAAGAGTTTTACTTCAGCAGCTGGAAGAGTTGCTTAAAGCATCTTGGCTGTTTGTTGTGATGGGTGGTTCAGACACATTTCTAGAAGAGGCCAGACATGCCTACTCCTTGTAACTTCTTGTGGCTCTTTTGGAAAATTCTGCTCATTTCTGTGCACCTCTGTGAGGGTCTGACCTACAACACCTAATGGTATCAGTAGGAAAACATCCCTGACTTTTAACGATAAGGATTAGAGCATACCAGCCACCTGTGTTTCACTTTTGCAACCTTAGTATTGCATTAAGTCTACTTCTGTTGTTGACAAAAGTTATTTTTCTTTGCACAACAAGGGTCAAGCATCAGTCTATAACCATGTTATTGCAGGTACCAAAAATAATTCTTCATGCCACAGGGTAAATGCCTAGATTTTACAAGCTCGCATGACTTGAAATTCTGCACCAAAGCCAAACAACAGGTTTTTATTTGGATTTTAATGGAACCAGCTCTACTGGAGGAAGGCCAGAGCTGTCATCTATTTAGGTAATCTTAAATTTCAAGGATAACATTATATGTCATGTAATAACACAATATATATTGGACCCAAACCCATACACATAGAGCCAAATATTCATCTAGGGTAAGCCATGGTAGGAGTACTGACTTCAAAAGAGTGTTTGATTTTCATTGTCTGCTGAACTGGTCTAAACAATGGTAGTTTTAAACATAGGCACAGCAAGGTTCAGGTTAAGATTGATGGAAAATGCAGAGGCCATGGCTCTGCTGTCTGATTTTCTGATATCACAGACCTGAGCTAAGGGATGATTTTTGCTTTCTGGCATTGGGTGCAGCCCCTAAAACCTAAAAAAGTGGTAAGCCTTACCCTCCAGACTTCTGCCCTGCTTCCAGTTTATGTCCTGACTGTTTCCATCCCTCTGTTTTCTCCCTGAGACAAAAAATTTTCCTGTTTCTCATCTTTGGCTAGTAAAGCTTTGTTCCCAAGGCTGAAGAGTCTTCATCTGACTCTGCTTAAGAATGACTCCATCAGGTGAGAGGACAGGCTTTCTTATTTGTACAATCTTTCAGAATAACCTTGCTGAGAAGAAAACCCTGGTTGTAACATGCCAATGAGAATTTTATCAGTTTTATTAGGGCCAAGATTCAGTAATATGTGTCTGTTCTTCATTTTTAACCCTTAACTGAAAATATATTTTCTGTAAGCAGCAAAACTGATGCTTTCTTCCACAGAGGGGAAAAATCCACCCTATTTAAAATTGCATAAGATCTCATTGTTTGGATGACAAGGACAGCAGTGTTTGCTGGTATTTTCAAGCATTTCTACTCAAAGAGGGTCTTTGTCTGAGTGTTAGGGGAAAGTTCAATACAAAAATCACTGTATTCCATTAGCCAGAGGAGACTCAGAAAACTCACTTAGTAACTGAGTTACATTTCAACAACAGCCAAAACAATGTTAAGCTAGCAGCCACCGAGAACTCCAGCAGGATCAGTTTGAAGCTCTGCAAGGATAATTTTCAAATACTTTTTAAAATTTTTTACAATAAAAACAATATTCAGAATCCTAACAGTAAATATGTAAAAATTAAGTAAAATGAGAGAACTTTGGAAATGCCACCTTCTGTAAATAGAACAATCATGAACTACAGTGGTCAGGAAGAACTTACTGCAGAGGACATAATTTGATTCAAAAAATCGCTCTGCTATTCGTTTTCCTGGAGAAGAGGAGGCTCAGGGGAGACCTTATTGCCCTCTACAACTACCTGAAAGGGAGTTGTGGCGAGCTGGGGGTTGGCCTCTTCTCGCAGATAACTAGTGACAGGACAAGGGGAAATGGCTGCAAGTTGCGCCAGGGAAGGTTCAGGTTGGAGATGAGGAGAAAATTCTTCTCTGAAAGGGTGGTCGGGCATTGGAACGGGTTGCCCAGGGAGGTGGTGGAGTCACCATCCCTGAGGGTGTTTAAGGAAAGGTTAGATATGGTACTTAGGGACGTGGTTTAGTGGGTAATAGGTGGTGGGGGGATGGTTGGACTAGATGATCCTTGAGGTCACTTCCAACCTTAATGATTCTATTCTATTTGATTCTATTCTATTCTATTCTATTCTATTCTATTCTATTCTATTCTATTCTATTCATACTGATCAGTTCTGAGAATTGTCTACTGCAGTGCATTAATCACAGTACAACTGTTATTATTCTACAGTGAATCAGCAGGAAATTTGCCATCATCCTCAAGGCATGAGAAACACTGGAGTTCATAGCCATATCAAAAAGTAAGTGATATATATATATAAAAAAAACCAATTAAATTATTTTTAGCAAATTATTAAAATATAGAACAGAACAGAATATTTCAGTCAGTAGGACCTACAACGATCATCCAGCCCAACCGCCTGACCCCTTCAGATCTGACCAAAAGTTAAAGCATGTTGTTAAGGGCATTGTCCAAATGCCCTCTGAACACTGACAGGACTGGGGCATCGATCACCTCTCCAGGAAGCCTCTGCCAAGGTTTGACCACCCTCTCAGCAAAGAAATGCTTTCTAACATCAAGTCTGAACCTCCCTTGGTGCAGCTTTGAGCCATTCCCACGTGTCCTGTCACTGGATCCCAGGGAGAAGAGCTCAGTACCTCCCTCCCCACTTCTCCTCCTCAGGAAGATGCAGAGATCCATTAGATGGCTCCTCAGCCTCCTTCTCTCCAAACTACACAAACCCAGAGTCCTCAGCCACTCCTCATAGGACATGCAATATTAATTTGCACATAAAGAAAGTTAGCTTAAAATCCAATCCTTTTCCTAGAAAATCGTGTACATGTTTTATAGACTAAAGTTCATTCTAAATTCAGATTAGTCACTTGCTACAAATTCCTCACTGCTGTCCTTAAACCACAGAATAAGCAGTTTCAGTCAAATACAGTTTCCATTGAAGTCTTTTGTGAAGAAGAAATTTTTCAACTAATTTGGCTTCAGCCTTGTGAGTCAGTCACTCACCAGCGCGTCACGTTTTAAAATTCGAGGAAAAATATCCTGCTGAGGAAGCTTTAGGATAATGCTGATACAAACCACAAAGACTTGTCTTTTCTGTAGACTTCCCTTCCTTAGGACTGCTAACCAGACTCAAACATAACCAATACCTACAGCATGGAAAACACGCCACACCTTTAAGGATTTAACTTCAGACAGGTGAAGAGTTCTCTACTGGCCAGAGAGCATGCAAACATTCACATGCTGTACTGTTGGCTCCAGCAGCCCTGCTCATTGGCACTCTGTTGACATCAGTACCAACAAAGACGTTTACAACCACTCAGGAGCAAAGTTGGGACACTGTGTCCTCCAAAATCCAATATGAAGTGCTCTAAACTCTCCCATACACTTGAAATAACCCTTGTCCTGTTTCATCCTTTTCATACAAGAGAGATGGCAACAGCATTTTCTGCAGCTTAACAGTACCCTACTGTGTAATGGCTATGTCTGCTAGAAATCAAGATCCTGCAGGTTAAAGGTTCATCTCATGAATTTTCAGTAGCACAGGATCATTCCAATCACCATTATTTAAAGAAATGTTTTCAATACTTTTTAGGTCACTTGTGACTGGAGGCTGCGGCAAGGCATACGTGAGCCATTAGTACATTTGATAAAGCGTTTGATGAGCTAGTGATTTCAATCCTTCACTGATAGCACCCACAGAACACAGTATGAAGCCTTGCCCTCCACTACTATCTTTAAAGGCAGGATGGCACTGATTCATCTGGCTTATGTAGAGAAACATGTAAGATGCTACATGCCCTCAAGAGGACATGGACAGACCAAGTCTGTACTACACTGTTTCACAAATAGTTGCTTAAAGAATGTCAGATTATTACAGGGTGAGGTTTTTTCCACTGAGGAAGTGTATTAATTTATAGATCCTTCTCCCTCTAATCTTCAAGGAACACTGGTCCAGTCCTAGTACCCATTCACCTCCTTCATGTAAAACATGGAATGATGGGGGAAGGAAAGACAAAGCAGTTTTTCAGCTGTTAGCCAAGAATTTGCATCTGCAGGAAAATAAGAAATATTCCTTATCTCTTCTAGTGAAACTTCCAGTTTAAGGTGACCTAAGGGATAAAAAAATAATTTTTAAGCTATAGAATCTGAGAAACTCTTCAGAAACCTAAAGTTAATCAACTTCTTTAACAGTTGGCTGAACCATGACCACATGGGTTGCTCAGTGGACTTAAAATTATTAGTTCAATGCAAGTTACTGTGAGTTCCTTGCTACCTCTGATCCTGAAACTCAGGCATCACTGCTTATTGTCCATTTATAAGCCTGCCTGCTTTTTTCACACTTAGAATATCCTTTTGTTTCACAAAGAGCATTTCTTCCAAGCCTCACTGCTCATCAGTGCAAGACAGAATAACAAAGCAGACAATGGAACAGTGTAAAAATGCCTTTGTCACCTTGTGCTACATCACTCCCCAGCTGAGATAGGAGAAACCCTGCATTGCCACATGGGTGAGTTGAGTGATGTGTCTTTGTCTCTCATGTTCAGAAAGCAGGAAGGCTTGAAGCAGGTGAGAAAATCACAAAGATCAAGAAATGAGATCCAAAAATAACTTGTTAGAATCACAGGACCATAGAGTGGTTTGGGTTGGAAGGGACCTCAAAGATCACCTAGTTCCAACACCCCTGCCATGGGCAGTGACACCCTACACTAGACCAGGTTGCCCAAAGCCCCATCCAACACTGCCAGGGATGAGACCTCCACAGCTTCTCTGGGCAACCTGTTCCAGGGCCTCACCACCCTCACAGGGAAGAATTTCTTCCTAAAGGCCAATCTAAATCTCCTCTCTTTTAGTTTAAACCCATTCCCCCTTGTCCTGTCACTACACTCCCTGATAAACAGCCCCTCATCAGCTCTCCTGTAGGCCCCCATTTAGGTAGTGGAAGGCCACAATTACCTCTCCCCAGAGTCTTCTCTTCTCCAGGCTGAACAATCCCAACTCTCTCAGCCTGTCCTTGTAGGAGAGGTGCTCCAGCCCTTTGATCAACTTTGTGAGCCTCCTCTGGACTCACTCCACCAGCTCCATGTCTTTCCTGTACTGAGAAGCCCAGAGCTGAACATAGTACTTATGGGGTCTCACCAGAGCAGAGTAGAGGGGCAGAGTCCCCTCCCTCGACCTGCTGGTCACACTATTTCTTATGCAGCCCAGGACACAGTTGGCTTTCTGGGCTGCCAGCACACACTGCCGGCTCATGGTGAGCTTTTCATCAACCAGCACTCCCAAGTCCTTCTCCTCAGGGCTGCTCTCAATCCATTCTCCACCCGGTCTGTAGCTGTGCTTGAGATTGCCCTGACCCACGTGCAGGACCTTGCACTTGGCCTTGCTGAACTTCATGTGGTTTGCATGGACCCTTTTTTTTATTAATATCATTTATTTCTCAAAAAAAAAAAGGCAGTAGTCAACTGAGGACCTACTTAATCTTTAACTCCAATTTTTGTCATCATATTTAGATAAATGACTTACTGATCTACTTTTTTTTTTTTTTTAAACAAACCCCCCCTTTTCCCCTTTAATGTTTACAATTTACTCATGCTGAATCCTTCCTAGGAGATTGTTCCTTATTGTTATGTTATGGGGAGAGTCACAACTGGGGACTCTATCATACATTCAGGTAGGAACATAATCCACAGGATAAAGCAAAACCAGCTGACAAGCACAGTGGCAGCAGAATAAGTATTCACGCAGTAAGTTTTAACAAAATCAATCAGGATAACTCTTTCAATCTCACCTCACAAGCCTTTGTTGTATATTATTTCAAAGTTATCTTGCATGGTGTTCTTTGGAAGTACTTCTCTCAGTAATCATCAGCACATGCAAAAGGCACCACTGCGTGGTATTTGACTCCCATTCAACACAAAACTTAGGTGCATGCTTGATGTGATGCAGGCAAGCAGAATGATTTCTGCTTAATAAGTGTATGTTTGAACATATGTTGCTCTAGCCCATCAACTGCAAGAAAATTCTTCACTCCTTCTCCTCTGGACTACTAAGAGACCAGGTTTTGATAAGATTGCCCAAGATATAAAGTTCTGGCAGCTCATGCAAAATAGGATGCACATGTCCCACACTGTAAGAGGTGGGAAGTTCTTTGTGATTCCAAGATAAACTGGTGACAGGTCTGTGGGTTGCAAATGTAATGTACTATTTCATCCATCCAAGCCTTTTTGCACACATTTGTCAGTCTTTTTCGTGTCTTAAGGAGAGAGGAGCACAAAGAAACAATTTCTCATCTAGTAAAAGATATCCTAGTGGTGTCATCCACCCAAACCCAGGTCATGACAAGGAGCCTTGGGAGAAGACCATATATGGAGAGAGGCAGAAGGGAGAAAGCGGGACTGGGACTCCTACAAATCACTACTTCTGGCAAGATCCTGTCCTCCTGAAGTCTCGGAAATGAGAAAGTGTTAGATGCCTTATCATGCATATCCCTCTCACTAACTGAGGGACACATCAGAGCAAGATATCAGCAGTTTGCACAATATGCTGTGCTGCCTCTACTGAGTCCTCATTTCCACTCTCCAGATTTACTTTTTCTCCTTGAGTCAGTTTCAGTTTCTTCTCCTGCCAAGTGAAAGTCCTCCACCCTTCAAATCTTCTCTTAATCCTTGTCATCTTGCACAGACATCTTCAATGCAACGCCCAATCTCTGTCCCTAGTATCTCCACTCCAAAACTTAGAATATTAATTTTGCCTCTCTCCCATTATTATTTTCCAACAGTCTCTGTCACTCTGGGTATCTAGTCCTAAGTAGTCTTCATATACACAAATGTTTAGCTGCTACAGCCTTGGTACTCAAAGCATCTTCCTTCCGTCTCTTAATAACTTGGTCTCAATAGCAGAATCAGTGGAAGGCAAGAGAAACTCCCTGAACATATCTTCCTCAGTTCCAGTTGCAGTTGCAGTTGTTAGAGTCTGTTGAGGGCTGAATTACTAGGTTTGGCTAAGGGAATAGTATTAAGGCTTGGACAAACCCACCAGACTTCCAGTGAGAAAGCTTATCTTAGCACTAAGGCCTCCATTCTATAAAAGTTAACTTCCTTCTCAAGGTCACAGCAGACTTACTCCAAGGAGAAAGATGTGGCAGATGGATTTCTGATTTTTAACATGAATAGGACTTAATAATTTCTCCTTTTATGTTTTTTCTCAAACTATTGCTGTGCTGCGGCTGAGGACAAAGACACTTCCTTCCTGGAACAGGTCCAGCTCTTTTGCCTTCTCCAATATCCCAGACTGGGCTTCCTAATACCTTCTTGTTTCCTGAAAAAGGTTTAAGTTTGGAGTTCATCTCAGAGCGTTGCATCAAGTTGTCAATTTGAGCGGTCTTCCAAATCTGTGGTCCACTAGGGCAGAACAGATAAAACGTCACCAATGCTTGAGTCATGTGAATTGTGCCATGGGTATAAGGAAGGCACAATTTCCTTCCGAATACATTGGCCCCAATATGCTGTAAGCTACGAATACTTTTCAGTGTCTTGATTCACTACAAATGCAGGGATTACCGAGAAAGAGGTAGCGAGGCAAGCCAAGAGTTTTCCCATATGGTCTCCCAATGAAGTCCTATTGCTCTTTGGCCTTTAGGTGCCAGAAAGCAAATTAACTGCCAGTTTCTCTCTAAGTCTGAATTTCTTACTTTTTTGTCATTTGAAGGCAAACTTCAAGGATATATTTTGGAAATACTAGGAAAACAGGAAATTATAAACCATAAATTGCAGGAAAGAAAAGAAATGAAAGTTGTTGTAACTCTGAGACAGTCCCAGAGCCTGTGGATTACCAACAGAATAACCCATACTTGTGTTATCAGCTGTGTCAATAGAAGTAGACATTTTCAGAAAATAAAGCAGCCTGAAGCACAAACAGGTTTTAGCTAGGACAACTTTGACTCTACAATCACAACAGTTTACGAGTTTTATGAGACAAAAGGAAAATCCTTTCAAGACACTTTTCACATCTGAAAGAGCAAACAACTCACGATTGAGTAATTTTGGGGATTAATATGTCATCCAGAAAGTTCAGTGTAAAATACTTGCAATGTGAATAGTCAGAGGCCCAAAGAACCCAAGCTGCTGTTTAACACAGATTCCAGTAGACAGAGAGAGAAATATGTATGTAAACACATACATACAACATATGGCATGCATCTCTCAGTAGTCCCTCCATATCTGATGAGAAGAATTAAAGTGACGTAAAGCAGGACTTAAGCCTTGGAAAATAATTCTTTTTCTAAGTGGACAGCAGAGCAAGTGTTTGTTTCCTTCTGAAGACCAATTTACAAGCTTGTAAGGGTCAAACTGCAGAGGGCAAGGCAAAGGTCAATCACGGCATACACTGCTGTGCTGATCCAGGAAATGAATTTTTAATCCTTGCCATCATGGACTTCTACTACCCATATATGTGCAAGAGGCAATTAAAATTCTCAGGCTCTGATCTTCAGTGGACTCAGCAACAAGAGCAACAAGCTCCACAAGCTCCACAAGATGACCAGCCACTATGCAGGAGTGGTGCTGGTTTCCAGTTTCAGAGATGCTACTCGTTGGTACAGCTCTTCAGATCTTTGCTGAGCCAGTGTTACTCTCTTGCTCTCAATGCCACCCTTAAGTTAAATTTTAAAAGTTCTCTGGATACTCTTCAGCATGAGCCCATGACTGGGGAACTGGGGATCACTGCCCTCTAATAACTCAACACTGCTGCCTCTTTCAGGACAGATTTGTGACACGAGCTGAAAATGAACCCAGAGACTCCCCTCTTGCTCCTGCCATGTCCCACCCAGCACAGGGCAGCAGCAGCTGGGTGAGTTATCCGTCATGCCTCTGATACATGACCCCTGCCTGTGCTGTGGTCTCAGGATGCCGGAGTGGGAAGCAGGTGGCACATTTCTACAGGAAGTGCCAGTGCCTTGGCAAGAGCATCGCAGCCAGCAAGTCTGGTCATCCCAAGCATGCGGCCACGTTCCCAGGCCCCCCCACCATCACTTAAAGAAGCTGCGCTATTTCTGCAGGTGCTCCTGGGCAACAGCTTGGAAAGCAAGTGTTCTGCCTTATGGGGCCCTGGGCAGGAAGCCACCAATGAAGATACGTTTGGCATGTAGGCCTGCTGTCAGGGAGGAGATTAAAGCATACTGCTACAAATGGTGAGGAAGACAAGACACCCATGGGACATGCCACTAGAAGCAGATCGCAGGCAAGTGATGAGATGTCTTCAAACCTGACTTCCAAGATAAGGGTGGCGAGGCGGCTACAACACTAGAACCTGAATTATCATGAATGAGAGCCTGGCAGGACATTACACCTGAGGGATGGCTGAGGGAGAGGGAAATGATTTGGTACAAACACTCAAAAGTCTGTGATTCACCTTCCCTGCAGAAATCCCCATGAACACAGTTTCTGTCTCTTCAGCTGTGTACAGGAGGCTACTAGTGTGGACAAGAGGGAAAATATCTCTAATACAGCCATGAAAGCAGATGCATTTGGATAAAGAATTTTGGGGGGTAGTGGGGTGGGGAATCCCAAAATATAGTAATGAATAAATAGTGTTTCTGCAAATTAAAAAAAAATGCAATAGACTTATTCATGAACTCCTTTACAGTAACAGTGCACACTATTATTCATTGCATCCTTAAGTGTGCTTGAGTTACGCTACGCATTTGTCTCTGCTTATTGTTCACTAATTTCCTTCTAAATACAGGAACTTTCTCTGTAATGTCATGACAATTCACCATGGGAATTGTCTTCTTAAATTTTATCCAGAAATAAGGTTATAACTGCATATCAAATAGAAAGCAGTCACAGTGGAAAGTTTATGAGCTAAAATTTCTACATAGGAATAAGACTGCAAATATTTGTGAAATAGAGGAATTCAGCAGAAGAGGGGGATAAATTAATTATTTATACTTACAATCAGAAAAGCTGTGATTCTAAACCAAAATTTTCTTGCAAAATAAAGCTCCATACTGTGTGTTGTGTTGCATTGCATTGCATGATGCCCCAGGAGAACACCTATCTTAAACACCATGGCTTTAGAGTGTTCTAGATGTATGTACAGCCTACATACCAAACTGCCCTGCAGAAAAGATCTGGCACCTTGGAATTTTGGCAAGAAGGGGAAATTTAGTTAGTCTAGATTACACAGATTGGTTTAAGCTTTTGAATACTAATAAATAACCTTCTCACATTCCTGGACTCACCAAGTACATTAGTTACTGCTTGCTGTCTATAAGCAAAAAACCTGTCATTGATCCCTTAAATTCACTGCCACTAATTAAGTAACAACTACAAATGGAGGTACGCAGTTCCAATAGGACTTCTTTGGTTACCTAACTCAACTGTTTTCATAAAAACTTCAGTGTGCTCAATATCAACGATACGGTTAGGCAAGAATTCAATGAAAACATATCCAAAAGAATGACAACAGAGCTATCTCACTGAATCCACTCCCCATGTTAATAGAATAGCAGAGCAGACTGGCAGCATTTGGAAAAATACAAAGTTGAATACAAATACTGCAACCTTTGAACATCTTTCTCAAGCCTGAGCCAAAGAGATGGTATCAACTTCATGTCACAGGAACTTCAGTTGTGGTAACCATTTTACAGCCACTGCATTTAAAAAATACAGATCACCGTTATACTGTAAGGTTTTGTAATGTTACGTAGTACAAGCATTGAATCAGAAAGCTGTGGCAGATGAGAAAGAAAATAAACACTACACAATGGCAAGTAATGTAAGGCTGTGTCTCAAGTACCTCATAGCAGCCAGGGTGCAGCCAGATAGGTGCTTTGCCTTGGAAACTGGCTGCTGAGGTGGTGGGAGGCCACCCTGGCCATCCCACTCTACCTGGCTGCAGAAACTGCCACTGTGGGTGGGAGCATCACTCTCAGGGTGTACAGCACGGGAAAGCAGTGCCTGAGGTATTAGCATTCATTAGCAGTCCTTTCAGATGCTAGTTATTAAGAAGACCTCAGAAACCGCGTGGTTAAAAAGGGGACCTTCTGAGAACTCCAGATGTGCAGGTAAAGCAAACATAAAGGGAATCCCTGCTCAGTATTACACATCTTTTTCAGATGCATGGGACAAACTACTATTTCACAGAATCACAGAATGGTTTGGGTTGGAAAGGATGTCAAAGACCACATAGTTCCAACCCCCCTGCCAAAGGCAGGGACACCCTCCATTAAAATAGGTTGCCCAAAGCCCCATCCAACCTGGCCTTGAACACTGCCAGGGGTGGGACATCCACAGCTTCTCTGGGAAGCTGTTTCAGTATTTGGAAGGACTTGTGTCATAGCTAAGGGCAAACAGCAACAATTTATATAGGAGAGAAATGATACTGCCGTAATAAGACAATACTGGCACCCAGTGGTTTTTAAAAGAGGTCATGCTTGGGGTTTTTGTGAGCATTTTTGGTTTGGTTTGGTTTTTGCTGTTGGTTCTTTTTCTGAAAAGAAGCATTTCTTTTTGAAATAGACTCTTGATGCATCTCCCACACTTTGTTAACTAAGTCCAGAGTAAAGACCGTTATACATTCCTAAACAACAGTGCAGAAAGTTTTGTTTTAACTCTTCTTGATTCAGTTTTGGCACTCAATAAGATCATTTGTTGCAGCAAGAAATAAGAAGATGCAGAAGTATTTCAGTCCAACGGAGTTTATGCCCTACTGAGAGCTCGGTAGAGCAGAGACCTTCAGTTCCCCCTGATTCTGCCCAGGTTCCCATACCAGGACATCAGGTTCTCTGCAGTAAACTCCCTTTGAGTTAGGGGATTTGTTGTGCTGGTAGCCCTATCCTTAACCCATGCTTATGTCATGCCCCGTTTAATTGTTTACCTAAAAAAGTCTTCAACACAAGACGACACAGTCCCCTAAACTTTTTTCATGGTGCTATGCTGAGAGGAGTGGAGTATCTTTGGGGTATGCATATGCTCTATTAATATTACCAGGAAAGCTCTGGAGTATGAGTGAGAATAGGAAAAATGCTTTTAGTATATAGTTTGTCACAGAACACATACTGTTGTGGCAAAACAATTTTTCTTAATTTGTTGTGGTTGACTTATGCAAACAACACCTGCATAGTCACAGAAACCCAATTAAGTACTGATAAGAACTGAAAAAGTAGATCTATGGCAAGAGCAAACCACAGAAAATAAAAAGAGGAGCTGTTTTCCACTTTTCTCAAGAAACCCAAGGACTCAGGGAGTCCTATCAGCTATACCTGGCAAGTGTTTAGAGAAAACTGCAAGAGAAAGCTCTACACCCTTTGTGGACATCGTGGCAAAAAAAAATCCAGTATCTTTTCCACTACTTTGAAGTCCACTGAGGCTGTGGATGTCACCTGAAAACCTGCACTTATAGAGACTCAAGGGAAGAGTCAAGAAAATGCTTGACATGCAACAGCTCCTTTGCATTGCAAGAAGCAATCCAAAGCCTAGCTCCCTTCAGATAAAGGAGCAGTCAAAAAGGACAAGGAAAATAGATTTTGTGAGGGGATTGACAGGAGTGTGAGGGAGAGAAAGGAACAGGCACAGCCTTGTTTGTGCAGGACTTAAACAACAGAGGAGTTGCAATGTTAAGCGGGGGACACAGCTGGCCAAGCCATATGGCTTTGCAGTGGAAATCCAGGAGTCAGTAGAATAATGTATGGATTGGGCACAGGAAAAGGCTCTTAGAGAAACAGGCTAGCAACACATCTCTGACAAGACCTTTCCTTTGGTCACACTCAATACAGGTTGAAGGATCTTGGACACTCACATGCTCCACAGAAGACCAAACTTCCTCTGCTGTCTGTCCTGACACTCTGACCTAGGACTATGGGAAAGCAGTTCATTCAAGGTTGTGTCTTTTCCCTCAGGGGTATAGTGGGCAACTGAAGTGGTAGATTCGTGGGTTCTGTGATAGGGACTTCTCCATCGAACCACAGCATCATTTCATTGCTACAGACGTAAACCAGGCTTCCCCTGGCTTGTAAAAGCTTCTACAGACCATTACCAGTATAATGGGCTTCTGCTATATATTTATTTTAACAGTTTTGTTCCCAAATTCTGGCTTTATAGATGTCCATCTCAATGTAAACCTCCCAGCAATGTATTGGTTTAAAACTCTAAGCCGTCAAGGCATTTAAGCTTATTCACAAATGTAAACACATACTTCACTCGACTGGAATCTTTACTGAAGCAGCAATGCAAATAAAATTAGAAATCACAAAAAGAAACACTGTAAACTTCACTGATGTGCCTGTTTTTACAGCAGTTGTCAAAGCCTAAAAGACACGACCCTTTCACCAAACAAGAGAAAAGTTAATCACTTTATTCTGCTTGGCAAAACAGCATAAAACTGGATGGTTCTGTTGAGTTAGCAAATGATGGGAAAGCACAGTTTACAAGATGAGACTTGTTTGAGCTTGAAACAACCCCCTCTATCTATCTGCTCAGAGTTTTTTAAGAAGCACTTGCACACTGGCTTACGTTTGACCCAGCTCAGTCACATACAGTGTTCCAATTTATTTCCATAAGAAAAGAAAGAATACAATAACTCCTAGGTGCATTGCAGGAAAATAGTTTAGTCTCAGACCTCAGTTACAACAGATAATGCAGCTGCCACTGGGCAGAAGATAATGAGGCCCACTTCATCAATGTGTGTTTTATCTCTTCCTTTGTTTCTTTTTCTCATGCAGTCACACCTCCTTTGGAGAGAGATGAGTTTTTAATTTAACTAGAAAAACAATGGAATAAAGTAGTATTTTTTTTTTCCACATTTGACCAATTTTCAGGATTGTAAATTCCACTGTATTAAATATCATTCAAACACAACACCAGATGTTTTTATGTTTACAACACATTCTTTTGGCACAGCTTGTCAAAACACAGTCAGCCTTGGAAAATCTGAATATGAATGTTTTCATGTAAGTGGCTCCTAGCGTCTTTGTTAGCCCAGGCAGTTTAAAACCTTTTAGTGTTAAATTAATTATCCAAAGGGTCCATTCTGATCACAATATCATAACACATTCTTTAACTCAGATGCTAGTTTAGCTTCTCTCTCTCACTCCTTTTATACCCAGGAAAACCTAATTATGCTGTTTTAAGCAGGTGTTTAATGAAATGGTTTAAGTCACATGCTGTTTACGCTTTTGTAGGGAGAGAGGGCTGACACAGCAGCACTGGAAGAGTGATGGTATCTTCTCTCAGCTAAGGGAAAAGCACTGCTGGAAACCTTGCCGATTCCCAAAGTCAGACTGGGCGCAGCTCTGGTTGACAAATGAGTACAACACAATAGCATGTCCCTCACTAAATGCTGCATTTCAGCCTTTGCAGGTAAGAAGGAGCCTCAGCTTATGCTCACCCTGGCTTTTACTAAGGCTTCCAGCATCCTGCAGAGAAAGCTCGTTACCTCACTGCTTGATTGAGCAGGCACCTGTGCAGTTTTCATACCTTCCTATGATGGCACACGCTCATGATCCCTCCTTACTTCCTCCAGATGAGTTCTGCAACTAATTCAAAATGACATAACGCTGACAGGCAAAGAAAAAATCCTCAGCTTCGAAAGGAAAAGAAACACAAGTAAGGCTGGGAAAACTAGATTTTAACAGGATATTCTTAGTGGCTTGAGTGGATGAAATCACTATAAATGTAGGATTTTGTTTCTTAGATTCAAACAAACACAGCTTTGTCTTCTATACTTTTTCTGTATTTGTTGTAAAAGCTTGGAAAGGGATTTTTTTTTTGTTTTGTTTTGTTTTGTTAGAGAGATGTCAGTCAACACAAGGATTCAAGAAACCTATAACTTACTGTTACCTCAAGGGGGTGGCCGTTAATAGCTAAAATGCCAGTGCCTGAGGTAAATCTACATGGATTAACAGAACAGAGAGCTGCTGCACACCTGAATTTAACAGATAACCTGTAGTCTTACTGGAGCATTTACACTTCTACATAAAGCAAGTGATTAAACAGATACTGTGAGCACTGAAGTCTCTGTTATTTGTGCAGTTAAAGGGTTTTTTTCCTGAGAAATCTCTTAACCTTCATATATATTTCCAGTTATAGCCAAAGCACTTACCAACACAGAAAGAATCGGTCCTGCTCTTCTGGCAAAATTCTTTGTGCTATAGAGGTCCAGAAATTGTACCCTAAATTCAAGAGAGGGGCACATAATTTTTGCTAAGAACAAAACAAGGTTTGGTTTGGTTTTGTTTTGTTTTGTAGTTCCCTTAGCTCTGACTCTTGTTACAGAAAAGCACAGCTTTGCTTTATATTGTCTAGACTCTTACTTCAGATCACAACCAAATAAAAAACCTCTATTTAAATTAAATCCGGTGATGTATCTTTTTAGGCCTGACAGACCTACTTTGGGACTTAGATAATCCTTAAGTAAGAACTTAGTAAAGGTTGTCTGTTTGTTTTCACTTAAGATTGTAAATTCAAGCAAGCAAATCTGAGACCTTTTAATTTTCAGCCGATGTTATACAAGTTTCTTATGGTTATTTCTCAAAGATGGTGACTTCTTTAATACAGATTTCCAGAAATACTGCTGATTTTGTAATGCATGGGATGCTTCTGTTGCTTGAACTACAATCCATGCAGGTCCTCCTTGTTTACTAACTGAAATTCGGCTTTCTTATTGAAGCTTGTAAGGCCACAGTTAAGAAGGAAGTTCAGGAAACCATGGCAGTTTCAGGAGCTCACTGTGAATCATAGAATCACAGAATACCCCGAGCTGGAAGGGACCCATAAGCATCATCAAGTCCAACCCCTGGATCTACACAGGACCAGCCCAATCCGAGCAGATGACTGAGAGCGTTGTCCAGACACTTCTTGAAGTCAGTCAAGCTCGATGCTGTGACCACCTCCCTGGGGAGCCTGTTCCAGTGCCCCACCACTCACTCAGTGAAGAGCCTTGTCCTGATATCTAATCTAACCCTCCCCTGTGCAGCTTCATGCCGTTCCCTCGGGTTGTATCGCTGGTCACCAGAGGGAGGAGATCAGCGCCTGCCCCTTCATGCCCCCTGGTGAGGACGTCATAGGCTGCGATGAGGTCTCCCCTCAGCCTTCTCTTCTCTAGACTGAACAAACCAAGGGACTTCAGCCTCCCCTCATACGTCTTCCCCTCTAGACCCTTCACCATCTTAGTTGCCCTCCTTTGGACACTCTCCAATAGCTTTATGTCTTTCTTGTACTGTGGTGCCCAAAACTGCACACAGTACTCAAGGTGAGGCTGCACCAGCACAGTGTAAAGTGGACAATCACCTCCCTAGACCTGCTGGCAATGCCGTGCTTGATGTACCCCAGGAGACGGTTGCCCTTCCTGGTAGCCTGGGCACACTGTTGGCTCATGTTCATCTTGGTGTCAACCAAGACGCCCAGATCCCTTTCAGTGTGGCTGCTCTCCAGTGCATCATTCCCCAGTCTGTACGTACAGCCAGGGCTGCCCCTTCCCAGGTGCAGAATCCGGCACTTGCTCTTGTTAAACTTCATGTGGTTGGTGATTGCCCAGTTTTCTAATTTGTCCAGGTCTCTCTGCAAAGGCCTCACAACCCTCAATGAAGTTCACAGCTCCTCCCAAACGAGTACTGAATGTGCTATCAGCAATAAGTGATGCAGCAGACAAACTGAGCTGGAAAAGAAAGCTTTACATGCTGAAAAAAAGTTACTGAGGGAAACCCGCTTTCACAGAAACTGTTAGGACAGCAGGGAACCAGAGTCAGTGACATGACAGTGATGACTGTGATTCTCAGTGGCCACAGCCTTGCTTCAACTTACCTTTTGTCTCATCCATGCCTGAACATCAAACTGAATCTTCCTGAAATCCTGAGCCTTTTTCTTGAAAACAATTCAACATACTGAATGCAAGTACTGCCTTGGTTAGACAGGGTAACGATGTAGGCAGTCTGTGCTCTCTGGGAAAGAGACAGCCCATCAAGAGGTGCAGGTGGAAAACTCAAGGGAATGGCTCAGAGGGCTGATACTTTCTCAAGACCCCTTCCCAATGGGGCATAGCTGTGTGGCGTTAAGTCAGGTGCAGAGAATGAGGGCATCATGCAACGAGACAAAACCAAGAAGCTCCTCACTTTTCGGAATTGAATGGTGGTCAGATCTGAGGGCAAGGATGGCTGAAATTGTCCTGTAGTAAGAGGTCTAGAACAACCTTGTGTGGATCCCAGCCCATCTTCTGGCCTTTCTCATCTTTGAGCTGTGTTTTTTCACCCCAAGCTTTCTGAGCCCAGATATTCTGCAGCCCATGATTCCTGCAAGCCATGGGCACACGGGAGGAAAAAAAATCTGCCCTTGGAGTCACTCTTGTGCTCTTCAATACAACTCAAGAGGAAAGGCAACATGCTGGCAACTCAGTGAGCCTTGCAATGTCAGTTATCTCTGCCAAGCACTGTGCCGTAGGTTTGAATTAAAGTTATGTGATTCAGTCAAATGTACTAACATGATTAAATTAAAAAAAAAACCCTGACCGCATTTTAAAATCCAAAATCAACATGTAAGATTTTCTAAGGCTGCCACATCCTGTCAAGAAACAGAATTCAGACGATGTGCAAGACAGAGAAATTGGTTAAGCACTATTCAAATAACTTGCTACACTAGTTTTATAATATTCACATATCTGTAAAGCACTCCTCCAAACATTCTAGTCCGTCTTCAAAAAAACCATGAATCTGTGTATTCAGAATGACTTTCTGGTAGCTGCTCTTCAGTGCAAGGCTCACCAGAACTGAGTATACCTATTTTTTCCCTGAAGTGCTCAACTCAGTACCCAAAAGAAAATTGAAAGCCTTTGTTCTATCTATCCTTTACTCATGTCTGGTGCTTCAGACACCCTTCAAAGGCACACAACCCGTAGCATGCTCCAAGCCTATCAGTTCAAGACATTTCTTTCTCCTGCCCTTCCTGGTAAAGGGTAGGGAAAGGAAGAGCAAGCAATGGACCTACTGCAGAAGGAAAGAGGATGCACATATAAATTTGTATGCATACATATAAAGCACCTGACCATGTATGACTTCCTTTTGATGTTCATAACAGTTCTGTCTGCAGAAACTCATAGTGTCAACACCCACCCACCCATAGTATAAACACGCACTGTTTAGTGTAACTAAATTGTCAAGCTGCTCACACCGGAAAAATTCATTACACCAACTGTGGTTGGTTGGTTGGCTTTTTTTTAACTACACTTGGATGTATAAACCAAACAACTGTTGCAATATACATCTGAATGGACACATGCATGTCTAATGTATGTCTAATGCATGTAGACAGTGCAAACATTTTCTAGACACAATTAACAACTGGACATGGAACTGTAACTTTTCTAAAAAAGTTTTCTGAACAGATTCAAAGCAGTATTTTAAATAGAGTTACTCTCTCCCTGTGATTTCTAAGCTCAGCAGGAACTAAAAGCTGCCATTATCTGACAGCTACTCACCAGACCATATGAAAAAAACTGACACAATTAATGTGATGCACACAGGCCTACAGTCAAGAAAACTGGAATGCCTTTTGCCCTTAAATAGGACACAAGGACAGGTGACCAGGAAATGCTGTAGCTCCATTCTAGAGTGCAGGAATGGGTCAGCATCTAACACAGGCATTTTAAAGCATTCCACTGAAAGATTTCTGCAATATTTTGTCCAATACTGATTTCCACATTTTTGAAAGTGAGAAATCATGAAGTAAATCCAGCTGAAATTCACATATTTACAAATGACATTATAGGAAGCTATTGTCATATTCTTAATTCAAATGGTACAATGACATCTTTTGTACAAAGTTTAGTCACATTCAGAACTGTTTCGCTTTATCCCAAGAGCATCTATTAAGATATGGAAACGATCTATTTCTCAACAGAGTTTCTTTCTCTTTTCACTAGTCCGGCAGACAGCAGGCTCTCTATACTCCAGGCATATTAGCTGACTTTCAAGGAGGAGCCTAGTAATGTATGCACAACCCTATGCAGCACGCACTTTATATTTTACATTCTCCTTACATCTCCAGTGATTGGCAAAAAACCCAAACCAAACCAAAACAAACACCAAACAAAAACCAAACAAAAACCAAACAAGTTATCAGACAGATAATGAAATCGTTGCTTAAATCTGGCACAGAAAATTTCTTAATTTTGTTATCCTAGGATTACTAGTTAATCTTGAAAGTGCAGTATAAGGAGCACTACGCACTTCTGTAATTACCATTACTCATATTAGTCACATCTCTGAAGTTTTGTAACAACTGAGACTGTGTTATAATAAAATTCAAGCAATGCTAAAGGACTGTAAAGTCAGAAACCATTTGCTGTGTCTATGGCTAACAGAAATATGGCAGCTGTGTTTCATAGCTGCTTAGGTCTCTTTCTTCTTTGATAATCTTCTGCTTCTCCAAAAGATGTACAGGGAATTTATACCAGCTACCAGCAAATAAGGAAAAGACTGTTTTCTCAGTACTTCTCTAGTGATTAATCCATACTTTTCGGTGTACATATAACTGACAGGTAACTCAGAAATTCCTGCAAGTTTAAGAAGTAAATCATATTATCTACTTCCTACTGAAAATACAGAATATGTGAATGTGAAGATTGCACATTCAGAACACAGTATTAAACTAGGTCTAGTTAAGTATTCTCCAGTTGCAAGAAAAGATCTGCAGTTTGATCTTGACCCGCAGGACCCTCATGCAGTTACTTTCTGTGAATTTTAGTTGTACCACACAATCAGCAGAGGACATACAGCCACGATTTACAGGCTCCCAGTAGCTCTGTACAGCTGTGAAAGCCTGATTTACAGCATGTGCCGACCTTCTTCACCCTGTACTACACCTACAGCCTTGCCTCAAGTGTCCAAGTCACTCTGGTGCAGAAACGAGAGCGAGTAGAAGCATCAAATCACAGTCAGATGGCTGTTGCTTTTAAAAATCCTTAGCAATCACTGTTACTGACTAGTCAAGTGTCAGATCACTGCTGCTAACTAAAGAGCATTCATTTGAATAACGTTTTTCTGAGTTTCCCAGAGCAATATACTCACATGACTTCAGGCTGGTAAGGTTTTTTTTACATGTGAAACCCAGCTAAGCAACTTGTCCTCACACCACCAACACAGGAAAACACCAGCCCTGGTTTAAAGAACTCATGTCTACAGAGCAACCTGGCTCACCCACGGGACACCTGTGGGACACCAAAGCAGGTGACCATACCAATACACTGCATGGCACAACCAGGGAAGTCTAAGAATTGTCGTTAAGATCCTTGTTCTATTGAGCAATTCTTCCTCTTCTTCAGGACATGTCTCTGGAAAAAGGCCAGAAAATAAGAGAGCCAAAGGATTCTCTAATGGGTGTGCTAGTGAAAAAATGTGTTTATAAAGGCACTGTAGAGAAGACACTGATGTTTTAGTCATGTCGCATTACTTCAGTTCAGCAACGCCGTCTGGGATAAGTTACTGTATATTTGGTACTGGACCTATATTTGTCTCCTGTGAAGTGCATGGTCCTGATTTAGTATATTTCCTATTTGGTTTAGTCTACTGGAGTTGCCACAGCTGCTAATGCTCCAGAAATTCCAGGAAAAAGAGAACTTCTGAACCTATGGCCTTTGTTGGTTTTTTTTTGTTTGTTTGTTTGTTTTTTCCTGAGAAAGCTCTTGCAAGTTAGACCACACTACACAGTATACGTTTTTGTATGAGGAAATTTAATTGCATGATAAGAACCAGTATGCTTTTGGCTCATGCAAGCTCTATCAACTTGTCTTCCAACAGAGAGAGCAAAGAAAGAAAACAAAGATGTGTTTCTCACTTTTCTATCAGATACAGCCGCACAGTCTGCGGAGCTACCTAATCTGAGAACAGACTGACTTCTCATGCTGCAAATTATGTTGCAAAGCACTATAAAAAAAACTTGAGGAAATCAAGTCAGAGGTCCAGGGTTTCTGCAGGCAGCCTTGATCCCTACTCAGACCTTGAACAGCTTTGGCCAGCGGGGATGGTCCGGTGGTTGCCACAGAAGCATACGATCGGCAACCTCGGGCACATCACTGAGCACCAGTCTTCAAAAGCAGAAGCTGGGGAACACTTCATGTCCACAATACCTGGGCTTGCTTTGTTATTTTCTTTTCTTCTCTGCAGCTCATCCAGCCCTTTATAAACTGCAGCAATTAGCACTTCTCTGCTGTACAGGGTAGGTAGGGAAGAGGCAGGAGCAGCTGTCAGGAAGCTGCAGACAAGGGCAGGGCTGGGTGGAGGACAGCTGCAGGCAAGGCTGCCCGACAGCTGAAACACCCCAGAAAGGCAGGCGCTGCCCTAGTGAGGAGGCCATCAGGAAGGTGAAGAGCCCGTTCTGGAGAGCCTGCAGCAGCCACGTTGAGGGCAAGAAGCAGGCCACTTCCACAGCTGCCCCATGTCACCTGCGTAAGCAAACCCCTGAGGGGATGCCCCGTGCCCTGCCTCAGGCCCCCCCCATCTTCCTACGCCGGGCTACTCTGGGCTGCTGTCCCTCGACCCGGGCTGCCCACCATCGGCAGCCATCCCGCAGGCCAGAGGCTGCCGCGCCAGAGGCTGCCTCCCCTCAGGCCACCCGTCGCCATCTTCCTCCGGGCCACCACAGGCCGCCATCTTCCTCCGGGCCTGAGGGAGCCGGGGGCAGGCAATGCATTATACAAATCTGCCATCTGCTGGTAAGTGCGGGTAAAGGGATGCCTTATAAAGTGTACTGCCCGAGCAAATTCCTAAACACAAAAAATAGGGGCTGTTTTTGTTTGGAGCTTGTTTGTTTGTTTACTTTTTTTTTAACCTTTGCACCCACATGCAGTACACTTCTTGCAAATCCCTGTGATTTGGCATTTTTGGCAAAAGAAATATGCCACAACTGCTGGATTCCCTTTGGCAACACTGCACCCCACGGTTTCCTGACTCCTTGCTCGGCTGGAGAGCTCGGAAACTCTACCAGGGGCTGTCATGGTGGAAAACCATGCAGCAGCAGGGTCTGCAGCCTGGAGGCCCTGGGCAGGCAGGCCCAAGGACCAGGGCATGGACAGCGGGAAGCGTAAAATTCCTGGGAGCCCCACAGGTATTGGGGTCCCTCAGCCCATATGCTGCCTGGAGTGGAGGCCTCTGCACCCACAGGGACATCCTCCCCCCCCCCCCC
>VWZZ01003894.1:68955-123620 GCA_013399095.1 Psophia crepitans
TGGGGCTTCCACTGCCGATGTTGGCTTCTCCTCCAGCTGCGACCATGCTGTCTGTGAGAAACATGAAGGCTGAGCGCAAGCCCTGGGAATCTGGGCAAGATCCTGTCCATCACAGTTAAAACTGAAGGTGAAATCATATTCAAGTCCAGCAAAACAAACTGAAAAATGATGGCTGACTGGTTCTCTCCTTTTTGCAGGAGTTCATAAAATTTAGATCCTGGCTCCTCAGTGTAATGGAAGCCTTTCCCATAAGCCATTCTCATTTTTAACCTGAAGAAATGCTGTGGCTCTGAGAAGGAAAGCAACCATACTGATCACATCTCAGCCGCTCTGCTGGAGCTCCTCTCTGCAGATCTTTAGCTCCCGGTATGCTGTTGGTTGGTGATGCTGACTTTTCTCCATTAGAAGTAAAACAGATTTCATCAGTAATAAACACAGTCTCATTGTTATTTTGCTTATAAGAATATTAATTTGTACTGAACCAAATCCAATAGCTGAACAAAGAAACATCACTTATGATCATAGATCACTTTAAATGTTTTATGACAAACAGTGGATTTTACTTTGTAACCAGCAGATGGCTGTTACAGATTCTTACAACTACCATTTACTGACAGGTAGTAGTAATTCCATGTTCTGGTTCTCATATCAGATGTAGCTTCCATTGTTTACAGTTAAGTATTTTAGCTATCATTCTGTCAGCAAAAAAAAAAATGCTTATAAGAAAATCAAGAAACCAGTCCTGGAAACCTGTTGATTGCTGCATGACTGGTAAATTCTTGACAGGTGTTTCTAGATTTTCAAATGCAGTCCTTAGTCATTCCCTGGAAAGTCGCACTGGTGCCAGGTTCAATGGCTTACATATGATTTTGAATATCGTTATTTACTGTTATGTGTCCTTGAAGAAGTAAGGAAATAAGCTTTGAACTAGTTTCCCAGGAACTTTCAGCAGCATTTTGGAAATTGTTCTGATTTATTTGGCTTTGTTTTGTTTACACAAACGAGTTGCCTTCTTCATTCTTTAATATCTAATTTTTGGTGTTGACACATCTCCTAATTTTGTTGGCACATGTTACTTCCTTCAAGCCAGCATTGTAACTGAAAGACAAAAAGGCTATGTAACGTGCATTTCCTTCCCACTCATTTAATTCAACATGCTACCACATCTCTAAGAAGATCAGTGTTCTTAAAAACCTATGGACATTGCATGAATGGGCTAACATTTTCATCACAAGTACTTTATGATGTTCTTACTGCCAGTCTCATAGACATCACATTGATTAAAGAAGCAGTGAGTGATACAAATTTTATTTTTGATGCAGTACAAACCCAATGTGTATAATTTATTCGATTTTTCTCATGACAATTCACAAGAGCTGTATTTAATGAAAAGAACTGCATTTGTGTTTGTGTTTGTGATAGGATGGTATTGTTTCTCCTGTTTCAGTGGGTGTGCAGAATTCTGAGATGTTTGGTGTCACCAAAATATGTTCCTATGCTTACTCTCCCTTCTTCAGTATCTTGTATTTCATGGTTCCTACAGAAGGTGATACTTATTTCTTGGTGGTGTGTTCTGGTATCTGCTTCCGTATCCACTTCCATACCTGTCCAACAGAAATGCCTAAAATTTATTTCATGACTCCACGTTTATGTTTTTCAGTGAAATATTTTTTATCTGACAATCTGCAATGGCTGAGTTGATAGTTGCTTTTACTTCCCCCCATGTATAAATTTTAATTCCTTCCACTCTTCCCAATGAGTAAATCAAAGTATAAAGGGATTATAATAAGGTATGTAAATTTTAAACATATCAGTGGGAGCTGGAAGTGGGCCGTTGATTCAATATACCATATACCTTTTGCATGTGATTCCCCATTGTGTCAGTTACTATTGAAAAATAAAATGGCAAGAAGGAAAGTGAAGTTTTACTAGACAGAAAATCAGGGAATGCCAAGAAAACCAGTGGGCTTCTGTTGACTAGACCAAAGGACTAAGCTTCCAAGTGCTCAGGCTATGCAGAATTCCATTGTTTCAGCACAAGTCGGTGGCTTGCTCACCAAGGAATGAACTATGGCACTCACCATGTATCCTTAGCCTGCACTGTGATCTCTAGCAAGTCACTGAATGTTTCCATGCCTCAATTTCCCATCTTTTAGCACAAACCCTAAAAAAGGGCAAGTTGTATTAAGCATTGTCCTTTAATACATGTTAGACTATTTTGAATCGTGTCACAGAGCCGTTTTTCAAGAAGACGTTCTCAAAATGTTACCTCATGTAACAGACATAAAGAATGTTAAAGAGCGTCTTAGAATGGACACAGACATCATGCAGGTACTGCACTAGTTAGCAAGTACAGCTTGATGTGGTGATATTGCCTTATAAAGCAGAAAGTATCCTGTTTGAAGGACAAGCTCCTATCTCGTGCACTGCTAAATCAACTGCATACCCTACAGACTTATGATCTGGAATCACCTGATTTAAGCTAGAAGGGATTATCAAAGCAGTCACACCAGCCAACACTAACTCAGGGCTTGTGAACCCAATAGAAAGGTACAAAAACCTAGAAGTTTCTCCATTCTGATTTATCTGCGTCTTAGGAATCTACTGCTGTAATACAGATTTGTTCTTTATATCTATTTCCTCTCATTCAACAAACACTGCGACAAAGCCAGAATAAAAAGCTTTTTTCTAAAGAATTCACCTTCTTGGTGTTGTTTCTTTGTGTGACTCTAACCATCAGTATGGTTACCTCTAACAAGTGAGACAGGATTTGCCACTGAGGCAGAGCTGAGATTCTCCAGTAACAGTAAATGTCACATATACAGAACTGTGTTTGTGATTCCTGCTCTCCTAGGACTAAAGGAGTTAAATGAGTGTACTCCTGAACTAACTAAAAGTAAGTTTTAACAGAAGAGCGACATCTTGGCTAATGAGAACACCGCTATATTAAGTATGTGACTAGAATTTCTTTTACCCAGAAGAAAACATAATTTGCATGGCATTGCTTAAAACATATTTAAATAATACAAGTTCCTTGCTGGGATTCTGGCAGTTCACCTTGAGAGCTCAGACTTCTATTGTATCAACAAGTGTCTTTTTCACTGTTTCTCATAGATCGCAGCCAAGCCAATTCTTTCAGCACACCCTAAAGAAAAATGGAGGCTCTGCATTTCCTACAGAAGGCAGCAGTAACAAACATTGATGACAGGTCTCATGTGAGACAGACAAGGTACCCTCAGTGGCATCACAAGGTAAGGCTCCAGATGAGCCTACCTCTTGTCACTGTTCATTTCATACATCTAATGAAGAGTAAATACGTGTCTCACAATTCTGAATAGCACTTCCCCATTCCTCCCTAGCAACTGAGGCTCATTCTTCATAGAATCATAGAATCATTAAGGTTGGCAGAGACCTCCAGGACCATCTAGTCCAACTGTCCTCCTACCACATATTACCCACTAAACCATGTCCCTAAGCACCACATCCAACCTTTCTTTAAACAGCCCCAGGGACGGTGACTCCACCACCTCCCCGGGCAACCCGTTCCTATGCCCGACCACCCTTTCCAAGAAGAAATTTCTCATAATCTCCAGCCGGAACCTCTCCTGGTACAACTTGTGGTCATTCCCTCTTGTCCTGTCACTAGTTATCTGCAAGAGGAGGCCGACCCCCAGCTCACCACAATTTCCTTTCAGGTGGTTGTAGAGGGCAATAAGGTCTCCCCTGAGTCTCTTCCAGGCTAAACAATCTCAGTTCCCTCAGCCGCTCCTCANCAGTTCCCTCAGCTGCTCCTCATCAGACTTGTGCTCCAGACCCTTCATCAGTTTTGTTGCCCTTCTCTGGACACACTCCAGGGCCTCGATGTCTTTCTTGCAGTGAGGGGTCCAAAACTGATCACAATACTTGGGGTGCAGCCAAGTACTCACCAGAGTCGAGGACAGGGGAACGATCACCTCCTTGCTCCTGCTGGCCACACTATTCCTGATACAGGCCAGGATGCCATTGGCCTTCTTGGCCACCTGGGCACCCTGCCGGCTCATGTCCAGGCGAGCGTCGACCAACACCCCCAGATTCTTTTCCTCCACACAGCTTCCCAGCCACCCAAGCCTGTAGCATTGCCTGGGGTTGTTGTGACCTTTAAGGTCCGTTTGTCCTTCTCAACTTAATCAGGCCAAACTGGTACTGACACCTTTCATTCAGCTAGGGCCAGTAAACTCTGCATCTCTACCTACTTCCTTGCTTGCTTAAGTGTCAGTCTGCACAAATTCTCATTCCCGTCTCTCAGTACTTATGAAATCATGTCACTGGCATCTGGTAGTCTCTGCTGTGCCCGTGGCCAGCATTCAGCACATCTGTTGCCTCTCAGCTATTTTCGTCTAGCAATCAGGGTTTTCAGTCAGGAAAAAGGGGACAGCATAACAGAGCAGCTGGAGTATGTCTACATCCCATCAAGGTCACTTTCAGTCCAGAAATCCCATGAAAAACATGTGGTCAACACAGAGGTACAAGCACCTCCTCACTGGTGATGCTAGGCAAATGCAAACCTTTGCCCTCTGGTCTTTGATCGTGCCTGCTACTGTACTTTGCTTACTCTCCTCCTATTGGTCATACAAGTCCAGACAACTCTGAAATAGATTTTTCTTTCTTCTTTCTTCTTCCCAGTCTTCAACATTTATACCCCAAAACTTTTACTTGGGCAGATTTACCGAAGCTGAAAGCCAGGCTTCTGTGCAGAGTTGCAATACATCCACTGCAACACTCCATACATTGTGTAAGATTATTATATGATTCTCCTACCTATCATGACTTCTTTTTTAAACAAAAGTGCCTCACAGGCACACAAGAATGGAATGAGAAGTGTTGCTTCTTGAGAAAGTCAGTCTGTCCCACTGGCTACATGCTGTGAACACAGTGCAATGCTACTAATCATAGATCATGTTCGTTCCATGGCTGGAAGGGCTGGAAGTGCAAGTGATCTCAGAGTGCTTTAAGGGAGAAGAGAATCCTCTTTGTGGGACCAGAAAGATCAGATTTTAAATATATTCTAGTCAAAATACCCAGAGATGTAGCTATTTCATGAAAGTTTGCTAGCTCAGTTTTTTTTGAAGCAGAACTATGTGTAAGCTGGTTTAAGAACCAGACCTATGCACTGGATATTTATCGAACCACTGGTACATTACAAGGAACAAAAATAACCACTGAGTTATTTAAGAGAGTGATCTACTGATATTTAACTAAAGACACACATGAATCTTCTCTTCAACTTTATGCTAGCCCCATCTCCCCAGTGGAGTTTCAATTTATATGTCTTACATAAACAGAGCACACTTTCAGGGGACAATTTGACCCTGAGGGAGGCAGGAGGACTGGAGAGCCTTGCTAATAGTCATGTGGTAAAAATAGTCTTTTCATAAGCCCTGCATGAAGCACAGAGAATGCCTTGAAACATGCCCTAGCTAGTATCAGAAATAGCTGAGCCAGAGATGAAAAACATCCTTCTGCTCAAATGTAAAGAAGAAAAAAAAAAACAAACCCTAAGATATTCTATAATAGTCCTCATGAGTCACTCCAATGTATTAATGAGTTTGTCACAAGCCACCATTTAAAATGGCATCCCTTTCTCACCAGCACAGAAACACATCCGTTCTCTGGACCTTCAGGTTCTCATGCACCCCTTATCTCCTTAAACATGGAATTTACTAACATCAGTCTCATTTCAGGGTCTGTAGAAATTACTCCTCACAGCCCAGGTGTTTATTCACAAAAAAGAAAAGTGAATAAGCTTCATGATCCATGGGGAGCAGCACTTTCTCCAGGAGTTGGGAGAAGAACAGTTTCTTTCCTGGTTTTGCCTTTACAGCATGTCTAATTTCCCTACCCTTTCTGCAGGTACCCTGGTTCTTTAATTTCCTCTTATCTGACAGTGGTAGGAGATTTGTCCTACTTCATGCTTGGAGGGCTAAGGATTTCATGTATCATTCTTCCAGATGAATTACTTGCATCTCTCAACTTTCCCATCAAATATGGATCTGCTTATCCATTTTCCATGGGATATAAAGAAGGCACTTATGAGGTAGGTTTTTTCTTCCCAGGGAAGTGCAGAGAACAAAATATATACAAGTCAAAAGTCATCTCCTGTTAATGTGATAAGCACCTGGGGCATGAGGAGAGGACACATCTAGTCCTTTTTATGACTAGGGAAAGAATGATACTATGTACCAATGCAACAGTTGGTAGTGGTCAAGCATTAACAAAAAGCTATCATTGTTAAGAAACTAAAGTGCCTGTATAAATTTTATAAAAACCTCTAAAGCCACAGCCAGTCTGAAGCATGTATCTTGAAGCAGGAGTGTGATTGGAAATCAAATTGAATCAGTGATAATATTGTTCATTTAAAAATACTATAAAAACCCCAGAAAATTCCAAGATATTGACAACATCTGTGTTTGAAGTTAACTATGCATAGAATTCTGTCTTGACAAGTACCTACTTACTACAAAAACAATTTCTTGTTTGTTTGTAAAGAGTAAGTCCTTTACAGTTCATACTGCAATTAGAAACAGCTTAGCAAAAGATGTTTTAGACAGGTAGCTCTACAAGATTTTGAGCTTACGTTTTTCTTTCTGGGTAGAATTTTGCTCTATTGCATATTTACTCCTGAACTTTAATTTACTTTGTTATTTTACTGCAGCATTACAGCTGAGGTATCCTTGTCAGCAAGCAGCAAGGGCAGCGTGCCCCACAAGGGAGGGAGATCCAGGGTGACAGCAAGGCAGGAAAAGTAGTGTCACCCCAAACAGAGCCCAGGTCTACAGTGCCTGAAGAGGCCAAGCATGGCAGGTCTGGAGATAATAAATGGGGTCAGCCAAAAGTGGAGATTGACAGATGAGTCCATGGTGATGAGGCAAGTCCAAGGTCAAGCCATGAAGTCAAATCCATGTGTCAGAGTCAGGATTCTGATCAACAGGATGCCTGGCCAGGTATGAGCATAGGTACAACGTAGCCCTGACAGCAAACAAGTGTGAAAGCCCAGACTAAAAGCAGCTCCCAGAGAAAGGTGGAAAGCCACTGCAAGGGTTTCTCAGGCAGCTCTCCCTCACTTAGCTTCAAGGCTGGAGAGCTGCACTATCAGTGTTGGCCCTGAGACCAGGCAGTATAACTTCCAGGAGAGATGGGTATGCTTAGGACCCTGATAGTCTGTGTCAGGATTGTGAGTGTTTTATTACTCACTGTACATGTACTTACACGGAAAATAGAAAAAAAAATTTCCAAGAAGTAAGTGGGAGTAAACCATGGGGAGACTTAGTGTGCATCAGGCCTCTGGTTGCTTTGAGAATCTCCTGCTTTAACAAGTTTAAAACCCAAGGAATTATTATAAAGGAATTAAATTGTAAGGAAAGTGAGGGGTCTGGAGGGAAGCATAAGGTGAAAAGACAGAGCTCAACTCCTAACTAATATTTGTCAGAGCAAAGCAATGAAATACTTCATGGCAGAATTATACTAACACCCCATGCTTCTTGTTAACCAGCCTACACTAGAAACCATTAAAGATAGCACCCTGGTGCGTGGTCTGTGAAGGGAGAGAGATATCAAAAAGCAGAAGAAAAGGCTAATTATCTACTAGCCCTAGGCAATACAAAAGTGAAATAATGGAAAATAACCGCCCTTTTTATAAACAGTGATTTTCGATGCCTATACAGTGTGTTCTGAAGTTCTCCATTCTGGGACTAGCTCTGGTGGGTTGACCCTGGCTGAAGTCCAGATACCCACCAAAGCTGTTCTATCACTCCCACTCCTTAACTAGACAGAGGAGAAAGGTATAACGAATGGCTCACAGGTCACAATAAGAACAGGGAAAGGCTGTTCACCAGTTACCATCATGGGCAAAACAGACCAGACTTAGAGCAGAATTAATCTGATTTATTACCAAGCAAATACAGAGCAGAACAGTGAGAAATAAAACCAAATCTTATTACACAATCCCCCACCCCTCCCTTCTTCCTGGGCTTAACTTCACTCCCGATTTCTACCTACTCCCCCGCAACTGTCACAGGGGGACAGGAATGGAGGTTATGGTCAGTTCATCACACGTTGTTTAGGCTGCTTCTGACTCCTTAGGGGGAGGACTTTTCCCCTGCTCCAGTGTGGGGTCCCTCTCATGGGAGACAGCCCTCCACCAACTTCGCCAGTGTGAGTCCTTCCCATGGGCTTCAGTCCTTCATGAACTGCTCCCATGGGTCTCTCCCATGGGGTGCAGCCCTTCAGAAGCAGACTGCTCCAGCGTGGGTCCCCCATTGGGTCACAAGTCCTGCCAGCAAACCTGTTCTGGCATGGGCTCTTCTCTCTATGGGGCCACAGGTCCTGCCAGGACCCTGCTACAGTGCAGGCTTTCCATGGGGTCACAGCCTCCTTCAGGTGTCTCCACCTGCTCCAGTGTGAGGTCCTTCATGGCCTAATGGTGGAATGTCTACACCCCATCATCCTTCCTCCATGGGCTGCAGGGGGACAGCCTGTCTCACCCTGGTCTTCTCCAGGGGCTGCAGGGGAATCTCTGTTCCCGTGCGTGGAGCATCTCCTGCCCCTCCTTCCGCACTGACCTTGGTGTCTGCAGAGTTTCTCACATCTTCTCAGTCCTCTCTTTGGCTGCAGAAGCTCCCAGAGTTGGTGGTTTGTTTTTTTTTTCCTTCTTACATCTATTACACCAGAGGTGCTACCACTGTTGTTGATTGGCTCAGTCTTGGCCAGTGGCGGGTCCCTCTTGGGGCCGGCTGGCATTGGCGCTGTTGGACACAGGGGAAACTTCTAGCAGCTTGTTGCAGAAGTCGCCAGCCCTGTGCCCTCCCCCCCACTCCAGCTGCTACCAAAGCCTTGCCATACAAACCCAAAATACTAGCAAAGAAAAAGCAAATACATGTGCCAGAGTTTTTAAAGTAAATTGATATCAGATGGTAGTTGCGTGTGGCTACAAAAGGATACCTTATTTTATCCTGACAGGTTAAGTCACATCAGATATCTGGATTTCAAATTCAAATTCCATCTCTTCTCTGTCAGCATTTGATCCGCTGTTTCTTGCGTCAAAGCTACAGTGCAAATGGTATATTGATTGGTTTGGGTGCTAAATGTGACAGGAAAAGAAGCTGCTGGCTCCCTATTGTTTTCCAACAGAAGGAAAGCATGTTTGACTTCAGAGAAAGAAATGTACCCAAAGAACCCGAGAATCCTGAATGGCAGAGAAATCTTTCCAAGTTCAGCAGCATCTGAAAATCCTCAGCTTCTCCCACTAGACTAGTTCTGACAACTAGTCAGTCACAAAACAGTCTACAAAATGGCATTATGCCAAACTGGACACTTAGCAAGTTTGCTCCATTTGAGGCACAGATTTTCAAAGCTCATTGAGACAAAGCCTCCATCCGCAGCATGACTCGGATGTTAAACAAAGACTGTTTTTTACTCTTTTCTGGAAATGTGATGTTTATTTTAATTGCAGAATGAGAGTGGTCTCATGATTATGATCTTGGGCTGAATTTGGGATCTCTTGTTTGCATCCAAAGATCCAAGGACAAAGTGTTCTTCCTACTGTTCTGCTTAGACTTACGAATTTTCTTTAATCACTCTTTATTCCTGTATTTTATTGCTGAAACTAAAATAATCCTTTTTCCTTGTGAAGAAATGTGAGAATACATTTGTGTAAGGCATCTTGATATGTAGTACCTGGCAGAAGTCAGAATGGTAAATATTCAAGCATGCAAAAAGTATACAGAATATGCTTGTCATGGTTAAACCTTAGCCAGCAAGTGAGCACCACATAGTGGCTTGCTCACTCCTCCATACCTGTCCCTGCAGTGGGATGGGGAGGAGAATGAGGAAAAAAGAGGTATAAGTCAAGGGTTGAGACAAAGACAGTTTAATAGGACAGCAAAGGAACAGAGAGAGAGAAAAAAGATGATGATAATAATAATAACAACAACAACAACAACAAGTGATGCACAATGCAATTGCTCACCACCTCCTGATGAATGCTCAGCCTGTTCCTGAACAGGCATCACTGGTTCCCCAGCCAACCCACCTGGACTCCCCAATTATATACTGAGCATGATGTCCCATGGTATGGAATATCTCTTTGGTCAGTTTGGGCCAGCTGTCCTGGCTGTGTCCCCTCCCAGCTTCTTGTGCACCCTCAGCATTCTTGCTGGCAGGGTGTGAGAAGCTGAAAAGTCATTGACTTAGTGTAAGCACTACTTAGCAATAACTAAAACATCAGTGTGCTATCAACATTATTCTCATCCTAAATCAAAAACACAGCACAATGCCAGCTGCTAGGAAGAAAATTAACTCTATCCCAGCCAAAATGAGGACAATGTTAATTGTTCTCTGTGTAGCTGGGATAAGTACTAGGCTGAAATTATAGCAAGATAGAAGCAGGGACCACAGAGAAAACTTTCTAGCAAGGAAGGGTGGTGAAACATTGGACTACACCACAAAGGAAGGGATAGAGGCTCCACTACTGAAGGTCATTAAGAACAGGTTAGGCAAACGTCCCTCTAGCCTGACATATGCAGAAATGATCATGATTTGAGGAAAGGAAATAGTTTGGACCTCTGTTTCATTTGTGACTGGTCCATAGAGATGATCCAAAAGGCTAAATGTTCCTTCACTTACAAAATGCAAGAGACCCTCTGTCTCTCTCAGTGTCTCTTAGGAATTCCTGATCATGTGAGGCACTAGAAGTATGGAAGCAATTATGGCTTATGAGGGTTTCTTTTTTGGGGGGAGAAAGGCTGTGCGCAATGTCAATAAATGTGCAGTGCTAATGTGCATAAAAATATGGGCAGAAAATAATTTAAGAATGCTGAAAACAGAAATGAATAATGAAGTGGGAAATGAGGAGGAGAGGGAAAACCCAGTAAGGCACAAGGCAAATTTCAGTTGAATGCCACTACAACCAGTGGAGTGACCAGTGGATCTTACGAGCACGGTGCAGGTAAGAACAGAAACAACCCACAGCTGTGACCTATCACTGACACCCAGATCCTCCACAGTACATCTTAAGAGCAGTCAAGTTGGCTGTTCTTAAGCATTGCAGGCATCTATAACATTTCTGCCTCTGTGGGAGGACTGAAAGATGGGAGATACTTGAGAACATCAGTGCTGTTCTGCTCAGTTTCTTCCTGAACAGAAAACTCAAATTATTCTGTGCTGAACTGGGATCAACCCTTCTTAAGCCTCTCAGGCAGTCATCGTATCAAATTGAAATTCATTCTCACATTCAGAGACTTACTGAATGCCCTTTGAACAAATACAGCCTCGACATGCAACTTTATAGTAACAGAAACCCAATGATTTATTCAAGCAAATCGCTTGATGCAGAAATCTCTTTTAAGTTATGTACTTAGGCTAGGATTTTCTAAAGCTTAACCTGGATCACTTTGAAAGTGAAGTTCCTGTTGGCTTCTCTGAGAACTGTGAGTTCGATTTTTCTTATCCAGTCTCTTTAGAGATGTTCAGTCATACATCATATCAAATTATTAAGATGAACAGCATTTTCAGCTGGAGGGATAATCACTGTTACCTGTTAGTTTTCTAGCTGTGAGTATTCTTGCAAAGATCCAGATGTCATCAGTATTTCCACCTTTTCTTTAGAAGAAGAAAAATTATGGATTACTTTACATGATGAAAATCCTGTAATGTTGCTTTGCTTTCACAACGGCTCATGTACCGGCCAATCCTCTAAACAGAGAATAGTGCATATTCATAAAAAGAAATATTTCTTTTTTGAGTTTGTGACATATCGCAGATGATGGTCTTCGTCCAACCTGCAGGCAGTATATATGATACATCTTGCTTCAAGTTTTGATATATTTTCTAACATTTTTAAAATTAATTAAATATTTAAGCTCGTTTAGTGCTTCAGATCAAACCCAAAGTTCAGCAACAGAACAAGCCTTCCTGTGATACCCCATGAGCTAGAATGGACCAGTGAAGTCCACTGAAGTCCAGGGAATGCATTGAAGTCCATTGAGTCCAGTGAAGATTACCTGCCACCTTACCAATGAATCTAATTTGCATTTTTGAGGTTTCTGTGAGTTTGGGAGGTATGTGTAACATCGTAGGTAGTAGTCAGAAGATGTACTTTCTTATCTGTAGTTTTCAATGTCTCTAGTTACCTTGTTACAAAAATCTTTCTCTGAATTTCTCTGATCTGTCACGCCTTCATGCTGCCTCCAGCTCTGTTCCTTTGTGTAAGCTATGTAACTGTTTGCTCCTTCTGTTGCAATTGGGTTCAACTGTCATCAAAGACTAATCATCTAACATTAACCTTTCAGATCTTTAGTAACAAATATGGCATTACTTCTTTTTTATTTTATGATCACCATTCGTTTTTCCCAAGGCCTCTTTCTTTGGAATTCTCTCAAACTTCCAGTGTTTGGGAGAGTGCGTGAGAGAAATTGAGAGATACTACGAAGTTAAGGGATGGTGTTTGTGCAAGGCTCGGGAGCTTGCGCACTGCTCTCCAGCATTTCACCAGACCTACGCCTGTTCAGCACTCCCAGAAAATTGAGGGTACTCAGTACGTCTGAAGATACTGATCTACTAAAAAACTTATGACAATGTTTAGTCTTTTAATTAAATTACCAAGAATTCTGGAGAAAAATCAGATTAATTGGTTGGTTTTTAAATCTTGCTAATCCAGCTCAGCTGAGGTCTGAGTCTCACTGAACAAGGTGAACATATATGTTACTTGAATAACAGTGAGTTTGTATCCAGAAGTAATGAGAAAAGGCAAAGGGTGGGAGGAAAAAATTCTGACCCAATTAAAACTGACACAGCATTATAATAATAAAAAGAAGAATTAAAAGAAAACAAACGTAACACACACTTGTAACCAGATCAGACTTTTCATCAAATTTTCTAGTTCATCTCATAAGCATCAGAAAGCTCGGAGGACCAGCGCCACAGGGAGAACCCACAAGAAACCCGCGCTGGAAGGCCTCTTTTGACACATATACGTGTGTCAGTGAGGAATTACAAGAGATTAACATCTTTGTCTGTGGGGCTGCGCTACGTGGGACAGCAAAGCATTTTCTGCAGGCTAAACACGTGTCAAGCGGTTGTGGTGGAGCAGTGGAGATGTGATCACCTGCTAAGCTGTGGTTCTGGTGGCTGGGAAGGGCAGGGGTAGAAGACCACCAGCTGCTGCCACGAAACTCCCAGGTGAGAACCTGCGACCGGTCAATTCTCTGCTACACGGCTCCTAAGTACTCTGTTTGTGGTGCTTGTGCATGGAGAGGATGCGGCTACCCGTACACCAACCTGTCTCTGTCCGCCGTTGTTGTGCGACGGCGCCGCTAGATGGAAGCGCCAGAGTGCTCTGGCCGTTCCTGCGCACCGCCTCTGCGAGCACGGTGCGTGACAAAAGCTTTGCTGCTCTGCCGTCGTCCCGGTAGGAAAGGCTCTGGGTCACTTAAAGTGCTATTTATTAGCGCTAACACTGTAAAATGAAAACAGAACAGACAATCTCACATCCCTTTAGATGCTTTAGATGCCGTGTAGCACTGAACAATCCACGTGCAGGATGAATACGCTCTGCGTGGTGGAGTTTTGTATTTCAAGATCTCAAGTTTTAGCTACTGATTTCACAAATAACGATACAGTTCTGATAAATACTACCTTTGTAATTCCATAATTTTGACATTTCAAATGAGCCCTAGTAGTGATCTTTTTTTTATATTGGTTTTTGTTGAAAATAAGGGTGTTGCTAGAAAATTTATTCTAATTAAAAATGAAGTAGTTTAAGCAACTCTATTTGAACTTTGGCTTGTTACCAAGTCAAGAACCATCTGTAAAGTCTGAATGCCAGAAAAGGTAAATATTTTCAACGTTATTTGTAGCTTTCATCACAGTAATTTTTGTTTTAGCATATTGCTGGAAATTCCTTTCCCAAAATACTTGAAAGTATATAATTAGCAAGTTTTATTCAACAATATTTTAAACTTTGTTATTATTTTCTACAAATATTGTGTCTTTACATTTTAGTTATAAGATTATTATCAAAACATTAATAATAACACATGTTTTTACCAATATCTTCTGTGGTATTGCTCATAAACCTTTGATATATCTTTATTTTCCCTCTGGGAGTAGAAGTTATTAGTGAGTTAACAAATGATGCAGAAACGAAGTAACCTAAGGGACCATCTGAGCAGAGCCAACACAACAGAGATAAATCTGTAACCATAAAGTTATTTGATAAACTTCTTTTCAGTCAGTAGAAATTACCTTTTTTTTTTTTCAGATCAAGAGGTCATTCTAAGAGAAGAAGCCAAAGAACTGGGTTATTGCCCTCAGCTGGTCAAGAGACAGTAGCAGAATTCAGTTACTCTATGCTAGACTTTATGATAAAATGTTAAGATATTAATGAAAATAATGTGACTCCATATGACTTAGAAACAGAAAAAGGAGCAAATGTAAAGCAAAGATTACTAGGTTTGAGATGACCATCCCACTTTATTCAAATCTGTTTCTGATTTCCTTTATATACAGAGAGTTGTAGAGAGGTCTAAAGAATGTATTCTTCACTAAGCTGTCAAGCCTTTCTTGTTATCAGGAGTATTATATTTATATTGCAAAATAGTCCTGACTGGTTTTCTTTTTAAAATTTCCAGTTCCTAAATGCAGAGGAGGTAATGTGCTTCTCAAGTAACTGGGATAGATTGTTAAATCAAAAAAGTCACCAGGCATTCCAACCCATCCATTCAGGATTTCCAGATCAGCTTCTTGTACATGACCAGTCCTCAGGAATTCTGTACTTTGTGATAGACAAGTTGCTATAAAGGTAAGGTATGAACTTTACAGTCATTGAATCATGTTATTAATTTCATGTGAATATTTGACAGTCCTCTTAAAGAAAACAAGATCGGTCTGGTAATCTTGTTGCTGCTGTAGGGGCTAACAAATTGTAATCCTTAGCTTCCCTGCCAGCAAATTCCTCATTAAGCACAAGATGTCCTAAGACCAATCATCAGTAAAACCTTTTCAAGATGTTAATTTACCTAGAGTTCTTTTAAGCAGATAATTCTAGCCAAAAAAGGCCTTGCCTTGCCTTGCCTTGCCTTGCCTTCCCTTCCCTTCCCTTCCCTTTCCATAGTGAAGCACCAGAAGATGCAACACAAACGAGGTTTAAGATTTCCCTACAAACATAAAATTGCAGCCTAAAATGTTTTTATTAGTTATGCAAATACCTCTTTTATGAGTAAATCCAAACTGATTTTTTTAATGTATCTACAACCCCTTTTAATATGGACTGAGCCCACACTTCATTTTTTCATGCAATTTTGATGCAATAAACAGTGAAGTCCAAGCATTTTGACAAAGATTCTTAATGTCATTTTGGGCTAGGAGCCATAATTCCGGAGAAAACACAAGGAAATATACAGGACAGCTGAGTCACAACTGAAGTTCTGTGTTGACAGTGACTTCAACAAACAGAAATATTCATGGACACATCTATGTCTTTATCTTGTCAGCATGGCTAGGCAGACATCTGTTTCACTGGTGTATGTAGCAGAACACTTCTCAGATAGAAGCTGTCCTACACTTCCAGTGACTGAGAAATTGTAGACATAGGGTCTAATCCAATTCAGATTGGAAGGAACTTCAGGAGATCACCTTGTCCACCCTCTAGTCTTACAGTTTATCTTACAGAGATGACATTTTCTTGCCTCAGGGTTTGTACACGTCTCCTCCCCCAGGTCCAGCTACGTCTCTCTGTTCATTTCCCTAAGGGTCAGGTGCTGCCCAAGTTCAACAAGGCAGTGAAATAAAATCCTCCCATTGCTTTTCCAGCTTTGAGGTGACAGGGGCACCAACTTCAATGGGCTCAGAGCAGGGCTGCCCCTACGACAAGTGCTGATTTTTCAGAGAGGTTCACCAGTGATGCAGAGGGCTGTTTCCACCCCACGCCAAGAAGAAGTGGGGTAGGAGAGAATAGAGAACGAGGAGGCAGAACAGCTGCAGCAGCTGGAGCTGCCAAGATCAGCTTGCCTAGCAACCCCCCTTCTTAGGCAAGGGCATATCATTCAGTAGCAACAGCAACATCAGAAGCAGCTCTGACACTTGGTGAGCTGGGTGCATATTAGGGAGTATGAGAGCTGTCAGAACACCAGCCTTCAGGTTCCAAAGCCTCCTCAGTTTATTGGTAGGTAAACTGCATAGATCTGCTTAGCAGAACTTATTCCTGTGCTCTGTGCATATGGAAAGAACTGTATATGACTTATTGCAGTGAGACCCGTACTTGTACCAGGCAAATGTTGAATGTTATTTTGGTAATGTAGAACACAAGACTAATAGAAGAATATGTTGGAAAAAACAGTTATATGATTCTAGCTTATTCCATGAATACTGTTATAAGTAATTGTATAATCCAGTAATTATTATCCTTCAATAATATATAGAGAAATATTAGCAGATTATAAATAATAACTATTATCTGTTACTATAAGTGGAATAAGACCAGAGTGCATGATTATAACATCTTCAGTTTTGTTCATGTATACTGTGGAGTATATGTTTTAATACATGACTAATATATCTATTATAATGTATTTTTATATATATAGGCATAATATATATTCTTCTACTGTTGCAATTCAAGCTATATGTTATTACGATGTTGTGTTCTACTTGTCATAGCTTATGCAATCTTAAGAATATCTATAATTATATATTTTAATGATTGTTTGATTAACAGTTGTGTTGTTAAAGATATAACAAAAATTACTAATTCAAAGACCTTAGGTGTAAAAGATTAAAAGAAACTGAGCAGTCTGGAGCAGAGGGGGTGCCATTTCAGAAGAAAATAAAAAACTCTTTAAATCAAATGTTTCTCTGCATATGGTCCTACAACCACCTGCTCTTTGTAGAGAAAACCTTCTGCAAGAGAAGGATTAGTTATGTCCCCTCATTGTTTCATGGCTAATTTCTTCATAAATCAAAATAATGTACTGATTGAGTTTGTATGCCCCTAGGAAGTTGTTATTTTTGGCTCCAGAAGTTAAGACAGCAAAATATGCCAGTCTGTGTTTCTGTGTTTGGTTAGATTTCTTCAGAAGAAATACAAACTTTGGAGATGGAACTCCTCCTTCCCCTGTTCCCATACTGGATTTTTGAAGTCTATTCATTTTTTTTTCTGGTAGGTGATGTTTGCAGAGGGGTGGCATGATTTAGACAACAAAGACTATGACTGTTGGCCCCTAGAGAAACCAGATGAGTATAACATGCTGGACTGTGGAGGTGAGTATGTCCTAAAGCTGCTCAAGGAAGAGCATCTCTTGCTTGGGGAATAGTGGAAAACTCCAAATTGAAATACTCAGATTAATACCTAACTCATCATGAATGTTACGTATGGTGGAGAGCATCTGAATCAGTGACAACCAGTCTGTCTAAAGACAAAAATGAAAGAAATCAAGAAAAAAATACTTCAAAGCTATTATTTGTCCAATATTCCTTTGTTCCACATGAAAAAGTAGTAGCAACAGCTGAATCCCTTCCCCCAGAAAGAAACTGGAAACATTTTATTTCTCATTAGAAAACCAAATGCAACAATCCAAACAAAGCAGGCAGGCAGCTCTGCATTGCAGCAAGTTCTATTGAGTCATTGCTGAAATTTTGTAGGGTCAGTTCAAAGGTGGCCTGTGTTTAAACCCTCTAGCCAGTATGCAAAATCATTGATGCTACAAGTCATGCTTTTCTACCTTGCTCAAAACTGTGTTCCATGAATACTTAAAAAAAATATAATCTGAGATCTTTAACCACTTACTCCAGTCAGTTTCAAAAATGTATTTAAATGATGAGATAATAGAAAATAGAATAATTTTTTAATGTTGTAAATTGATTGATTGAGACTGAAAAATAATTAAAGAGCAACTGTAATATGGAAATTCAATTTAAATACAAGGAAAATCTTTTATACTGTAAGGGTGATCAAAAAGTAGAACAGGGTGCCCAGAAAGGTTGCAGTTTGTCCATCCTTGGAGATTTTTGAAACCCAACTAGACAAAATCTAGAGCAACTTGCTTTAGCTGACCTTACCTTAAGCAACACATGGTTGGACCAAGCGACTTCCAGAGGTGCCTGCCAATTTTAACTATCCTCTGGTTTTGTGACTCTGTAACTGATAAATAACTGATGTAAAGGCATACTTTTGTTTATATGGTAAAAAATCAGACCAGAGACAATGTGTTTCAATAGGACTTTTAGTAAAAACAAGACCACCTGAGAAACCGATACTGATAAAACACCCAGGAAATATGCTGCTGGGTCATACTCTGAGCTCAATATTACAGTTAAATATTTTCCAGAGAGTTCTTTTGGAACAGTGAAATTCAGACTGTGTAGACGATTATCAGCTAAGACTTTTATCCCTGTATGAATTTACTATTGCTTTAATATGGAAACAAGTATTTATCAGAACAGATGACTTGTTTAAAGTAGTTCTTACTAATAATCAAAGTGTGAACTGAGTATAAAGGATACTAATATGGGTAGGTTGCTTAGTTAACATATACCTTTTACAACTCATTTAGAATGAACTCTGAGCTCTATCTTGCCTTTCTCTGTGGTTATTCCTTGTCACCTTCTGGGCATTGCTAAGAGCAAAGCAAGAATCATATACTGTAACCTCATTGTTGTGGATTTAACACAAGATCTTCAAAGCTTTTAGATGTGGGAGTACCTATCATTGAAAGAAAAAACTTGTTTATCTTTGTGAGACCTTTAAAGGAAAGTGGAAAATAATTTAACTGAAATTTATGCTGACTTTTTGCCTTCATTCTCACTCTCTGAAGCTCAGCGCTCTCTTACCTTTCAGTGCAAATCACACCAGTGTTTTTTGTGTTGTAGTTTCTCTCACAGTGTTAGCATTTATAATGAGTGTTTATTTTTCAAGGGAGATGTGAAATCAAGAGGTTATTTTGCAGTTTGCTTCTTTATATCTGAAAGAGAATTATGTTTAGGGAAAAAAAATATCAGCTTCATTAACAGTGCAAGTGAAGAATGCGCTTGTAAGAACAACTCCAGAGTAATACAGGAGTTCATAACTAATCAAAAGCAACAACAAAAAAGTGAGGATCTCTGGAAGGAAGGTTTACCCATCCTCTGCAGAAGGGATTTAAAACTTTCTGACAAATGGAGACTTACACACTTAGATGATGTAAGTAATTTGTTGTGGTGTGAATGAAAACCTTCATCCAACAATAGTGAAAGAGGTAAGTGAATGGCGTGGGAAGATTTTCGTAGTGTTGTTGTTATGAATATGGATTAAAAACTTCTCCCACCTCTTATCTCACTTTATTCCCAGGCTCAGAACAGGGACAAGAGAGATGACCAGGATAAATCATCTTTTCCAGTAAGAGTGTGTAAATGGAAAATGACAGATGTCTGAGTAGTACTGCTTCCACTGTCCTCTCTTCTGGATGTGATACAGTTTTCTAAAATGAGGATGCTTTCTTAAACATATTATTATTGGTATATATAATCAGTCATCCATTGTGTAGGTAAACATAAATGCAAAAATATCTTTTGGATTTATGAAAACCAATAGGAACAATAGATGAAAATCACTACAGAGAAAGTTTTCCTTTGCATGCACCTTTAAAGTAGAAATGTATAGCAAATATGTTGGCCCATGACTATGTTGTTTCTAGGCCTGGAAATGACATGGGTGCAGAGGCCTCCAGAAAAGGCTGTGAGTGGGGAATTCTTCAATGTGACCTACGCAGTTGTTGCTTCAGACAGCTTTTACCAACATGCTGTGCAGAATGGAATTCTTCCTCACAGGTATTACCTCCTATAAAAATGCTTTTATGGTCATGAGTATATGGGGATTCTGTGTGTACATTTTCAGTAACATAATTGGAACATGTACTCTGGGGCGTCTTGCTAATTTCTTGCATCTCATGAAGTCTCCCATATCTTCTCTCTTTGCCCTCATATTTTCCTTTCTGCAATACCTTTGTTCTAGAGCAGCCATCATGGCATGTTTACCCACATGGTCAAGGATAGGGCACATCATCCTGTATCTGCACTACTGTCTCAGTGCAACTCTGAACATCACTTCTTGCCTTCTCTAAACAAGGAATTAACAGCAAGTTTAAGCATGAGTCCCAAGCTATGCGTTATACTCATTTTAATCACCAGTGTATTTCAAGTGCACAGCATGGATATGGAAAGTAGGCTGGCCTAACCCTGAATCCACACAATTTCTTTTTTGTCCCTGTGGGACTGAAATCACTCCAGACACTTATATATCAACTCAGAGACTGTGTTGGTAACTGTAGACAACAGAGGTTAAATACGGAGTGTTTATGTGTACAACTCCAGATCACAAAAAGGCTAATACAACCAGATTTTACACTTTTGTCTGTACATAGCAGTTCTCCATCCATATACAGCAATGTCTGGGACAGAGGCTGCAGCTGTATTTCCTCACTTTCTGTGTTGTACTTAGTTAGTGTAAGAGATGTTTATGGAAAACCTCACATTTTTCTTTGCCAATCTGCCTTCACATTGCAAAGTTCAGATTGTGAAAGCTGTTATCTGAGAGAATTTTTTCATATTGAAAGATGACCTATTATCCATTTGCAAGAGCAAAAATTTGATAATGTATTTTGATCATCGGTGTACTATGATTACACAGTTTTGCAGTATTCTTTTATCACATTTTCTGAAATCTATAGCTAGCAATATTTCCAACAAACCAACCATGAAGCAGGTTTTTTTTTCACTGTTTAGAAATGAATCTGTTTTTCTAGTCTTTCCAGGGAGATCCACTTCCCTAAATCAGTAAGGAATTTGGAAAATTCTGTTCTCGTGTACTTATACATATCTTACACATAGAGACAGATGGCAAATATTTAATATGAGAGAAATCTATGATGGAGTTTTTCAAAGGGATCAAATTTGCACCACATTTTAACTAGAAGGCTATCTGGTTGATTCTGAAGCTTACAGTGGCTGACCCAAATATAGCTGAGACTGGCAAGTCAGCACATGGGTGTCAGCACATTTGGGTGAAGCCATGGTGAAGACATTGAACAAAAAATAGAGAATACAGGACAGATTTTAAAAAGCAGCCATAAAGACAAATACTTGATGAAATTAGGTACCTTCTTGAATAAGTATTTTTTTTTTTATTTCCCAGCATGGGCTCAAAGGCCAATAAATTCTAATATTTTATCTGTTTAGATAAGCCCCACTTGTTTTGCAGAGTAATCTGTTAATAAATCCACTTTTTTTCTCAAAGTTTTGGGTTGGGGAATTGTATCTGATATTATTGTCCAATATAGTTATTTTCCTTGGCTTTTTGGGTTGTGGAGTAAAGACTGGAACTAAATGATACGTATGAGTCACATGCATAGATGAAAGTATATAATTGAAAACACAGAATGAAAGTAGCCAGCGACATACATTTCTCATAGTGGACATAGAGTAACGGTATGTTCTTCTGTGCCAGATGTAGTGGTGCCAAGTAATCCCATCTGGTCATGAAGTCAGTCTGGGGAGAGAAGTGGAGGTTGGTACCTGCTTGTGGCACAGTGTCTGCCGGAAGTTGGTACCACGTGGCAGTAGATAGAGGTCTGGTTGACAGCAATCTTCATTGCTCTAGGAGTACTTCAACCAGTGACAAAACAAAGGAGAAGGAAATGGTGTAACAGTGTTGATTTCACTGCATACATTTTTGCTGCTTTATCCTGTGCAGGATAAAGAACAGGCTGTCATGTACTTGTTGGAAGTTTGGGGGATAACAAATGAATATGAGTTTCTCTCTCCTGCTTGGCTAGCAATGCTACTGCTGCGAAGGAATTCTGTGAGGAGCATGAATGCCCTGCCAGCTGGAAAGATGCAAACGCGGAGAACTGCTGTGTTTACCATGCCAACATTCACTCCTGTCCCTTGGCTTTCATGGTTAGTATAATAGTGTAGCATCATGTGCTCTGTTCTTGCTACCAGATGAGACATTATTGTAATAACCAGCTTCAAGTTTATGAAGTCTTTCTGTGATTATAGTTCCCTAAAACCATGGTGGGGATATCTGTCAGTTTTAGAATTTTTTGCACTGGATGCCGAGGCTGCAAAGCAAATAGCTGGATTTTTTTTGGACAAGGCAGGATTCAGAATCTCTCATTATGTTTATGTATGCACATGTCCTGAGATGGAATGATTTTTCTCTATTAGATCAGAGCAAAAAAAGGAATCTATATACTGGATAACAAAATTTGTTCATGCAATGTGAACTTGGAAAAGCTTAACTTGTCTGCTTGGCTCATTATAAAACCCTGTCCGTCTTTGAATGAATATTTAAAGTTCTGACTCTAACAGTGCAGTTTGCGACACCTGCTTTGTTCTTTTTCATCTGTGAGGTAAGCCGTACCCTGCATAATACCCTTCATGTAGTTGCTCAGTCTTTCTAGCTGATCTCTCTTCTGGCAATCTGACACATTCTTTGTGATCAAAGACGGTGAAATAGAAAACATAGTCTACATGTCTTGTGGCTATTACATGTACCCTTTTGTGTGAAGGCTTAATGTCTCCGTAAGAGCTCTACCTTACTACTTGGCAGCCCCTTGGTAAGGAGCTGGTTTGCTAATGACTCCCTGGGGGCCTTACCTGATACCAGGACTTCGGTTTAAAAGAAGAATCCCTGCTGGAACCATCACATCAAAATTTTTTTCTAGAACTGTAGTAAAAGACTTCAACACCCCACCACTGTGGTGCTCTCTCCATTATTTCTTACTTTCACAATTAGTTCTGCTTGGAATTAAAGTTTGGAAAAGGTGAAAGCATGCAGCCAACAGGCATCATCTGGTTTCCTTGTAATATTGTAAATATTTTAGTTCCTGCTTAGAAGACGTCTAAGCAGGTTGGCTGTCATACAGCAAGCTGGTCATGAGTATCATTGCATAAGATTGATCATACAGTTCAAAGCAAACTTTTTCCATTATTTGAGAAGAGGTATTGTTGGGTTCTTTCTTGCAATGTCATGCCTTTTAAAATATTTTATCTTGGTCAACACGAACTCCAGTTCTTTTGATTTGGTCTATGTCTTACAGTGCATTGAAAGAAGTGCCTGAGAAATAACTGGAATTAGGTGCCAGTCTCAATCCTTTCAAACAAACAAAACCTGCAAGATTTTCAGACAGACAGTAACCCTCTATGGTTGCAATATCTGGGAGGTTTACATCTTAACAGCTTTACTGAAAAATACTCTACAAACAGGCTCAGAAGAGATGCTTCATTAAAGAAAAAAAACCACCTGCTGTATCAAAAGTGAAAGTGCAATAAAACCCCTTTAGAAAGATATAAAAAAATGGGAACAATTTTCTTTCTGGTTCTACTACAGCAAATCCTGAAAAGGCATATTAGCTTCATAGAATTACCATAGTTAAAATTTGAGACGACATTTTGGCTCATGTATTTTAAAAAAAACCCCAATATTTGTGAGATTTTAACTCAGTATACGCACAATTGCTTCTGTCTAATTTTATCTTTCATTTTATCAAAGAGCAGTGCTGCTTGTGCTTTGGCATTTTAATAGATTTGTTTATAAAAGATTTTATTTGCTGTTAGAGAACATAAGTCATTTTAACAGAGTAAAAGAGGAGGAGCTAAGATTTTCATTGTGTTGCGTTTTACTGACATAACCAATATGTCTGACAAAGGGTAGAGGAGGAATATGTGGTCCGTGGATCCCAGATGATGGCCAGATATTTACTCACACTTTGTCTACAGCTGGGAAAATGAGCCAAAGAAACTGGACTGCCAAGGTAAGGTATCCTCATTGCATACAGGATTTTACCTGGTGTGCTCTTTTCAGTGCTTAATTGGTAGTAGTTTAGTGCCGTTCACGTACATGTTCCCCGTCTCATTTTTTTGTCAGTGTTATGTGTGTAAGTAAGTGATGCATATGGCTAGGTAATATCAATTCCCAACTGACTTGACTTGGAAGTAACAGCTTTTCACACTACTACTCCTTCAGTTGTTAGTAGAAGTAATGGGGATGAGAGGAGAGAACAGCCTAATTTGTCCATTTAAGGCCCACATTAACAATATACTGCACTACTGACTGGACTGTGTTGGAGGTTAATATGGTCATTGTGGTACTTCTACCCAGCAGATGTAACAGGGAAGCAAACTTGGCAGAATGTATAGGCTGATAGCCCTGTTTGCTGAAATAAATATGCACCAGGAGGGTAATCAGACCTGCCTTTTCCACAAGAGTTGTCTCTCCTGCTTCTGTTTGTCTCCCCAGTCATGGACACCTGTCCTTCCTGGTTCTGAAAAAACACACATGTTCTTTCACAAGACACCACAACTGGACAATTGTTGTTATAATAGCCTACTGTATGCAAGTGAAGTTTTGATGCTTGCTGCTTTGTTCACTTGTTTGGCAGGTTGTTTTAGTTCACGTGGGTGTGACTTCTCTCATTGCACACATCAGAATTGGGAGAATGCAAGTTGCTCTGGAAGCAAAAACTACAGTCCTTCCTGCAGTAGGTATGATATAAAATGAAGATATGAGGGAATTGCTTATTGGCTGCAAGTCTCAATGCTTCTATAATTCATGTATGGTTACTAAGACCAAAAGGGACTCCCGCTTACCATTAAAAATACACAAAAGTCTTCCTAAAATTCGTCTTCACATAACACTGAACATCTGAACAAGTGTTTAACCTTCAAATCTGTGTATGAATCTAGAACAATAGGAAGCCACTATTGTCAAACAGGTAAAGTCAAATACCTTTAACAGCAGTTTCAGGTACTACAAGGCTTGTATGCAGTTGGTGGGGATGTGAAAATGCTCTTCCAACTAGTATGTTGTGAGGATCTGAACACTCTTCGTCTTACAAGGAGCAGATTACCCTTAAGCATATTGGAAAGGTGGAAACCCATCTCAGTTCCCTTGTTCATATTAAAATCCAAATGCTCCAAAAAGCATCAGTTTTTCATTCACTTTAGTACAGCTGTATGCAGGGAAGCAGAAATAACCATAACAATTCTCCTGGCAATGTAAAATCTAAAAAATGGACTTTATTTAATAAATTAAACACATAACCTGAAGAAAAATAGTGAGAAAAATAGGAATGTCATTATAGTAGTCTTGTTTGCTACTCTTCTGGAAGGCTGAGAATATAGTTTCCAATGTTATGGAAAAGGAAAAAAAAAAGAAAAAGAAAAAGAATAAGAAAAAAAGAACAAAAGTAACTCTAGTGTGCATGGAAGTACTTAACTATAGATTTTGCTATTCATTGCAAAATAGCTGCTGTTGAGTTTTCCAGGAAACTTACAATTTTTCAGAAAAGAAATTTTAAAAATGCAGCTGTACTCAAGGCAGAAAGTGATGTCTGTGATTATCCCAGTATTATATCGGAATAAAATGGACTGAGGCAGAATTATTACTAAGCAGTGGATTTTGTTTTGTTAAGGCTTTTTAAAAAAAAAATAAATTACATAGCGACAGAATAATACCTTCAGTTTGTCTCAGAAGGCTGAAGTGCAGCACGACTTTAGTTTAGTCTTAGAGGTAAAATTGAAACACCACAGAGGACCTGGGAGAAGGAGTGTTGTCCTTCAGGGCTTTTGTTTTGAATCACATTTCATACTGCTGATAATTTTCGTAAGACCTTGGGGAGACAAAAGTCCTTGAAGTATGGGTTGCAAGGTTTCATTCTGCAGTATCCAGTGTCTTCTGCTTCTGCTGAGGAAAGGTCCCCATCTTCTGGGGATCTCAAGGGCTTGATAAAGTACGGAGCATACAAAAGACAATGCCTGCCTTGAGGAACTTTAAGTCTCAGAAAAAAACAGATGGACACTGAGAAACAGAGGAGTGATAAAGTGATTTACACACAAAACATGTCAAAGGCTCTGATGTGATTAACAATTTAATCTGATCAAAGAGATCCTGTATCACTTTAAAAGTTCAGATTATTCTTTCAGCTGCTGGTGTGCTATCTCTGGATTCTTAAAAATTTATTCTTTCTAGTACTCTGAGGCTTCCCAGCTCAAAAACCATGTGCTTAAATCTGAATGCAACCTTGTGGATGGATGAAAATGCCTTAAAATATTCTGATATGTGTTTCCTTTTCTAATCAGTCTGTGGAGATGGCTTTTGTGAGGAAGAAGAAGGCTGCTCTATCTGTCCTGCAGATTGTGGGGAATGCCCACTGTCTGCTGATGCTAGGATAGCAATTGCCTTACCAATATGTTTAGTCTCAGCTGGCTTCATTGTCACTGTCATAGTAAGTATCCTTTCTATGCTCTTCTACTTCCTTTCTTTTGCGTCCAGGACTTGGTTAGTTAGAGTGGAGCTCTCTTTTAGTAGAAGGATAGATTTTTTCTACATCCAGAACCTGTGTGCTACAGAAAAAAAGAAAAAAAAAACCCAAACACAACCAACCAAAAACAGAAAGAAGGGAAACAACCTTTTTGGCTTCTTTTTGAGGGGAGGCTCATTGGGCCAGGAATTTTCATCCTGTAAGAGAGAAGGCTGAAGAAGAACATAACAGACAGATGGATATATGTAAAGGAAGAAGTGGTTTTTCACAACTAGGGCATGCCAGTAAAGTAAGAGTACTTTTCATTCAGTCTAAAATTCTCTTATGAAATTAACTTCCTTTTGAAGCAGTTATGGAAGTTACCCTATGGAAGCCAGAAATAGAAATTAATAAAAACTAAATCAGATAAATTCATAAAGGGATTAGCTCCACCAGAGCCCGTTAAACGTCAGAGTCCAAATACAACTTATAACAGAAAACATTCAACTTGGGATATTCTGAAAAGAAACCGTGGGGAAAGGATCTTTCTCTCTTTTTTTGGCTTTTTTTTTGTTTGTTTGTTTGGTTTTTTGTAGGCTCATTTTCTTAGTGTAACTAAACCAGTTTGGTTCAGTTTGAAGTGATTAATTTTGCATAAGAGTTATCAATTATTATAACAGATCCATGAAGGAAAAACAAAAACAGAATGAAAAGAGAGGAGTGTAAGAATATGGGAGAAGTAGTTTTGTATGCCTTTGAAAGAAAATGTCTCTATAAAGAAGAGAGCGTGCTATTACAGCTTATTACTTCACAGTGCTTCTGGGAAAGAGGATCTACATTCCTTATATGTCTGTGTCTTGAAAAAAAATACATTTCTGATTTTCATAACAAGGATTTAGCAAGTGAACGTGGCAGTCGTTGAGTCACTATATTGACTATGTATGTAACAGATAATTTATTTGGGGCTGGCCTACAAATCCTGTAAATTGATAGGCTCCTCTTTCTTCAGGGATTCCTTCTGTCTTGTACCTAAGTTGCAGTGAGCATCTGAGTTAGGCAAGTGCACTGAGAGGGAAAGAGCAGAAGGCTGATGGGCCACTGAGTAAGGTACTACAGGAGGCCTGAATCACAATTAGGTTTTTTCCCCCATTCTGTGCCTCTCTGTGGCTTTGTGAGTTAGGAACAGAACTATTGTTGAAAACTATTGAGCATTTATAGAATCATTAAGGTTGGAAGAGACCTCCAGGATCATCTAGTCCAACTGCCCCCCCCCCACCTATTACCCACTAAACCATGTCCTTCAGTACTGCGTCTAACCTTTCCTTAAATACCCGCAGGGATGGTGACTCCACCACCTCCCTGGGCAACCCGTTCCAATGTCTGACCACCCTTCCCGAGAAGAAATTTCTCCTCATCTCCAACCTGAACCTCCCCTGGCGCAACTTGCAGCCGTTCCCCCTTGTCCTGTCACTAGTTATCTGCGAGAAGAGGCCAACCCCCAGCTCGCCACGACTACCTTATAATCCAGGGCAGTTGTTGAAAAGTGTTTGTAGTAACTGTCCTGTAAAACCATATGATCTGATAGAAATGTGTAATTGGACAGATAAGAAGTTCAGATAGTATTAAAAAACTGGCATTTTAGAAAGAGCAATGGAGTTTCTTGGCGTTGCATAAGTTTATCTAAAGGTCATGTAGCAAAATTTACCTAATATTTCTGCCATTTTTCTGTAGGTTTTGAGGTTGTTTTTTTTTTGTTCTTGCTAACTTCTGCAGTAGCATCTTCTTTTTCTGTTTTATTTAGGTGATAAGTAAACAAGATAGGAAAATTACTTTTATCCCGTTCAGTAATTAATACCATATAAAACGAACCATCTGGGAAACTAATGCCTTCTTTAATCATTCAAGTTGAGAAGAGGATTTCTTTGATATCAGTGTCTGTAGCAAGCCTGGTGGTCACTTCTAGCTACTATGTCTTTGTTCAGTCATACCTTTGCAAGATGTAGAAGTCTTTTCTGAGAAGCTTTTTTAAATGAATGGATGATTTTGACTCAGCCAGCTCTATATTTGTCATAAATGTCTACTAAAATATCCACACCATGTTGCTTGTGTATTATCTGGACTTTTGTTACCTGTTTCAATATTAAATTCCACACTATAGAAAATGCTGCTTCAGTTTGACATTTTGGCATTGACTGCAGTTATAACAGCTGTATAATTTAATCTACTGCTCCTCTTTTGAAAGCATGTGTTTACACTTCCTATGTTAATTTTGCATGTCAGCTCTAGAGAAGATCAGCTATTACAGTGATGCCTTCTTTACAAAGTAGCCACAGAATCCTTACCTATTTGTGCTAGAGTATTTGACATGATATGACCTCATTTGTGGGTTGGGGGCTAATTTTATTACAAGATATAAGGTGTACTGCTCCTTATCTTAGGGTTAGGATGTAGTGTGCTCTTGTCAGGCACATACATAGCAGAGGACATTTCCATTACATGAGAAAATTCGTCTGATGTCCAGGCTGAGATGTAAATGTAGTGCGTAAGAAGTATTGACAACAATGGAGAGTTTGGAGACAATGCAAAATATGACATGTAATTAGATTCTAGAACATAAAATGTACAATTTTAAAGATATTTGTTAGATGCTGTTTTCTTCTGAACCTCGTATTAATACTTTTGGTTCTAACGTTACTCATAATATATATGTTGGATGCTTAAACATCAGATTTTGTTTGGGTACATATAAACTTTCATATTTTAAAAAAATAGTCTCTGTTTTAATTCCTTCAAAGTCATATAGTATGAAGAATGAATTTGATTTATTTTTGTAGTGGTTTCAGTATCAGAAACAAAAGATGCTTTGGGATGAGAGCTGGATTATAGACTTCACCTGCATCAAACAAGGTTAGTAACTTGTCATTTTGATCGTATGATCAGTTTTCTTAATAACAAGGGTCTTATAAAAGATGAACCAATTTGTGAAAGTCATACCCAAAGTATAATTCCTGTAACCTCTGTGAGCTGATCACTGATATTTTGTTTATTGAAATTTTAGATGTGAAAGTTATTTTAAATAGTTTCATTTTTATGGTGATTTGTCGATTAAAAAAGACAGGCATATCCCAAAATAAACAAATAACCTCTGGATTTGGACAAAATAAATGACAGTTGCCTCAGTGGATGTATCATTCTGTATAATTGGTCTCTCTCAGTTGCTGTGGATTTAGGCAAATATAATGAAGCATATACTGAAATCATAATTTCTCTCAGTGTATGCTATCCATGACAGCCTTGATGCAAAACGTAATCCATTGTGGCCAGAGATTTTTTCATTTTACCTTCTGGATATCAAATATAATTCAATTGTTTCTGATTAAACATGTTAGGGATAAAATCAGATGTTATTATATGCTTTACTATGGTGCACTTAAAATAGGCATAGATTATTTACTTTGCTGTTAGATGTTTCAACATTCAGAAGGAAAACAATGCCTAGACCCACAGAAAGGGTAAATCTGTAGAAATCTGCTGAAGTTAATAGGTCTGTGCTGATGTACACTCTCTCACTTTCTGTCTCTGTGAGGAATTGCTGGAAAGATGTCTGCTTTGTCTGTGATATGTCATTATGTTGCTAGTAGAAGTGTCAAGAAATGCTTCTGTTAACATATTGTTGAGATACTTTCAGCCTTGGACTTGAACATTGATTTCTGTGTAGTTTTGGTATGATATCCTTGTTGCTGTAAAGATCAGATGTTGGCTTAGAAATTAATTTGAGTGTGGAAACCAAATTTCAATCCAGATTCGTGAAAACTGAAATGGAACACTGGGAAAAGTGTCTCTCAGTACAGGAAAAAGGAATGTGAGCAAATTTGCAGCTGACAGTGAATTAGAAGAGGTCATAAATATCACATGGAAGGAGAAACAACAGAGACTGAGGGAAATTAGAAGCATGATCAAAAAATAACACATTAAAATTAATTTGAAAAATCCAAGATGAAAGACATGGTTGGTTTGGTTTTTTTTTGAGACAAGCCTCTGAAGCAGCAGTACTGTTTAAGACCTAGGAGTAATAATCAATAACTTATTAGTAATGAGGACAGATAGTGTGATGAGATTTGGAAACACACAGTATCAGAGCTATCCAGATATACCCATAGTAGCCTGAAATTTGCAGTTATATAAACAGAAACACATCAGCAGTGCTATATTCAGGATATATAGTCTGTACTGTGAAAAATGAATTTGAATTTTTTTCAAGGTAACTCCTTTTTTGGTCCATTGCACCATATATATATATGCATATATATGCACACGCGCACACACACTTTTATTCTCAAAGCTGTCTCAGGGATGTCTAATATATTTCTGGGTGGAATGCTGTAGAAAGGCTCCAAAAGTCAAGGCAATTTTGAACCGCATATGGATAATACTATGGTGTGGGAATATGACAGTCCTGACGCAAGGTGAGGTGCTGACCTTCCTCACCTTGGAGTTATTTGATACTAATATCAGGGAGAGTTGAGAGGTCTCAGCAATGTTGAGAGTAATTGGCTAAATCTGCATTTTAATTGCAGATGGAGAAGTGATATGTAATTAAGTAAAATTGTTTTGAAATCCATTTTGTTACCTTGAGATGGTTAACAGAGATTAAAATCTTATGTTGAGATCACTGTTGGGTTGTTGTTTTTTTTCATCTGACTGTATTGTTGCTCTTCTCTGACTTCCCTCTGGTGTCAGAATCACTTCCCACATCCCTGTACTTTACAGTCTTCTAGGATCTCCAAATAGACTTGTTAAAGTATGGCACAGGGCTTGCTCTGCTTCCCTGAGTTCTGTTGTTGGCATCTCAGTAGCAGCAAGGGCTAATCATCCCAAGAGCAGAGGAACAAAACTTCCATCAAATCCTGAGGATTAATGGGAAAGATCTCTGGCAATGAATTGCCTCTGGAACTTTTTTACTTTTTATGCAGCAATCACATTCCAAGCAATGGCTTTCTGTCTTAAATGTTAACACGACCAGCCAAGATGCAAAGATGTGGAGAATTCCCTATGTTTGTCTGCCTTTGGAGTCTTTACCCTGGCAATAATACACATCTTCAGGTGCCTTTTCTCATCCCACATCCCATTTAGATTGCATAGTATGGACAGCAACAGGAAGCATGATGAGTGCTCCCCCAGCACCCAGTGACTCCAATGCCAGCTGTATCACTGCCCTGAGTTCCTGCGCTGCTGCTGCTAATGTGTCCAGGAAACAGTACTTCACCCAGACTGGGAGATAGTAAGTCAATATATTACTCATTTACTGCAGTGCCTACTGTACGATAGTTTCACCTTGCTTTCTGGTTCTTGCCGCTTTACTATTGAGAGGTAGTGCAAATGCTTGCATTTCTTTTGGTAGGCCAAATCCAGTAAATTAATATCATCATTTGACTTCTGTACCACGTACTGGCTCTGGAATATCTTACATGCCAGACTTCTGTTTCAGCTGTTATTTCTCCTTTTCTCGTGGGGACTTGTTAAAAGGCTTGTCCTTAAACCAGCTGACATGACTGAAGATACAGAACATTTCACTTGTGAATCACGTTACAAAGGTGCACATCATATAACTGTACAGGCAAACAGTATAGCCATATCCTGCTATCCAGAAAGCATTTTTCCCCATAAAAGTGACAGAATTAGGGGGAAGAGGTGGAACAAGATGGAAGTAATACCTAGCATTTGATTACACAGGGCATGATTTGTGCTTTGCAGGATAGAGGAGATTAGTTAGGATCATCATCTGGGGAAGCAGCTGCCTTTTCAGCATAGATGACTGTTCTGGAAAATCACAGCCACTTCATTGATGAGACACTGTGTCCAGCATAGTTCTTTTACAGTGAGCATTTTTATGGCTTTTTTCTGAATGGTGACATTTTCATCATCACCATCTTCCTCAGATGAATCAAGGTCAAATACATTCATTAAAGGTGAAAGATGGGGGGCATTCAGTCTTATTGGCAAAGCACCTACCTCTGCTACGTCATAGACCCCATATGCCATACTCTATATTTATATGGTGGGTATCACTTAAATTCCTGCATGTATCTCCACTGGATTCCTTTATTCTTCCAAGGAAAATTCCTTTTCTCGATCAAATTCAGCTGTTTATGGATGAGAATATTTCATTCTGTGAACAAAAGGATGTTAAATATCAGGGGCAGATCTCCACAACAGTAGACAGAAGCAACAGGTAGCAGGGATGTTACTGTATATCTTTCACTAGCTCTGACATTTCCTTTGCTGCTACTTCATCATCCAACTGCCTCAACTGACTCTAACACTCTCATCTTCCAGATGTCATCCACAGATCAAGGATGCTTAAATATAATTACTAATACTTCCTTGTCATAGAAACAGGACCCTGTCTCACCTGCCATGTACTCAGATTCAAATTTACATCCACATATGGACATGCTTAAATTCTGTGCTTCATTCCTAGAGATATGAAGCTTCCTACTGTAGAAAAAATACCCGTTCAGTTTTGGTTGGCTTATCGAATTGGCCTAAAACTCTGTGAACAGCATTTCACTTTGTTTCAGTGATGGTAGAACAGTGGCCATAAAGAAAATAACGAAGAAGGCATTCACACTGTCCAAATCCATACGTAAAGAAGTAAAGCAAGTGAGGTAAGAAATGAAAGCTGAGAAGTGTGTCTTGTTCCATTTTTACACTGGTGCTTTAGGGGCTACAATCTGTCCAAATGTGACTGTATATTCCTAATCCTCTTTCATTCAAACTTTGCTTTGACACCAGATGAATATCTTCTTAAGCCTGTTTTGCTTTTTCTGTACATTGTGAGACAAGGCACGTGATTTTTCAGTTACTCAACAAAAAGCAGGAAGGACATCTATGATAATTGTGGGTATGCTACGATTTCTGTTGATTTTCACAGGGAACTTGATCATCCCAATCTCTGCAAATTCGTTGGAGGTTGTATAGAAGTGCCAAATGTTGCCATAGTGACAGAGTACTGCCCCAAAGGCAGCCTGAATGATGTTCTGCTCAATGAAGACATTCCTCTGAACTGGGGCTTCAGGTAGAAAAAAAACTTTTGAAAAGCTAAATGACACAAACTATGCTATGTGTTGTTTAGGACAAGTTGATAATTTTAGATAAAGTCCTTGGATAGACAGGCCTGCACTGTGATATGGAGAGAATGAAAAACAAAGAAAGAAAGAAAGCAAATTCAAATATCCACCCCAACTTGTCTTTCGAATTTTTGAGCAATCACTTGTTTAGCACTGGTCATGTCTTTTCAACCCATCTCTGCTTATACTGCAAAACTGCTTTTTAACCTTTTTTCCCACGTAACTTCATTTTGTTCCCAAACATCTTGGGCATCCCCATTTAAATAAAAATCACTGCATCTCTGTTTGTGAAGACATATTTGTCAACCGACTAACACACCCTCAAACACTTTATTATATTTATCATTACAGAAAATGAGCTCACATTGTCAATGAAACTTCCACAAAGGCAATGACATTTTTTGAGTATAATCTTCTTGGCACACTCTTTCTTCTTCTGCCTTGTGTTTGCCTTCAACAAAGAAAGACTGTAAGACTCCAAATCAAGTGAGAAAGTTAATAAAAATTGTTCTCTTGTAAACATTTGAAAGTACTCTCAATGATTCAAAGGTACTGTGAATTTCTAGAAGAAACTCTACTGTCTTTAAAGAGGCTAAAGGCCTGTGCACTCAGACAACTGAGTGGGAGTTAAGGGCTTTCAGTAACAACCTGAAGTGTTTTGAAAAATGAGCTTGGGGACACAAACTGAAAGCTAGTGCAGTCATAGGGAGGGTTTCTGGCAACTTTTGTGGCTTTGGAGCCACTCTTGAGTGAAGATTTACTGGAAATACTAGCCCATTGATTTTTGTCTTTCAGGTTTTCTTTTGCTACTGATATTTCGCAAGGAATGGCCTATCTTCACCAGCACAAAATGTATCATGGAAGGTTGAAGTCCAGTAACTGTGTGATAGATGACCGATGGGTTTGTAAAATTGCAGGTAAAGAGAGGATAAGAAACACGATACCAAAATTATCCAGCTAACCCACTAGTGCGTATAGATTTCACACTCCTTCTAAGCACCCTCAAGTTGACATTTCATGTGGAAATGCTGACTATATCAGCCTTCACTAGAAATGCCCCATGCTGAAGCAAGCTTGATGTTGCGTTATCATGCCAAGTCATTGAATATGTGTTGCTAATGCACACATCAGATCCTGCAAATATCCAACACTGGTCTGAGCAGAAACTCTGTCTCATTCTCAGTTTTGATACAGAGAGAAAACCTGAGGCATGGACAGTGCCATAAAGACATGTAATAATGCTGGCCGATTGGTAAACACATGGTAGTTTCATGAAGATGGGCAGACTCAACTCAGAGCATTTCAGTCCTGTAAACAAAGCTGAATTGTATTCTCCCAGAGACAGAGCTTCATGTCTGGTCTGCTCCTGATACAGGAAGACAGCCTGTGGGGACAGGAAAACCACTGGAGATTCTAGTTTAGTTTGCAGCTGCCAAAGGGGATGAAAGCAATGATCATGTCTTCTGCTTCCTCCCCAAAGTAGTTATCACAGACTATAAGCCCCAGCCATCTTAAAGACAGCAGCAACAGATTTGTCTTTCAATGGTTCATCCTATGACTCAGGCTCCTACACAGGGCCATGAGTGCTTCTCCAGATCATTTAATATCCTGCTGCCTTCAGAACTGCCTACTTTCCTTAGAGTCTGTTCTGGGGAAAAGCAGAAAAATTTGAGACAGCTGGATTACATCAGCTGCATCACCTTAGCACAGCTCCCCTGAATTAAATGGGATCTCTGTGAAATCGTTCAGTATTTAACTGGTAGCAACATAGAGACTTCAAATATTGACGGTTTATCTGGATGCAGTAGTGTTAAACAAACCTCACAAACAACCTATATGGGAACTATTTGAAAAACTCCAATGACATCCAACATAAAGAACGAAACTCTAGGACCATCTTAATTAGAGGTCACTCCAGACAAAAACAGACTTCTGTATCCTGCCTTTCCATACACTCACCAGAATGCTGTTTATATCAGAAAGAAAACTGAAGTCACTTGGGTTTTTTTCCTCTCCAATTCTGAGTCACATACTGAGAATCTCCTCTACGTTATGCTAAATGTATAGCTGCAAAGATGTTTCACATTTATGCTGTCTTTGTTATGAAGGTCATGGTGTGCAAGTAAAGCCCACCATGTGATTTTCAGTAGTTCTAGTCTAGCTTGTAAATAGTCTGTCAATCTGCCACCACAGATAAGCATCAGGGGATGAGTAGAACAGAAACCTGCACTTCCATGCTAACTTTTGCACTGACGTAGGCCTATGCTCTGCATGAAACTCTACAACGTCATAAAATAATTCTGATTAGAAAGTGCCATGTAGTTCAACTTCCTTGCTGTGATGCAATCTCACCCAAATACTTAGTTTCCAAATCCTGTATTTGCAGTTGGTTTAGAGGTACAAGACCACCAGACACACACTGGCTTCAAACTAAGAGGTGTAGTTCAAATAGGGAAAATTAATTCCTTTAGACTAGTTTTGTTACTGTCTACTAATGCACAGGTTTCAGAGAAGTAGCCATTGACTACTTTGCTTCCTGTTTTCTTCCATGTTAGATTATGGTTTACAGTCATACAGAAAAGAAGATTCTCCTGAGGGTTCAAACTCATACCAGCAGCATTTGATGCAGATTTACACCGCTCCTGAAATCCATTCTCTTTCAGACTTTGAACCCAATTCTATGACAGATGTCTACAGGTAGTCAACTTTTCCTGTTTCTCATACTTAGTAACGTCATCTCATGTTGAGTATTCTTTAATCACAATCAGGCCCAATGTAATTCTGTGGTCACCTCAGGTATATGTTTGCTTGTATTTTAAAAAGGATTGATCCTGGAATACAGAACAGCACAGATATCACAGCATCTTCTCATTCAAGGTAGATAACCAAATACTGAATTCACTTACATTATATAAACGTAGAGTTGGTATAATGATTTATAAGGAGTTACTCTGGACTAGTAGATGAAAAAAGGTATAAAGATCAGTTATTGTCTAGTAATCCTTTTTTGTTGCTATTTTATTTGAAAAAGTAGGTTCTTTTCAGTACCTTAAAAGTAAATATCAGCAATTTTCCAGAATGTCATAACACATATATGCATCCCCTAATTCTACAACTAGTGTCAACACATTATTTTGCTGCATACACACAGTGACAATATTTGGTTTGCAGAGAAAAAAGAGAGGTAGGAAAAGGAAATGCATGCACTCCATCCCTCTCCGTTTGAAAGCCTTTATAGGAGATCACTTTGCAATGATGTATTTGACTATCAGGTTTAGCCTTGCCACTGATGGATAGCTTCTATTCAACCACTTTTTAGATAAGTGGGATTACTACTGAATTTTCAGACAATAACAATCCAATGAAAAAGTCATTGAAGTAGGATTTTTTAAAGAATACCTTTATTTCTTGGTTCTTGCATGAATTTTCTGTGTTAAGTAGGACAATCACTGTGTTCTTGATGTATTTTATTTCATAACAATCATACTTGCCCTGTCTGCTTATTTCCAGTAGTTTGCTGAAAGCGTTTGAAAGGGGAAAATGCAGAATGGTAAAATAAAATGTTTTGTGAACCTTTTCTCTTACTTTTTCTTGCCACATGCCCAGCACAGCAGAAATCTTCTATTTCGTGGTGACTTTGGTAGCTAGCAGAATCTAAAGAACTGAAATGCAGTTAGAAATTGAAATGCTGATAGTGCAACACAGTTGAGCAGAAGCATGGTTATTAACACTGTTTATTAACAACATTTACCAAAGAGTAGCTAATATTGCCTTTTAACGCCCGGAGTTTTTCTCTGGCCTGCACTAGGCCACAACAAATGCTTACTGCCTTAAGTGACTATCATGAGGCAGATATTAGTTGCAGAAACAGAATGCTGTTTAAATCTTCCCCTTTTTTCGGTTAAGATTCATTCAAAATTATACGCACTGAAGACATGATTTTATAGATAAGATTTAATGGATTAATGAACATTATTCCCTTGTAAAGAAATGTATGCATATACAGTGTGCTAGAATATTATTGACTGTAATCTGATCTATCAGATTATATAAATAAGAATTTAAGGCCTTAATAACGTTTATATCTGTAGGCTTAAACATGCCGTTAGAATTTGCTTCAAAATAGCTCAGCCAAAGGCACTTTGTCACTGTGTTGATGTTTCTGGCTAATGTCGTTTGCTCTGTGTTGGTCTTTATTTTTGCAGCATTGACAGGTCTTAGAAAGTATCGTGCTCCAAGTAAGCCGTAATTTTAGGATTGTCTTGTGCACTGCAGTTTATCATTGCCCCACAGCCAAAATGCATCCCAGAAAATGTTTCCTTGGTGCCCATCTGGTTTGTACTTTGCACCTGTTTGGGTTAGATATCATTACTTGACTTTGCAGGCAACCCGGCCTCCTGAAGCCATTTCTTGCCAAAGGCTCCCCTTAAATTAGTGCTAAGAACTGATTTGATCCTACCATAGATGACTACAATGAACTTTTGACAGATTCAGTGAACGCTTGCTGAATCTATCTTGCTGTCACTCCCTGTGTCTGCAAAATCCAGGTCTTCTTTTGTTGTTCTGTGGTTAATCCTTTCTTGGTAAAAAAAGGGAAAAAAGTAAGAGATAAAATCAGACAAGGGAGAAGAGCAACATACAGTCAGGAAAGAAAGCTAGAGATGGACCGTGTAGCATTAAAAGGGTTGTCTTTTTAACTGAGCTATTCTTCAGAACATGCATTTTACCATAGTTTGTGTTTGATGATATAACCAGGTGCTAAACCTTCCTGATACATGTATGTGGGCTCACTGGCCAGGGAGGAGTGTCCCCGTCTTGAAATCCTCAGTTTTAATCTGTGCAAAAATTCTGTTAATTTTCCTGAAGGTATGACCCTGCAGTAGAAATGGCTAGAGTGAGACATCTAATTTTATGTGGTGTTACAGATGAATCACTTGCTTTTAAAGTTCTCCAGGGCATGTGTTGGTCAGATGGGAAAGCTAAAATGGAAATAAGAGCAGGAACATGAAAGCAGCTCCTGTTTGAGCTGTTTCCAGTCACAGTTTCTCCTAGACTGGCTCTTCTTGATTTGTGATTGTTATGTGAATTTCACTATCTGCTATGTTAGGACTTTTTTGAGCAGCACTGCTAAAGCTGAATGAGATCAATACCGCTTTATTGGAGTTACCATCATGTAATTACTATCCTTGATAGTCTGTTACAGCTTTTCTGTCTTACCAGGATTGATATTTCTTCCTACTACCAAATCACCTAAAAATTAACATCAAAATCTCATATGATTGAGTGCTACGTTATTCACCGTGGTTCATATGCATTATTTTTATTTGCCAGTGGTGGTCCATGAGTGGGCTGAAAGATATATAAACATATCCCATTACACAGCTAGAACACCTTACAGAAGAACAAAGCAACCATTACCAGTGCAATAGATTGAAAATGAATATTCCCCATTAAAATAAATTTTAGCAAGTAGAGATGCATGTGAGGAGTTAATTACTTCACAGTTTCAATACATGAAGAGGCAAGAGTATCTTTATCAGGAGTGTTGGCTGGAGGAGGTGCTGGCTTCTTATAGATCACGGGTCTAAAAGATCTATAGTGAGTTCTATAAGGAAACTGAACACTCAGTTGTTACCCCACTTTTTCCATTCTCCACCCTTGATGAATGACTTTGGTCTTAGTCCATCTGAGGAAGATGATGATGATGAAAATGTAATTCAGAAAGAATGAGCAAAAATGCTTACTGTAAAAGATCTACTCTGGACACACTGTCTCAACATTGACTTTATGGAGATTTTCCAGAGCAGTGATCTGTGCTGAAAAGAAGTCACCCCTTCAGCTAGTGATCGTGATGAACCTGCTCCCCCCTCTTGAATACAGTACAAACCTGTCCTGTATGTTTATTTGGTAGGTATCATGTAAGTCCCTGCACATATTCCCTCTGGATTCTATTAATTCTTCCAGAGAAAATTGCTTTCCTATCCATCAAACGCAAATGCTTCGTCTTGCAGACTGATAACTGAGAGGAAACTGCTATCAAATGATCAGTGGTACATCTCTGAAAACACAGAGGAGTAACAGATAGCAGCACTGTTGCCATCCTCCCTTTTGGGATACTGAGCTTTCAGTCATAAAATGGGGAACAAAAAGAAATCATGACAAGAAGAAATCACTGACTCTGTTAACTATTATCTCATTAAGATTTTGGTTTGCTTTCATTCTGCAGTTATGCCATCATTTTACTAGAAATTGCCACAAGAAGTGACCCTATGCCAGTAAGTAAAGATGAACTTTTAAGTTTGTATGACAACTTTGAATCTGTTTCTGCTGAAGTTACACACCAAACTCTGAATAACTGCACCTCTAATTTATTTTTGGAGCATGCATTTTCCTCTTGATTTTGTGGGTGCAAGTTCAGTTACAACGAATATGCAATCAGGGCCTCCTCATGCATCTACCAGTCTTTCCTTCAGGACTTTGAAGAACAGACTAAAACAACAATAATGTAGCTCCAAACCTACGTTTTGGTTAGCTCTGTGATGCTTAATGGCAAGAGGGTGGAGGGAGAACATTTTCCTTTTTCTCCTGTTGCTCCTTCACTTCTGTGCCGTTCACTGTCCCTTTCAGCGGAGTCTTGCAGTTGTAAGAATATGCTAGAAAAGCAAATGAGCTGCTCTCCATAAGGAAAATGTCATCTTTGCATGTGTCTTGTGATCAGTTCTAAATGGCAGACACAAAAAATGCACCCTGAAATTGAAACCAGATGTTCTGGATATGTAACCATGTTCTTCCTGAAATAATTTGCTTAACAAGAAATCTAACAAGGAAAACCTGAACCTGCCATTCTGCCATTTCTGACAGTTTTTGATAGTAGACCAACGTCGGCCTTGTGGTTGCTCAGAAGTTTCCCACTATCTTGCCAGGTATTTATTTGTTTAAAAAGTTGTTTACCTCATATGAACACAAAGTCTTTCAGCCAAGAAAAAGCTTTTAGGCAAGGCTGAGGGCACCCAGTTTAAACTGCGTTATATCCTTTTTCTTTTCTTTTCTTTTTTTTTTTTTCCTTGTACTTTCATATAAAAAAGCTGATCTGGAAGTGATAGGGAAGATGTCATAAAATTGTGATGATCATAGTAATATATTTTCAGTGGGGGATATGAAGAACGCACCACTTGTTTCAACATTGTTTAATCCGTTTTTCTCTAGAAAGATGATGTGCATTCAGCTGAATATTCATGGTGCCCACCTTTGGCAGAATTAATTTCAGGAAAGGCAGAGAATTCTTGTCCATGTCCCACAGATTACATAGAGGTGAGTAGATACAATAATGTGTCCAAAAAATCTTTATTGAAGTGAATTTAAGACGTGTCACAGAAGTTTTATGGCAATATTACCTTTGATTAATGTAAACCACCCAGAAGTCAAGAAGTACGTCTCAAACAAGGCACAATGCCATGCTTTAATACCTTAATAAAAATACCAGTCATTCTGTCAAATTGAAACAGTTTTGCCTTCAAATTGCACAGTATGATAAACAAGTTTTTAATATTCAATCATTTATTTTTGTGCATTTTCATATAATTATAAAGTATTGAGTTCCATACATATTTTGTATTAGCAGTATCTACTTAGCTTGCTGGCTAAGGACTTTCAAATCATGAAGTATTTGTCTCAGACAAAGTATGAGTTTGGTTTGATTCTTGTACAAAAAGTCTATGTGTTCAGCAGGTTTAAACAACCTAATAAAAAAAACACCCTCCCCCCAGTTCAACTAAATCAGAATAAGTTTTTGGCATCCTTGTTTCAGACTGAGAGCTATATAATTCACCTTTGGTGGTTTGTAGCAACCTAAATATAACAAACTTCTCATAAGCAGCACTGTTTTTTAGTAGGGAGTTAACATTCTTAAATAGTTCTGTTTTAAATTTTTTTTTTGTGAATTTTGTGTACAGACAAGTACACAATCATACAGAAAACAGTATGTGACTCCAACAGCATATCACTGTCTTAAAGCACAAGACAAGAGCTTGAGCAGTGTTTGGCAGAAGGAACATGAGCATCTAATTCATGATTTTCCACAGCAGCGCTTTCAGAAACTAACATCCTTCATTCAGCATAAATCTGTAGAACTCCAGAGACCTCAGATTAGCTCTGCCACGTTTCACCAGCTGCAGACAGGGCTTTACATGCACAGTTTGCACCGAGGAAATAGTAGTGTTATTTAGAAACACTGCCTGTGCTTGAAATAACAAGATGTTTGCTTTTCTCACTCTTTTTTCCTGCTGCAGTTAATCAGAAGATGCAGAAAAAATAATCCAGCCCAAAGGCCTACATTTGAACAAGTCAAGAAAATGTTGTACAAGATGAATCCTAATAAAGTTAGCCCTGTTGACATGATGATGACTCTGGTAAATTTAGTTTTTTAATCTGATCAAGTTAATCAGCTCACCTGCAATAACTTTCACCTTTATCCTTCAGGGTTTTGGCTTTTTTTCTCATACCCCTTATCTGGTGAGAAAATCCAGTCTTTCATTCACTCTGGTGAGCTGATTGTACCTGCAGTTATGCTTGAGACCCCACTTTCTTTCTCCTTCCATTTCTGTCAGTTTTTCTTAACTTTCTCAGCTTCTCTGGAACTGAATACTTCTGTTTCTTCAGTCAAATGTTGTTTGTTTTTTAATGCTCTTTCAGGAAACCTTATTCCCTTTTTCCAGTGGCTCAGTGTCCGTCTTACAGTGTTGGAGGTATATAATACCTGCATGCCACAAATAGCATGTTTACAGATGCATTTTGAGAAAAGTATCCTAAGCCCATCAGCAAGAAAAGAAACTACTGCCTCCACAGCCTGTTTCCTCACACAGGAGGAAGGATGCAAAAAGCATAGCATAGCATATCAGAAGTTTATGAAACAGCATTGTGCGTTTTTGAAAAAACACCAAGGCTTAGATACCTTCAGCTTTGGTAACATATTTTAAGCCATGTCTGCAGCTTGGTCTCTGCATTAGGTTTGACCCCTAATGTTTGCACAGACTTTGAAAATTCTGGAACTGGCTTCTACCCTCTTATGTGTAAGCCACAACATCAAATCTAGAGCCATAAATATACCTAAGGAAAAATCTGATTTTTGAATTTTGTAAGAAAAAAATAACAACCCCAGACCTGAGCCTTTGCTTATCTGAATGTTTTCAAAGCAGAATCATTCAAATGCTTAAATCCTATTCAACTACGAATCTGTTTCAGTAAAAGCATTATTTTATGTAATTATCTATGTTGTTTAGATGGAGAAATATAGCAAACATCTGGAGATACTGGTTTCTGAGAGAACTCAGGATTTAATGCATGAGAAACAGAAGACGGACCGTCTGTTGTATAGTAAGTTATATAGCAAAAACACGGGTTATTCTTCCCAATAATAATTTGATTTTAACTGCCTAATTACAAATAGAAACCCTTTGATAGATGATTCTTTAATAGATAACATTTAATTTGCAATAAATTAATATATTGATAAGATGGGGAGATATTTAGCTGTTTTTTCTATTTTCCCCCTAAAAATCAGTGCACTCCTCTGAGAGCTATGACTCCAGAATCCACAGTGCTCTCACTTCAGCCTTGCTTGGCAGTCCTTCTGTATAGTTATAAACATTGAGGAATTGCTTTGGGACTGAGATTACTTTTGACAGCAGTGTATCTTCTGGAATTCTGCACGAGAAAAGGGATAAAGGAACAGGTACAACACATAGGAGAGAAAAAGGAAAAGGCTGTGAAGGTGCAAGATAGAAGATCAAAAACAACAAAAGAAATCAGAGAAGAGAGAGTAAACAAACCTAACACAGGAAGAGAACCGTAGCAGACAGTACTAACTCCTCTGTTAGTAATAGTCCAAGTCACACTATTAGAATCTAGCTCTGACTTGGAAGGTATAGATATTGGTTTGTTTGAACTAAAAGTTATGGTTCATCTGAAAAATCTGGACTTACTGTCAGTGAGATATACTGTGAATTCTCACATTACAGTAGAGCAGATTTTGATGCTAAAGTGTGCTTTCACTTTCAGAGTATTTCACGTTCATGAACATGGCTGTTATACCTTTAAACTAACATGTTTCGTTTATTGTTTGATTTTATCCATGTTGAAAGAGTAAGAGTGCTCTACTTTCTACAACAGGTATGTTGCCGAAGCAAGTAGCAGATGATCTCAGACAGGGGAAACAAGCACAAGCTCAAAGTTACTTAAGTGCCACCATCTTTTTCAGGTAAACAAAAATGAAAGATAGGACTAGAACTGACTCCTACTGAAGAAACTTCTAGGCTCCTGGTGGAGGTGAAGCTCGTAACCAAGAACAGCATTTCTATGTAAACTGCCTTTTATAATACAAGCTGGAAACATACGGCTCTGCAAATGAGTGTCTTTCAAAATTCTCACACCTCTCCATTTTTCATAATTACTTAATAAAAAATGAGATTACTGTGGAGCTGTAACACACAGCAGCACATGACTTTATGTGTGTTACATGCACATGCATGTATGTTTCATAAGACAGGCCTAAGTAAAGTTTCTAGCATTTAGCCGTGTAAAGGAAACTTGTCTGTCCTTAGAGTCCACATGGATTTATGGTCTTTGACTTGTTATGTGTGCATGAAGAAACATATAAACTGCATGTCTTCACTTGTCATAAGTAGACAGATATTAAGTTCCCTTTTTCATTTGTACATAACCCAAAATTGAAGACTGTAAGAAATGGTTTACTGCACTGGTAAGCAAAAAGTCTTAGATCAGTCAGTTCTTTTAAATAGAAGGAGTTGGTTTTCAGTGTAAGTAAATGTTTGAAGGCAAATCTATTCCGTAAGATCTTTAGCAAAAGAAATGCTGAAAAAGAGAAGGTTGAGGTAGTTCCACTGAGAAAGTATTGCTGTGTGTTAAGGATTATCAATCTGCAATGGTTAAGACAGTGGATGAGTACATTCTTTTTGTTGTGTTTTAACAGTGACATTGTTGGCTTCACTCAGCTGTCCAGCAGCAGCACACCTTACCAAGTGGTAGATCTCTTGAACAAGCTTTATACTACTTTTGATGAAATCATAGATAACTATGATGTCTATAAGGTGGAGACAATAGGAGATGCCTGTAAGTTCCTTGAGCTGTGGATAATGATGGGGCATGGGTATTTCATCAGAGTAGAGACTGATTTGATGATGAGGAAGAACAGATGGAGGAGATTTGGAAAGCTTATTACCACTGGGACGACCATGCAAAACAATTAGGGAAGAAGTCCTAGCAGAGCTCTAGCAAACTTCAAGAAGTTTCCTGCATACCTTTCATCATTTCTAGAACGGATGAATGTTGTGGATGGGACAAATGATTTGAATAAACTACTGCTGCTGTTTATTTGGTTCCTATAAACTGTAAGATCTGACTTTAAACCTTGGCAACAGATTGAACCCAGTTGGCAGCTTCTATTTCACAGGAATACAACTGAAAAATTTACCTTCCGCATGGGAGGAATGATGCCATTCCATAAGCTTTATTATCTCTGGGGTTTTTTTGAAAAGACCATGACAATCTCTCTCCTAATACTAGAGGGGCTTGGTTGCCTCTTCTTTTTAGATCTTTAAGAAAATGGCTTTCTATTTCCTACCATGGCAATCTGCTGGGGATTGACTACCATTAAAACTGAGTTCTATCAAAAACCTAGCAGAATCTAGCAGAATTTTTGGATGAGGCAGACAGGAAATACTAGAAGAGATGTGGGAAAAAAACCCTACTCTTTTTTCCCTGGCATGATTGGACACATCCTGGAACATAAAGTTCCTGAACAAATGCACCTGAGGGATCCTGAAGAGGCCTGTCCCTTGTCCTACACAGTAAGAGTCAGTGCAGGAAGCATAGGACAATGCCTAGTGGGACTCATCATCTCTCTTTATAATGTCTGCCCAAAGACAAAAGGTATTGAACAGCCACTTTCCCACCACCTGTCTCACTTCAAGCATTCCTAATGGAAGGAGGAAGAAAGGAAGTAAATCTTATGGAAAAGTGAGGAGGAAATCTAACATTTTTCAGAGCTAGGGTAATTACACACATGAACTGTTGCCCTATCCTGCATTTGTTTCTGGCTTTCTCTGCTCAGCAGGCACAACTGTGCCACAGTATATGAAGGAACCGGGCTTTATTTTTTTCTAAATTAGGCAGCATCCTTTGGTAAATCTGTGTGTAATGCCAAAGGCTAACACAGTTGCATTGTTGTGTTAAGATATGGTTGTGTCAGGAGTACCCAAAGAGAATGGGATCCTTCATGCTGGTGAGATCGCAAGCATGGCTTTAGACCTTCTGGACGTCTGCAAGACTTTTAAGATCCCACACAAGCCCAACACTCTCCTAAAGATAAGAGCAGGAATCCATTCAGGTATGTTGAGAGGGCTGCAAAAGAGGAGTCCTCTGGTTTAACAAATGTTTCTGTAGAGGCATTTCCTCTCCAATAAGAATGAATTTCATTTCTTGACATGGGATGGAACACCTCACAGAGGTCATCCCAACAGAATAAATTATTGAATACCTGGAATATTGGGAACACAGTGCAGAATACAACATTGGAAACACCACATGGCCCCAGTGCCTTTGCTGATGTGAGTGAGGATTGCTATTCTGTGTCTGTTACTTGTCCTTTTCAGCTGTTCTTGTCTCAAAACAGTGAGTTTCTTCTTGACTCTTTGATCGAACCTTCACTCTCAAACTCCCAGCTCCCTGATCTAAGCTGATGTACGATTGCACCTCCTTCTTGATAGACTGGCAGAGTTGCACATGTGCTCTGCAGTCCAGTGTCTGCAAATTAAGTGGCTTACATTGTCTCAGCAAGAGATCATATCTCCTACATTTTAAATCCCTTGGGGCTGACGTGAAGGAATCAAAATGCTCATTATCTCCCTTCAGCAGGAGCAGGTTACATTCTGTTCCTGCTTTTGTGTGTGACTAGTGAGCATTGTGTGCACAACTTCTGTTGGTATCAATCCTATCTCACTGGCCCTCAAAATATTCTGTTGTCATGTTGAAATATGATTCTGTGGGTGCCTTAATTCATGTACGTTATCGCCATCACATCGTCACTTCCTGCACCTTCACCTTTGAGGTCCTTTTGCAATTCCCTCTGTGTCTCTGTACATCAGAAGTATAACCTGCATAAGACAGTACTGATAGTGTTCATCTTGTTAATGAATGAGATATAAGGCGACATAGGAAGCGGACATGAGGCTGTATGACTCATTATGTGATTAAAAAACACAAAACATCTGGTTTTCTTTTCTTTAACAGGAGCAGTTGTAGCTGGAGTTGTTGGAACCAAAATGCCACGATACTGTTTATTTGGAGATACTGTGAACACAGCTTCCAGGATGGAATCTACCAGCGAAGGTAACAAGGAACAAACTGTACGTGTGGGTTTGATCATCCTTAATGAGTTCTGAAAAAAATGTTACACTAAGTTTTGAGTCCTGTTTAAATTGACTGCAAATCCTGTAAGGAGGGTGTTGCTTTTTGGGTCCAATATGCCTATGGGTAAATTATGCCAGTGATATTCTCTACAATCTTTGTAACAAGAGCTCCTCATTCCTCAAGCCTCAGAGAGGGGATTTTCATGGCTTGAAGTTCTCTGCAATAAAAAAAAAGGGTAAGAATCAGATAAAATGAGAAGTAAGCAGGCATGTTCACTGCTTCTATTCCTTCTTGGTGCCCAGCTGAATTTATAGTAATATTTTTATGACTCCTCTTTTTCACTGATAATTTCCTCTAATGGAGAACACAAGAGATGGTAGGACACCATGGGAGCTGTGTCTGTCTTTAACTAGTATGGGAGATTATATATGTGTGCTCTAGCAAAGAGACTAGACAGAGATCTCTAGAGATTAAATCATGGAGCTATCTTCACTTTCACTTCTTCCTTGGAGATAACAGAGCTTCATGTTTAGTTATCAACCTTTATGTTTGGCCAGTATGAGTATTTGAACCTCAACTTCAGAAATATTTAACCTGATCTGCAAGAACTGGGGGAAAAATAAAAAGTGAATGAGTGATTCAAGGTCAAAAAACCTTGATGACTTGTTTTAGTTTCTTTCATTCATGAAATAAAGCTGAATACCTTTATGGCTCACACTGCAATGCTTTGTAAATGGATTTGAATTAGGCAAAATCCAAGGTGTTTTCAACTTAATTTCGTGATAAAAAGTGATGCTTTCAACATATATCATGATCCACTAAAAACAAGCTGGAAAGGTAGACAAGTGGTCCTATATGATGGCTTTGAAGGTTTAGCCTGGGGATTTGAGAATCAACCAGGATCCATTCCTTCTCACCATTTTATACATTTTTACAAAGCAAATGCTAGCCTCAGATATAACTTACTGTCAGTGTCCCAGATAGCTCCTTTCCTCCTCCTCCTCTTCTTTTCAGGCTCCTTATATCTCATCTGAACTGCTTTAAAACCAAAGCCTTCAAAATCTGCTTCTATCATTCTTCATATCTAAACTTTTGTTCTGTATGTCAGTCAATGACTCATATGGTGCATCAATGCTAGATACTTAAGTAGTGTTTCTTAGCTTTTAAGCCTTTCTTTTATCTCCCTCTTTCTCTGGCCACATCCATCTGAGGATCTCAGGTTGCATTAATGTGTTTTAACCCTAATATGATAGCTGTAAAATAGATTAATTAATTACTAGCGATGTAAGTTAAAATTGCTGTGAGCTGGAATCTGAGTGCTAGTGTCTTATTCCCAAGCAGAATGACCAGTTAAAATGTGACATGTCTACTGGGAAGAATATTTCAGAGATAAGTATCTGGATACGTTGAAATATATATTCCCTGGTCTACTGCGAGTATGTTGAGACTTTCAATAGAAAATTTTTAAATAAAACCAGAAAAAAGTGGATATTACAAACCCATCATTTTCTGATATAAGAAAAATAATGAGACAATCTTAGCCAGTCCTACTATAATCTCGTATCTTTTTCAAACAAAGAAACATAATGATTTATTCTGTGTCATGGAATATCAAAGGCAAAAAAAAACCCAAACAAAAAACCACCAACCCAGGGGTTTTTTTCTCAGTTTTCGAAATTTTGACAAAATTTTGCTTTCTGCTGAAAGTAGGAATATTCAGAATTTGTTCTATCTGCCCTGCTTCTTGGTCCTTCCAAATGATGATTTGCAAAAGGCAAGACAGCCAGGGTTTGCATTAAGATAAATCCTCAATTAAGGAGAAATCACAATGTTGGAAAAAAATAGTGCAATTATGGAATATTGTCTTTCCCCCCTGTGTTTATTTACAGGTTTTGAGGCAAAGAAAGGATGGCAGTTTCTTTAATGTTTAGACTTTGCTGAGAATTGTATGTGCAAAGAAAGCTCTGTCTCTTTATTGACCAGGAGGCAGAACTACGTAAGGTTTTCTTTGCACGATGAAAAGGACACTTGTCAGTAACTCTAGCAAGGCATCTACGAAAAGCAGATGAATAATATTATATGCAGGATGCAGTGTTTGTTGTCAGCCATGTATTTGTCCTGAGATGCTCTCACAAAAAGGCCACGATACTGGAGCTTCTATGTGAACATTTCAAATAACACAGGAATGACAGCAAAGACATGAAAAAAGGAAAAGGGGAGTTAATGAGTCTTGAAGCTTTTGGCACACAGAAGGAGATAGGTCTGCGTTAGATGTTTAAATTGTGATGATAATTTGACAATTGTCTCTCTTTCCAGCTCTTAAAATACAGTGCAGTTCAAGTGCATACCAGCTGCTGGAGCAGATTGGAGAGTATGTGTTAGTATGCCGTGGGAATTTACAAGTCAAGGTGTGTATGCAACGTTTATACTCAGCTTTTTGGAGAGGAGAGTGTGAAAGTACGCTGGGGTCCCTGAATTTTAATCCGTGCAGTCCTTTATGTCTCAGAGTACTTGGGTTAGACTATTTCCTGTCCCTGAAGAAAGCAGGCTCAAGTTTTAAACCGGGACCAATTCTGTGGGCTTGTTCATGTGACAGCCCTGGTAATTCAGAGATGAAGGACTTAGCCAAACTTGGAAGTACTGTGTGGCACGTCACTTTGTCATAACTGCTTGAAATCAAAAATGGTCATTCAGAGACATCATAACTCATCATCAGAGTTCCATAAAAGGACTAACATACTTCTGGACCGTGTTTTGGATGGGACTTCAAAGAATTGTTTTAACCCGCAGTGCTGCCACTGTCTTTAAAGGAAAAGTTTTATGTCTCAGTTTTCCTATATATAAAATGGTTGACAGGCACATCGGTCTCCTTTTGGGACTTGCTTTGAATTGTAGTAAGATTATTACACAAATGAAGGGTAGTATTATAACCCTATAAATCATTTTCTTCCTTAGGGGAAAGGAGACATGGTAACATACTGGCTTGAAGGTAAGAAAGCCTCTGCCACCCAAAACGCTGTCACCAGCACGTCTGTGACACCTCAGGACCACAACAGAGCTTCGTTTAGTTGGATACCAGGTGTCCTTCCCAGTGATCCTCTCTCAAGTCCTGCTTACTAGCTACTTCCTGACTCCAGCATCCATCCTGCTTTCAGTCTCTTAGGTCATCCTGGTTAATTAGAAAGTAAGAAAAGAGATAGTACACCCCTTTGGCCTTGTGAACATATTATCTTAGACTTTATTTAAAACGGAATGGAACGGAACGGAACGGAACGGAATAGAATAGAATAGAATAGAATCATTAAGGTTGGAAGAGACCTCAAGGATCATCCAGTCCGACCGTCCCCCCCCTACCTATTAACCACTAAACCATGTCCTTCAGTACTGCGTCTAACCTTTCCTTAAACACCCGCAGGGATGGTGACTCCACCTCCTCCCTGGGCAACCCGTTCCAATGTCTGACCACCCTTCCCGCGAAGAAATTTCTCCTCATCTCCAACCTGAACCTCCCCTGGCGCAACTTGCAGCCATTTCCCCTTGTCCTGTCACTAGTTATCTGCGAGAAGAGGCCAACCCCCAGCTCACCACAACTTCCTTTCAGGTAGTTGTAGAGGGCAACAAGGTCTCCCCTGAGCCTCCTCTTCTCCAGACTAAACAGTCCCAGTTCCCTCAGCTGCTCCTCACCAGACTTGTGCTCCAGCCCCTTCACCAGTTTCATTGCCCTTCTCTGGACACGCTCCAGGGCCTTGATGTCTTTCTTGTGGTGAGGGGCCCAAAACTGGACACAGTACTGGAGGTGCAGGTATCTCTCTCCCAGCAGCGGCAGGAAAAGCACAAAAAAGCTAAAACTCATCTTGATGAATTATGCATAAGACTGGCCCATCAGCTACTAGGGCAGAAGGTAGCTCCCAGCATTACTTGTTTGTTTGGTTTTCTGGCTGCCAGCACCCCCCATCACTTCAAAACCAGCTGGCTGGACATTACAGTGTGTAAGCTGCTCCCACAGGAAAGAAGGAGACAGTGTAGTGTTGCTATTTAGTGGTATGATAAACCTTGGGGGTGTGATTGGTTTCGTGCTGTGAAAGGGAAAAATGAGGTGCATACTGTCTTAGAAAACAAGGCCCATAGAAAGAGGGGAAGGAAGCAGTGCAATCATAGTGGATACAAATCGAACTGACAATTTGTCCTCCTGCTTCTTTTTTATCTCCATTGCTTGGAGCATAGAAAGAAGAATTAAGAAGAAAATCCAAGGTATTTCCATAGAATCAACACTTAGTGACACCTGCTGTCTCGGTATAGAGACCTGACAATCTTGGCAAAGAAATGAAAAATATTGCATGCTGTTGTTTAACAGAAGAGCATCCATTACAGCTGCCCCTGTCTCTGGCTGCTCTGGGATTTCTCTGAAAAGCTGCTCTTAACGTTAGCTTTTATTATGGAGTTGCTTTGACTAAAGTGGTGGTGAACTGACTATTGCTGGCTAGCTGTCTGACTGTGAAATGAGGCAGTCTTCTGACTCCAGCTGTGTAATTTAGGACACTATTGAGAAAAGGTCATTCCTAAGCAAGCATTTCCTGTAAAGAGAGACCCATCACTACACGTGGAATAATCTCTTGACGAGTATGGTTCTGTTAAGCACTGCTGGTGTTGACTTTCTTTAAAGACAAAGTAGATGCATGATGGGCCCTGTTTATAATTTTTAGGGTTTTATTCATGGCAATAAATTACCTTTCAGGGATAATATATTTTGACATGTTTATCTAGTCTAGTTGAACTGATGAACAGTCAAACAGAATTAGATTATGTGGGAAAAGGAAGGAAGGAAGGAAGGAAGGAAGGAAGGAAGGAAGGAAGAGGAGGAAAGAGAGAGGACACTAAGAGTCACAGCAGTTCCACCATAACTGCTGTTATGGTGAACTAGACTGGCCAAAGCTAACTGGGAGGAGCTGAAAAGGAAGGACTATGAGTGACATTGCACCATTTACTCCTCCTTATTCTGCTCCTTTACCCTCCAGTCAGTCCCCAGTCCTAGGTACAAGCACAAAAACACACAGGTAGATGCATTTTTTCTGGTATAAATCTGTGTTTCTTAAACAAGCATCTGGCTGGTTGTCCATTGTCGTTCCCAAGAAGCTAGCATGTTTCTAACGCTGAGTATGTGCTGTGTGATAGTAATAGGAGAGTGACACTACAGTCCTTCTTCAGCTTCTGTGGGAAGTAAAGGCAGTGGTAACGTTAGATTTTTCAGAGATGCTTAACAGAGGTTGAAGGCTAAATCCTTCTGAATTATTGAAGACCTATTTGAAATCCACTGAAAAATATAAAATGTTCTGAGTGAAATTCGGTCTCAGAAGTCTGCGGGAATACTGCCACTTGAATGGGACCAGAATCTCAGCTAACGACATACACATAGCTGATCTTGCCACATGAGATCCTAACATAGAGTCCAGCCAGATTTTTTAAAATTTACATTTTTAATTGGTTTCATTTTTTTTTCCTTAACTTAAAAGATTCCTTTCTTTATTTTTGAATGTCATACTAGTACATGGTACAGTACAGTTACCTTATTTGTAATCTTAGCAAAACAAACCTTTCAGTTATCCAGAGCCCGGACATGTCCTTTAATACAGCCATTTCCTTTATCCAGATGCTATCCAGATATAGTGAAACTCTCTGCTCAATTATAGTGCTCCATAATGTATAATGTAGTTCACATTATTCTTTTAACGGGGTAGGATTTTTTACATTTTTATTGGAAAGGTGTATATGATAGGGTCTTTTATCAAATGTGAACGTGAAAGCCTGTGCTCTGTTATATGTTCATCTGTAGCAGTACTTCAGACTGCAGACTTAACTCTTCTGCTTTATTTAGTGTTGTTTTTAGAATTAAAAGCTTTAAAATGAGTGTCTTCTGAGTTTAAAGTCTTCTAAATAGGAATGGATGATGAGTGACCATTAGCAAGCTTGTTGGACGGACAGCCTTCACCACTGACATGTCCTTGGGTAGTATTCGAATCCTGCTGAAAATAGCAGAGACTCTTTCTGATTTCAGGAGGCTTAGAGTCTGGTGGTTATCTACAAAAGAGGTACGACTTGAAGAACACCAGCGTCAGCCTACCTCTCTGTTCTGTTGTTATCTCTTGATCCTCTCCTTGAACAAAGCATGTCCATTATTTTCTAAGGATCATTGAATCTGTGGTATCTATCCTGAAACTTCAAGCAGAAGTCTGAATTAATGCCAGTTTGACCGAGGACTGTGATTATATGACTGTTCTTCCTCCAGAAGATAGAAGTGAAGGGTAACAAACATTATAGATGGAAACTGAAGTGTCCTCAGTCAATTGGCAAGTATTTTTTGTCTCAGGCATTTTGACAGATGTAGTCAATGGTCACAGCCATATTTCACTGTCAGCTACTGAAGCAATAGGCAAGTTTCACAAACATCAGAGATTGAATTGCAAATCAGCAAAGGTGGTTGCAGTATAAAGCTTGTGTGATGTGCCTTACTTTTACCTCCTGGGGATTGTATAGCTGCAGAGATAATTTTTTTCTGCATCATTGTGGCCACACAAGATGTGTATGTATAAGATCTTTATATATAATATAAGGATATTTACATATACATATATATGTAAAACATGTATGGCTATAAATACAACTGTATGGGGAGAGGTTAGTGCAAATCAATACCCAGCCTAAGGACACAGAACTGTTGGCAGTTGTTGCCTCAGGTTTGAACTCTGCAAGCATCTCAGTTTTTGAACCCATCAAAGGAATGCAGAGTGGTACTCCTCTCAGAGCTTCATCGACAAGGGCAGGTCATCTTTATAGCACCCACAAACCAAAACACTCTAACCCTATGTCCTTGTGAGGGGCAGCACTTCTGACTGATGTTACTGCAAATTCAGATCTCCAGAAAGTTCTGTTACAGTTCCTGGTATTTCTCACTGCCCAGGAAATGTAGCAAGGAAGCTCATGGCTAATGCTGTAGCTGCTAACATTGTGATGACCACGGCAATGCAGAGGAGCATTTACCAGCTGGTAAAGCTGAAGAATGATAACCAGCATGGTGCTCATCTGTGAGATACTTTCAATTCACAGAGACTCACATCCCTGAGGTGGAGTTACTCAGCTAACCTAGCAAGTGTTCTTTTCTAAAATGCACTCTACACAGATAAGTGTGATGTGTTCCTCCTTTCCTAGGACAATGTTTCCTCTTTTCTCTGCCAGAAAATGGAAAAGCAATTGTAATAATAGAGCTGAAGAACTGAAGGTGATATGTACTTTACAGATCACTTCAGTTCTTCACTCAGGGGCTATTCATTGTCTACTGGTGATGCAAAACAATGCAGAGGTGTCATGGTTTTACCTCAAGCAGCAGCTGAGTACCATGCAGACGCTCGCTCATTTCCCCTCTTTGTGATGGGGGAAGAGAATCAGAAAAGTGAAAGTGAGAAAACTTGTGGGTTCAGATAAGGTTCAATTTAATAAGTAAAGTAAAAGCCACACACACAAGCGAAGCAAACCAAGGAATTCATTTCCCACTGCCCACGGCAGGCAGGGGTTCAGCCATCCCCAGGACAGCAGGGCTCCGTCACGCGTAATGGTGACTTGGGAAGGCAAACGCCATCACTCCGAACGCCGCTGCCCCCCCTTCCTCTTCCCCCAGCCCCTTACAAACCGAGCATGACGCCATATGGTGTGGAATGTCCCTTTGGTCAGTTGGGGTCAGCTGCCCTGTCTGTCCCCTCCCAGCTCCCCGCACACCCCCAGCCATCCCGCCGGCGGGGCGGTGCGAGAAGCA
>VWZZ01003894.1:132984-163293 GCA_013399095.1 Psophia crepitans
CCTCCTCCTCCCCCTCCTCCTCGCCCAGCCCCGCCGGAGCCCCGCAGCACCCGTGAGTACATGGGGGGGGGAGATTCGACCCACCTGGTGGCGACCCCGAGCGGGCTCCCTCTCCCCTCCCGGGTGGGGGGCACTGGGTCTGGGAACCCCGCGACAGGCGCCCGCCCTCGGGGTCCACCGGCCCCCGCCACGGAAAGCCGGGTCTGAGCTCGCTCTGCACCGGCCCCCCCGGCCTCAAAGCCGCTGCCTCTGTGGGGCTGGGGGTTGCGGAGAAAACCCTCCCCCGGACAGAGGGCTGCCCTGCCCCAAACTCCCCTTTCCCGAGTCGGGTGCGGACGGAGAGGACAGGACGGGGCTTTAGGAGGTGCCGCGCTGCCGCTGAACCGCATCCCGGAGGAAGCCCTTGGAGCTAAAGCCTCTCCCGGTGTTGTCCCGAGACCCCAGGGATGAACCTTGTCTGCTGGGGGGCACCTTGCAGGTCTGCCCTGGGTCAGACGGGATGGTGATATTCGGGTTCTGCGTTTGGATGCACACGGGTGATGGCAACTCAGAGTAATCCCCACGGTCTGAACGAATGCAGGAAAGGATCCGAAATGTGTGGGAATGTGAAAAGCCAGGAGGAGCCTCAGGAGCAGCAGGAATTTTCAGGCAGGTAGCTTCAACACTTAATGTGCCAGTGACATAAGGGAGTAAATGCTTTCACTTGGGGCAGACTTACTGGGAGATGAAACAGAGTGGTAGCAAAAAGTGTCCAGAAGAATTAAGAGGATAAAAAAATACATTCTGAAGTAGATTTTGAAACTGGTTTCTGTAAGTGTTCCCATTAACATGATTCCTTTTCACAGATTCACAGAATCACAGAATTGTAGGGATTGGAAGCGACCTCTGGAGATCATCTAGCCCAAACCCCCAGCTACAGCAGGATCACCTGGAGCAGGTTGCACAGGATCATGTCCAGGTGGGTTTTGAATATCTCCAGAAAAGGAGACTCCATACCCTCTCTGGGCAGCCTGTCCCAGTGCTCCGTCACCCTCACAGTGAAGAAGTTTTTCCTCATGTTCAGATGGAACTTCCTGCATTCCAGTTTGTGCCCGTTGCCCCTTGTCCTGTCACTGGGCATCACTGAGAAGAGTCTCACCCCTTCCTCTAGACACCCATCCTTTAGATATTTATAAGCATTGAGGAGATCCTCTCTCATTCTTCTCTTCTCCAGGCTAAAGAGAGACAGCTCTCTCAGCCGTTCCTCATAAGGGAGATGCTCCAACATCTTCGTAGCCCTCCGCTGGACTCTCTCCAGGAGTTCCCTGTCTTTCTTGAACTGGGGAGCCCAGAACTGGACACAATACTCCAGCTGTGGCCTCACCAGGGCAGAGGAGAGGGGGAGGATAACCTCCCTCGGCCTGCCGGCCATGCTCTTCTTGATGCACCCCAGGTACCACTGGCTGCTTTGGGCACACTGCTGTCTGGTGGAGAGCTTGTCTTCCACCAGGACTCCCAGCTCCTTCTCCGCAGTGCTGCTTCCCAGCAGGTCAAACCCTAACGTGTACTGGTGCCTGAGGCTGTTCTTCCCTGGGTGCAGGACCCTACACTTGTCTTTGTTGAATTTCATAAGGTTCCTCTCTGCCCAACTCTCCAGCGTGTCAAGATCTCACTGACCGGCAGCGCAGCCTTCTGGTGTATCGCTCATTCCTCCCAGTTTAGTATCATCAGCAAACTTGCTGAGGGAACACTCTGTCCCCTCATCCAGGTCATTGATGAGTGTGTATGAATCCTCATACTAGAAATTCGGAAAGCTCAGAGAAGCCATTTTTAAAAACCACCCGAACACCCCTCATTTTTCAGCCATGAAAAGGCTAGGGTTTTATTCATCCTCCCTCCAGTACAATATGAATGAAGCACCTCTGTGTTGTAGATTTCTGAGTGGACTTGCAGAGAGCAAGCCTGAGAATATACTCTCGTTAATGGGCACAATTCCTACCTTACAGGACACTTTCTTCAGAAACAGGATGTCAAGGGGTAGCCTCTGCTGTCTTAATTTGAAAGAAGAGTAAGCGTGGGAGCAGAAATACACATACTGGCGAGAGGTGTTAACTTTGGTGGCAATGACCTGGTTTTGCAATTGGAAGATTTTAATGAACCATGATCATAATTTGAACTTGTCCTCCAGAAAGGTGTCCAGTAAAATCCACACTGAGCCTCTTCACATATTACTGAGTGGGCTGAAACAGGAATAATTTGGACTCTGTTAAAAATACCTTCCATCTTGACTGAAAGACTTAAAAATCAAAACCTTCTCGTTAGCTCTCTGCACAAGTTAGCTTCTGGTTTTGTCACTGTGCGGGGTTTATCAGGGTGAGCAACGACTGTAGCTTCTCAGCTCGTATTTTCTGGAGCAAGGGTCTGCTGCTTGTTTCCATCTGCTGGTACTCAGATGCGCAGCTTTTATGTCCTCGCACTGCAATGAATAATGCCTCTTTTTGCCCCTCTGATAAGTTCTGGATGAAGGGAAATGATTAACCTTCAGCCAGTCTGTCCCACATAGCTAAATGTTTTAAAGGTTATGTTATTAGCAATTATGTTAGTAAATAATGCTGTGAAACTCTCTGTTCTTGCTCCCTGACCTTCCTTCACCTCCCCTTGTACTTTTGAATTGTCTTTAAGATTGGTCTGGAAATTGGTCTTTTGCTGAAAAAACAAACTATGTTTCTTGGGAATAGTAATTAGCTGTTGTATTCATCAACAGTCCTTCAGATAATGGGAAACTGCATCAGTAGATGACACAGAAATGTAAATATCATTAGTGGCATCAGCGGAGGGCAAAATAACTCTAACGACTGCAGTACATGTCGGAAGATCTAACAGGAATAAAAATGACCCTTCAAATTTAAGTGACAGGGTTACTGAGATGGAAGAGAGAACATCTACTTTGGAACGGAAAGCTGTTAGTGGGCAGAAAAATACGTACAGAAAATGTCAGGACAAAGGTGGAACTAAATGCCTCCAATTTGTCCCTTTGTGAGTGGTTTCCAAGACTTAACAGTACGAAGATTGTATGTTTCCTGGAGGGGGATAGAAAAGGGAGACCAATCACCCCATTCCAGGAAAGTATGCTGCAATTGTTAAAACTGTCTTTCCAAGCTAGAAATCAAGAGATTATCCACTTACACAATTGAGAAACAATGCAAATGGTTTGATTTTCTATCCTGTTCATAATTAGAGAAAAAAAAAAAATTACTCCTTTGAGGTGAAGCATGTTTCCATTGTGGTGGCTTACACAAAAGATGTGGATTACCTAACGCAATGACTAAAAATCCAAAGTATTAATTGAACAGATGATGATGGTGATTAATGATCTTATACTGCTATTACCCATAACTCAGACTGCTCACTCAAAATGAAATTGGAGCTGAATTTGGGGGAAAAAAAAAATGTTCTTGTACTTATTCTACACTGTGTTTTCTGTCAGCTCTTGTAGGACTGTTCTCATTGGATTAATCTCTGGAAAAGACTTTTGGGAAGATCTACGATTGATTAAGAGAAGAATGTGAATGGCCATTGCCTACCAGGGCAGGCAGAATGCAGGTATTGGACATGGGTCATATGTAAATAGGAATATTAAATGGTAAGCTGGTACGTTCTGAGCTGGGGCACTGATTTCCCTTACATACTCAGATACAAAACCATTTTCCTGTCTCACATAATGTTTAGTGTAACTGATAATGAGGCAATGTATGTCATTCTCTCAATGTTGAAAATTCATAACTTAAAGTAGTGGCCACTGTTGGTAAAATATGTAATCATCCCTCAGGTTGAAAGCCTCTGCAGAGGTGTCACCTGCCCCAGCTCCTTTGGCTATTGTGTGGAAGCCAGAGAACTGCTAACTGGAGCTGACTTCAAGTTGGAAATAAAGTTTTAAAATAAAGAGCTAATTCAAAGTGCAGTGACTGTTGTGTTAGTTGTGTTCAATACTGAGGGTGCTCAAAAGTGCTCAACCCCTTTCTGTATCATCTTGATCCGTCACATGTGAAATATGTACATTTTAATGGTCCTAAATGGGTAAAACGTTGTTAAGCATTAGCTAGGAAAGTGGGAATCTTAACATGTCAAAGATCTGAGAGTCTCCAGCAGCCCTGGTCTCATGCAGGGATCTGAGCCCAGTGCATCTATGTAGGAATAACTCATATTTTCAAAAGGCTTGGATTCCTCGCGTAGTGATGGCCCCATCTTCTTTTTTATCTCCACCAGTTTTAGCTCTTGCTACCTCAACAATGCAAACGTCCTCTTGCCTGACCAGTTGTATTGATGCTAAACTATCAAGAATAAGTCAATCCGAGTTGTTACTGTTTCAACTTGAAGTAATATTTTAGCTCAATGGCAGGCTATTTCTTAATTACCATGGAAAAACAGTTACCTAGATAAACAGCTTTAGAGACGCTACATTATTTCTGGTTTTAATGTAGGTTTGATGGTATAGATCAAAAAAGAATGGACCAAGATGGATGTGGTGAAAAGGATACTATCTGTGTGACAGATAAATTTCCCTGGCACTTCTTTCTTAAACCCTTCTCTGGATCTTTTGTTTTGCAGATCTAATTGCCCACTTGAGTCAGTGGCTTTGTGTGAAAGCAAAGCGCTTCTCTGGCCAGGCAGTACCATAAAACCCCTGGAAAAGTGTGTGTAGCATATTTTTTAGCACCCTAAAGGGCAACAGATCTGAGAGGTGGAGTTTTGAATTAATACATTACAACTGGCAGTTGACCTATCTATAACATCTCAGCCATACCATATCAAGACTCCACAAGTCCTTGGTAATCACAGGTAAAATTTGACTCTCCTTTCGACCTTCCAATGTCTACGACAATGCTAAAAGTTGGCACAACTTGATACTGCTTCTGATTGTGGGATCATTTAAGTCTTGTAAACACAGGACTTGTTTTGTTGACAAGTTCTGTGTGGGTTGGGATGCTCAAGTGTCAAGGTTTTACAGCAGTGCTCTTGTGCACACATTTGAGCCATCATTTGTGCTTGGCTGCTGCTTGCTGGCAGATTGGCCATAGGTCAGATGTGGAAGGACTCTGTTGATGAGAGTCCAATCAAGAAACAACCGGCAAAAGTGAAGTAGCGGATGCGTTAAGAGCTTGTGCTTTGCCATCACACCAGGAGCAGGATTCAGAAACCCTGGCTATGAGTCATGTGTCAGACTTGAGGTGACCTCGGGGACTTCAGCACGATTATCATAGAATCATAGAATGGTTTGGGTTGGAAGGGACCACAAGGACCATCTAGTTCCAACCCCCCTGCCATGGGCAGGGACACCCTCCGCTAGACCAGGTTGCCCAAAGCCCCATCGAACCTGGCCTTGTACACTGCCAGGGAGCGGGCATGGACAGCTTCTCTGGGCACCCTGTTCCAATGCCTCACCGCCCTCACAGGGAAGAATTTCTTCCTAACATCTAATCTAAATCTCCCCTTTTAGTTTAGACCCATTCCCCCTTGTCCTGTCACTCCCTGCCCTTGTAACCAGTCCCTCTCCAGCTTTCCTGTAGGCCCCTTTAGGTACTGGAAGGCTGCAATTAGGTCTCCCTGGAGCTTTCTTTCCTCCAGACTGAACAACCCCAACTCTCTCAGCCTGCCTTCACAGGAGAAGTACTCCAGCCCTCTGATCAACTTTGTGGCCTCCTCTGGACTCACTCCAACAGCTCCATATCCTTCTTGTGTTGGGAGCACCAAAACTGAATGGTTGCTGTGGAACAGGTACAGGTTGTTGTGTGTTGCAACATCAAATAATTTTGTACCATAAGAGGAAAACCCTGCCCATATAATTCAATGGGAGCTTAGTCTATGTGCATCGTTCTACCTGATGTGCTTTTTCCCTTTAGTGTACTTCTGATTAAATATACTTTAGTTCTGTGTATAAGTACTCAGACAAAATAGGTAATAATCTCGGGAGAGTCATACACAAGTACTGTGTGTTGTGCATAATGGTGAATAATAGGTGTCTCACTTTGTCCCAAAGAACAGAGCAAACTGTAGCCCACATGTCTTGAAAGTGGTCTCTAATTGGATTCTCTCATCTGTGGAAAGAGGGGAAGTGAAAATAACCCGTGTCAGGTTGTCTTGACCTAAATATACAGAAGAAGGTAATGGTTTCGGAAGTACTGAAATACCTTTAAAACATTTTTAAACATAATCATGTAGAAGTGACCACACATTAAGGCACTTGAAATGACTAATTCTCTCTGGGAAGCTTGCTGAGAGCCTTCCTGTCTGGTTAGGGAAAGTTAGTAAAAAACTGATCGAAAGATTTGGTACCAGCAGTTCATGTTACTTGCAAGCTCTGGAAGACTGGAATTTCCTAAGCCAGCTTGAGGGAACTAAAAGTGGAGATATATATAATCAAATCCCTGGTCTGCAGCTCATTTAAACAATGCAAATATCCCTTTTTAAAAAAATCGTCCCATGCAGTAAATGTGGAAGGAAAAGTGAAATCTTTGTCATAACAGTCCTGATTGTCTGCTCTCTGATTACTTTGTGCCATGTCTGCATCTTTGCCAAGATACAGCAGCTCATCCTGGAAACCATTTCCAGGCATATGAATGTGTAGTGGGCTGACCCAGGCTGGAGACCGGGTGCCCACCAAAGCTGCTCCGTCACTGCCCTCCTCAGCTGGGCAGGGGAGAAAAGGTGTAATGAACAGCCCACAGGTCGAGATAAGAGCAGGGAAAGGCTGTTCACCAGTTACTGTCCTGGGCAAAACAGATCAGACTTAGAGAGGAATTCATCTGATTTATTACCAAGCAAACACAGAGCAGAGCAGTGAGAAATAAAACCAAATCTTAAAACACCTCTCCCCCCCCCTCCCTTCTTAACTTCACTCCAGATCTCTCCCTCCTCCCTCCCAGCAGCACAGGAGGACGGGGATGGGGGCTGCAGTCAGTTCAGCATACAGTGTCTCTGCTGCTCCTTCCTCCTCAGGGGAAGGGCTCCTCACACTCTGCCCCTGCTCCAGCCTGGGGTCCCTTCCACGGCAGACAGCCCTCCACCAACTTCCGTGTGAGTCCTTCCCATGGGCTGCAGTTCTTCACCAACTGCTCCCATGGGTCTCTCCTACACAGTGCAGCCCTTCAGGAGCAGACTGCTCCAGCATGGGTCCCCCATGGGGTCACAAGTTCTACCAGCAAACCTGCTCCGCCGTGGGCTCCTCTCTCCACGGTGCCACAGGTCCTGCCAGGAGCCTGCTGCAGCACAGGCTTCCCATGGGGTCACAGCCTCCTTCAGGTGTCTCCATCTGCTCCAGTGTGGGGTCTTCCAAGCAGTGCAGGTGGAATGTCTACACCCCATCATCCTTTCTTCATGGGCTGCAGGGGGACAGCCTGCCTCACCATGGTCTTCTCCAGGGGCCGCAGGGAATCTCCTCCTCCCCCTCCTTCTTCACTGACCTTGGTGTTTGCAAAGTTTCTTACATATTCTCACTCCTCTCTTTGGCTGCAAAAGCTCCCATGGCTGTTTTTTTCCCCTTCTTAACTCTGTCTGGCACTACCACTGTTGCTGATGGGCTTGCCCTTGGCCAGTGGTGGGTCCATCTTGGAGCTGGCTGGCATTGGCTCTATCAGACACAGGGGAAGCTTCTAGAAGCTTCTAGCAGAAGCTGACATCTCTGTTTGCCCCCGTCCCTGCTACTAAAACCTTGCCACACAAACCCAAAACAGAATGACAAGAAAGTAATAAGGATCAGTCAGCATGGAGTCATGCTTGGCCAACCTGATAACCTTCGACAATGAAATGACTGGCCTGGTAGATGAGGGGAGAGGAGTGGATATTATCTACCTGGACTTCTGTACGGCCCTTGACACTGTCTCCAGAGGATTCTCCTAGACAAGTTGTTGATGTATGCGTTGGCTGAGCAAACCGTGAAGTGGATTCAGAACTGTCTGAATGGACAGACCCAAAGGGTGGTGATCAGTGGCACAATACCTAGGTGGATGCCAGTGACTAGCAGTATACCCCAGGAGTCAATACTGGCTCCTTGAACATCCTCATTAATGATCTGGATGATGAGGCACAGCACGTTCTCAGGAATTTTGCAGATGACACAAAACTGGGAGGAGTGTCTGATAACCGAGGGTCATGCTGCCATCCAGAGGGACCTCAACAGGACAGAGAAATGGAATGACAGGTACCTGATGAAATTCAAGGGGAACAGCAAAGTTAGGCACCTGGGGAGGAACAACTCCAGACATCAATATATGTTGGGGCCTGTCCAGCTGGAAAGTAGCTTGGTATTATGGGAGCTGGGGGGCCTGGTGGACATCGCATTGAACTGAGCCAGCAGTGTGCCTTCATGGCAAAGGTATCCTGGGAGGCATTAGGAGGAGTGTTGACAGCCAGTGGACAACCTCAAGTTGAGGAAGTTGATCCTGCCCCTCTCCTCGGCACACCTGGAGTACTGTGTCCGGTTCTGGGCTCCTCAGTACAGCAGAGACATGGATGTACTGCAGAGAGTCCATTGAAAGGCCATTAAGATGACTCAGGGACTGAAGCACCTCTCCTGTGAGGAAAGGGTGAGAGAGCGGGGACTGTTCAGCCTGAAGAAGAGAAGGCTTGAAGTCATCTCATCAATATATATAAATTCCTGCAGGGAGGGTGCAAAGAGGGCAGAGCAAGGCTCTTTCCGGTGCTGGCCAGTGACAGGACAAGAGACAATGAGAATAAAATTAAATACAGGAGGTTCTGTCTGGACTTCAGGAAACACTTCTTCACTGCGAGTGTGACCAAGCACTGGGACAGGTTGCCCAGAAAGGTAGTGTAGTCTCCATCCTTGGAAATATTCAAAAGCTATCTGGACATGGTCCTGGGCAGCTTTCTATAGGTGATGCTACTTGAGCAGGGGAGTTGGACAAGATGACCTCCAGAGGTCCCTTCCAACGTGCACCACTCTGTGATTCTGTAATGGCAAAGAAAGTGACGGATGAGTGTGAGCATGTGTGTGCACATAGGCTGAGCAGCCCCTTCCCATTGTGTGCAGGGGCACTGGAGGGAGGAGGATGGCAAGGCATGTTTTGTTGGAGAAGGGGGTGCAAGCAGCTCTCTGAAGGGGATGAAACCTGCGTGGTGCACCAGGAGCTACCTGAGGGGAGGACTGCAATGTCACACAAGGCACAGGCAGCTGTGTCCCTGAATAACATGAAATCTGTGTTTTTTTCAGGAGGCAGCCTGAGGATCCCTGTCAAATGTTGACGGGTTTCCTCCCCCGTCTGCTCCACCCAGACCGTCTGCTGTCACGTGGCTGGAGGCACTGGAGCTACTTGCTGCAGTCCATGGTGGCTCCCCAGCTCTCAGGCACTTCCCTGGCAGCTCCCCTCCCTGCTGCCTTTGCGGAAAACCTGCCACTTCACCTGCCGCATCCCCGCCAGCCAAGTGTCTCAGAGGGATTTCCTCCGGCAGTGCCCTCCAGCAGCTGCAGGGCCACAGAGGCTCCTCAGAGGACATGTATCCTCTCAGCCCAGCTAGCCATTGGTGGTGGGTGGTCATTGTGAAGAGTTTTCAGGCCTTCTCTGAAGCGTCAGGGGAGAGTGATGAGCGACAAGTATCCATCAGCTCCTCTGTCCCAGAGCCAGCAGTCAGAGCAGCTGGGGATCAAACCAACACCATGGATGTGCTATGCAATTCCTTCTTGCATTTGGCCTTCAGGTGCTCCAGAGACCAAGGTCAAGGAGCGGCAGAAGTCTGTCCAGGCTTCCCTCGCATACTGTGAGCTGCTGGCGATTGCCTGCAGAGGAAACGCTGTGAGTTTGTACCCACAGGTACCAGCCATTAGGAGTTTTGAGGAACAAGGGCAGGAAATGGTTGTTAGGAAGATGTTGCTGTATTCCTTTGTGGATAATGCACCAAAGGGATGGGAAGGGATAGTAGCCATAACGTCTCTGTGATGAGGTAGGGAAAAATCAGATGTTCTGTTGTCCAAAGGAAAATACCTGGACATCACCATGACCCTTTCATGCCACCAGCTGTCTAAAACTCAAGAGATGACTTGTATGACTTGTACAGGCACCACTCATAAGAGCCACTGTTGCCTCAGTAGTGGCTGATTGACCTTAGTGCCCCACCAACTAACTGGGAAGTTATGGGGACAGCTTCATGGATTGTGGTATTTCCTTTCTATGGACTCACTGCCTTTTCCCAAAGCTGCACCCACAGTATCCATTAACTCATTAAGCCACCACAGATGGTGAGATGATGCCAGGTACGGTACTGCCCGAGGTAAGGGAGCAGTAGGAGGTTCCATGTTAATATCAGGAAAAACTTTTTCACTGTGAGGGTGACAGAGCACTGGAACAGGCTGCCCAGAGAGGTTGTGGAGTCTCCTTCTCTGGAGACATTCAAAACCCGACTGGACACGTTCCTGAGTGATGTGCTCTAGGTGGTCCTGCCCTAGCAGAGGGGTTGGACTGGATGATCTTTCGAGGTCCCTTCCAACCTCTGTGATTTAGAGGTAGGGTTACGCGCTAATTTTGCACAGCCGTGTGCATGCTTTAAGCACAGCACACTTTATAGCGTTTACTGGATGAAGACGTGTAATCACAAAGGTGAATGAAGGTGATGGGGGAGGACTTTGCCAGTGTTACACACCTTTCAGTGTAATAGGCTGTTCTTGTATTTCAAAGGCATTCAGTGCAGGAGAGGGTGTTAGAGTTTTTATCCTTGTAGACACGGACTGATTACAGTCACTTAGATCTGATAAGACCTTTGGATGCTAATATCAACAGATATAAAATGGCTCCTGATTGCAAGCGTGGGTGTAAATACACTGCTAATTCACTTGCTTTCTGTAGGACAGACCTGCGTCTCTGAAGAAATAGAGAAGGATGCTGTAAAAACAGCTACATATGCTGTGGAGGAGGGGCAGAGTACAGAAATGTCCCCAGCCAGCCCCCCGAGAGCAAGGCATCGGTGCAAGCCCAGTCTCTGAGCACAGGCTCAGACCTGGCCCTCTGCCCGCCCTCACCTTGCCTGCACTCTGCCTGAGTGACCACCCAGGGCAGCTCTCTTCAGACGAAGATGCTGCTTACCATCTGCCAAAGACGGGCGTAACCTTGCCACTGGATTTGGAGGGCACTGGTGCATAATTAACCAGTGCATTCCTGGTCCTTCCCAGCCCATCACAGCCACTCACTGGAGAGGCCCCATCCCTACATCCAGCATCAAGTGTGAGGTACCGTATGTGCTCCACTGAGGGTTCTCCAGCTGACAACGAAGGTGCCTGGGCCGTGTGGCAGGCTGCTGTGCAAAAATTTTTACTGCACTTCCACCAAAGAATACACCTTTCACTGGTGTGGTAGTATGGAAGGCACAGGGACAAGTTTTCTGACAGGCTTTTTTCTCCTTCCTGCAAAGCACAGGCCTTTTCTGCAGACTCCGGTGGTGGCTTGGGTCCCCAGGGTACCACCCGTGTGGGGACTCTCTTCAGCCAGGCCTGTTACAGCAGGCCCCAGGACAGGCAGGTGACGATGCTGCTCAAGGAGGAGCCGGTGTGCCCCCCATGTCCCTGTGTGCCACACCGCAGCCGGGCGGGTGCAGCTTGTGCAGTGCCACTCTGACCCAGGGTAAGGACTCTTAGGTAAGAACATCCCTGGGCTTCCAGTCGATCCCAAGTGCCCGCTTTCCACAACTCATTTTCATTTCCTGTTCAAGCAGAAATCTTCAGTTGAAGCTGCAGGATATGGGCAGCAGAGTCCTCATCTGGACTAACAGCTCATCCCAGGTGCGGACACTTGAGTTGGACAACCCCTTCACCCACCTCTCTACGGAGAGTGAGTGCAGGTCAGTCCAGGACCCTCGTCTGCTGCTTTCATGGTCTCTGAAAAGGAGCAGTCAGCCATTGGTGTACACTCAAAAGTACCTTGTGTTTTGACAGGAAGCTGCAGTGTGGCAAGATGAGTAATTAATTAGCCTTGTGCTGCCACAAGCATTTCCAGTCCCAGCTGACACAGACTAATTAAGAACCTCCCTGTGGTGTCTATTTTAGATAACCATTTACTTTGGTACAAGCTAGCAAAGGCTTTTCTAACGGTTTATTTCACAGACAACTCATTAGATTAATTTATGGAGCAAATAGCAGGAACTTGAATAGACATTTTGAGTTCCCAGCCACCAAAAGCCCAGAAAACTTTGCTGAAGAGTGCTCTTATTTTATCAAGGCAAAACACTTGCTTCCTTCTTACTTTTTTGTATCATGTCACTTGCTCTCAGATGCTACCTTAGCCCAAGTCCAGAGGCTTTCAAAACTGAAGGTGACCTTGTGAGTGCTGTTTAATGTCCTGGTACCTGGTACATGCGTTGTTCAGCAGAGGAATTTGGGGTGCCTCCAGACCGAGCACCGTGACTGCTGAGTGCACCTCGTTACCAGCATTGTCTGTTTTGCCATCTCCATAGAGGTTGAGGAGCTGAAGCTCATGCTACGGTTGTAATGTTATGATCTCAGCATCTGTGATGATGGGAAACAGTGACGCATGTGCAGCTCCAGGGGTTTTGCAGGGCATCCCACCAAGCCTAAGAGAACCAGAAAAGGGCCTTCAAATGTCAGGCAGGAGTGTCCCTCCTTTCCACATTAACTTTCAAATGTTAAGTGTGGGAAACTGCGGCGGGTCAGCAGATCCCTTGGCAGAGCGTGAGGCATCTGACCTCGACCAGACTGTTATGTACCCGTGAAGATGCAGAACTCCCTGGACAGAAGAAAGGTAAACAACTTGCTGGAGCTGAAAGAACTTGTGAGACCACAAGATAAGGAAGTTAGATGAGTTTGGGTAGAGACCGATGTGTATGGCTGTGGCCAGTGGTTAATTGTGTATGTGCAATAAGCACCAATGATATCACGGCACGTATATGCAAAAAGGTATAAAAGCTAGCTGTGAAACAATAAAGGGAATGTTGCCTTATGTGCCGTGTCCGTCTCAACAACGACAGTTAAGCTTGACCCTGCCTAAAAAATGCACAAGTAGTTTGTCTTTCGGATGCCGTGGGAGCCTCAGATGTAGTCTGGGTCAGATTAGGGACATGGGTTTGACAGTGAACCCAGAAGCAACCTGGTCATTTCCACTCTAGGATCCGTCCTAATGGGAAAACAAGTGCAGGAGGATTTAAGCTTCCCTTACTGCCTCTGCACTGCCTCCTGTTTACAAGGTATAGCTGTGTGGGTGAAATATCTGATTCCAAATCAAGAGCAAGTAGATGGCAGCAAGGATGGCAGATTGGACCTTATGTAGCAAGGGATCATGCAGCTTGGGAAGGGAATTGGGGCTTTGGACAGGGCAGGAGAGCAAAGAACATGAGCTGGAACATCTTGCTGGGGAAACAGGGTGGCACAGCAGCAGCAACAAAACTTTCTGTGTGGTTTTCAGCAGGGTACAGTTCTCCAGGCAACTGAAATCAAGTACTTCTGTCAGCGCTAAAATTAATTGGGAAAGTCTTTTTCAAATTAATGTTTGAGCATCTAATATCTTTTCTTTTTCTTCTGTGGGAATACTAGCCAGTTCCCTGTACTCAAACAGTGGTAGAAACTTAAGTTACAGCCTCAGAGATGTTTTTTTCTCCCACGTTTGGTTGAAATTGGGCTGTGGATTTGCATACAGAATAATTTAATTGGCGAAATTGCTAAAGCAAGTCATCTGCTCAGAGCCACCTGCTCAGAGGTGTACAGATCGTCTTGGCTTGATGATAAAGGGGAGCGTTGTCTGCCTTTTCTTCCTAAAATGCTTTCTGAAACTAGAATCCCTAGATTCTGATCTAAATTAACTCATAGGCAGTGAAAACTCAAAAACATTTGTGGAATTATCAATTTGCATTTCTCAGAACCTAATGGTGTGTAATTTTTGCTTCATTCTCCCCCACCCTCAGCAATTCTATATGAGCAGAAATGGGCACATTTTCCCTGTTTCATGGCAACAGAGCTGTGCAGTGGAGGCTCCACAAAGCCACACACCCCGCAATTTTTATCCCCTGTTGCAGTCTGGTGGTGTGTAAGGTTTTCCTCCCCAGCCCTCTCTGACCCTTTTCGGATGCAAGCAGCTATAGCGAATATCAAACATGACTTCGTTTGCTCTAGGTGTCTGCCCTCCCCCTTTAATCTTTGAGGCTGTTGATGATTTCCTCCGTGGCCGGACGCTGGGATGCTGGTGACCCACTTCCTGAGTCTGAAGGCATCATGGAGCACAGGGTAGCTGCGGCGCCCAGCAGCTCTGTTAAAGCTGAGTGCCGACAGCTGGGAGGCAGCAAGGGTTGAGCACAATTGCTTCTAAAGTGAGCACTGCGCACTTACCCTCAGCAGATGCTTCTGCCATAGCTGCGTCACAGAATGTGCTCTCTACTCACGAGGCCAAGCTCCTTGCCGGGGTAAACTGGCTCAGCGCTACCGGCTTCGATTTCCTCCTGCCGAAGAGCGGTCCCTGTGCTCTCTGCCGAAAGCCTCCGAGGATCCTATTAAGAGGGGGATTTCTAGGCTACTTCTTTGAGGAGTGGCTTTACATAAGTGGCCTGCACCACACTGATGCAATTTGCACTGTTGTCCTTTTCTGGCTGATCCTCTGGGCATTTTACTGTGGCCTCCTGAGGTCACTGGCACTGCTGTGCTAAGTCCTGCCTGGGGCGCTCCTCCCTCCCTCGGCAGAGCTCAGCCTGCCACAATAGTAAATTTGTCTGCCAGGGCCACTCAGGTCAACTGCTGGGTGCAGGTGGCAGAGCTGCGATTGTCACTCCTTTCAAAACCAGCAGCTGTTTTGTTTTCTTTTTTCAACTTTTGAATAGCTGTTTCCAAGACTATTGGGTGGTTTCTGAGGATGCTGTGTGCGTAAGACACCCTCCCCAGGTTGCAAATGTAGATGTCCTTTGTGCTTTGGTGTGTTAACGGATGGGGCACTTGGGCATGTCGCAGTGCCTGAGAGTCCTTCTGGCCTCTGAAGTTGACCTGATGTCTGCTGCTCATTTTCCAGAGCAGAAAATCATCATGGCACCATGGGTCTACGCAACATCTTGTGGGTGAGGTAGGTCTAAACTCTAAGTGACCGCAACCCACTGTGCTACAATGAGTTGCTGCAGAGTCACAGCTTCAACAAAGGAAGTATCTAATGGTATTTTAACATTCCTTCAGAGCCTGTCCCCCTGACACAGTATTTTCCGCAGTTCCTACCCAGGTCCTGGCTGCAACACATGTAATCAGGCAGTGTGACAAAGACTGGATAAAAAAAAAATTCTCAGCGACATTTATTTGACAGGTCTATTCACTGTGATCAAAGGCCCTGTCCTGATCACATTGAATTTCGTGGCAATTTTGGTAATAACCTCAGGAGACCAGCATCTGACTCTCCCTGATCTGTGTCAAGACCATTATAGCTTCAGGAGAAATTAAATCCTTTCCCCTGCTCTTTGGGTGGGGTGAAAAGGCGTGTACCATGCTTCCTCTGTGGATGATGCCTGTTCTCACAACTGGCGCTTATCGGAGACAGTAGCTGGTGTAGCGTGTGTCAGAGGAGTGTGCTGGGGCGATTTCTCTCATCGTCATATATTTAGCCGTGAGTCTGGAAGACGGCTTGTACTAGGCAGAGCTGAGCTAAGATTACCTCCGTGATCGTAGCTGTGTATTTCTAGACTGTGCAACCACTGGTGCTGCAGAACCCGGCTTTGAGCTTCCACTTCTTTTTATTCTTTTATTCTTTTCCTAGCAGACGTGGTAGGGGAATGGGTGTTGCATTGGTTTCTCTGTGTTCCCCCAAGATATATATTTCTGTAATATGTCTCAAATATACCTAGGGAAAAGGAATGAAATTCAGCAGTATGACTGGGCGACCAGAACAAATCCTTTGCTGGTGGTAGCTCTTTCCTCCTTCATGTTAGCACTGAATTTGTTCTGGTTTTCCTGAAATGCCTTTAAACACTTCATTTCTTTTTTACAGTCAGCCAAGATGGTCCCTTGTGTGAAAGTTAGCTTTGGGAAGAAAGCACTAAGCCTCTTATGACAGCAAAGCTGTGCCTGCGTTTAGACATTCCATCACCCTCTGTGGTATTTGAGCTGATTCCTCTTTTTATGCCTATCACCTTCTCATTTCCTTTGGCTGGGATCCCTGCTTCTTTCTGCTGAAATGTTTGGAGGGCAGGCAATTCCCTGGCTGCCTGCAGATGAAACGAGATCAGCCTTGGGCGCTGAGTTGTGTAACAGCTGCCCACTGTCACTACAGAGCCAATTTTGGGACAGTGTCATCAGCTTTGTCAATCCATATGTCCCAGGGAGATTTTTACTGGATCAAAGCTTAAGCGCACATTAACTGGATCAAATTCTTAAATGTACATCCGAGATCTGAAGTGATGGATGGGACACCCAACTTCTGTTAACCAAACCCTGGTCTGTATATGAACGTGTGTCAATGAGCAAAATAATTTTTAGTGTTCTCTGAAAATTTTGCTCTGCATTTTAATAAAGCTTGTAGCTGTGAGGTTTGTGCTTCTGAAAAGCATCTCACAAAAAGACCGGTATGAGTAATATTCAGGCTTTCATTTGGACAGAGCAAGCGTAAAAAGGCCCGGTGGAAGCTTGCAAAGGTATATCGTAGCTTTCTAATAATAAAAATGTCTTACTTATCTTAGATGTGGGACGCTGTGTCCTGGAAGATGTCCTGTTGTTACCTAACAGCAGAGCCTCCTCCAGTGAGGGCATGCCCTAAATTGCTCTTTGTGTTTGAGTTCATTTCCGAACAAGGTGACAAGACCCCAGCGCTGGTAGGTCAGCAACACACAAGCTGCATCAGATCCCAGCGGATTCTGCTACGACGATCAGCATCAGACTGTCTTGTCTACATGTGCCAGGCGGGCGATGGGCTGCCGAACAGCATGCATAGCTCAGACAGCTCTTGATTTGCCATGGTTTGCACAGACAGCTAGGTACCTGAAACACCATGTGCTTCAGATGAGTTGTCTGCCGAGACCCTGTGACTGAAAGTCTCAAGACTGCGTTTGTGTATACTTCTCTTTGCCTAAACACAAAAGCATGATAAATTCAGCTTGCTTCAATTACCTGGTTTGTACAAGTTACATTTTTGTAGGATATTCTTCTTTCAGCCTAATAGTGGCTTAACTTCATCCATTATCTTAATATTTCTTTAACTGTTTCAATTTAAATAAGAAACCAACCATTTCTAGTGCAGAATTTGCTGAGTGATTGTGGTGTGGGCCTACTCAGTAGCTCATGGTCTGACATTAGCTCTAGGCCACTGCTCAATAGGCTTCTGAGCATCCACAACATGACAGCTGCCTTCAGGGCAGCCAAAGCAATGAGAACAGTAATGCTTATTTATTTTATTTTAAAAAGCCATCTCATGTTGTAAACAAACTAATAGACATACCTTAGCTAGATGTGCAGCATTCATAAATCGGTACAAGCAGCTCTGTTCCTTTGATAAAGTCAGTTGGTGTATATTGATTTGCAGCTTCCACTGATCAGACCTGCCTGCATGAGATTACCCTCTTGGAATTGTCTTGTCTTTGAAAAGTCAGTTTGGCCTATTTCTTTGCAGCGCTGGATAGCTTTTAATAGCAAATGTCAAGCCAGCATTCTGGGTGCTTTTGGACAACGGGTTTCGTTATGGAAGTTCTCATAATAATTTTTTCCAGCAATAAGCCTTTTTTTTTTTTTTTCAGGCTGGATAAATTCCAGCTCAATTAATTACACTCTGCCTTCATCAATTCCCCCAAAGGTCCAATTAATTCAAGCATTCTTAGCATAAAATTGTTACATCCTGCTACTGTACATGGCTAAACAGCTGTTGTGCTTCCCCCCGAGGACAGATACATCTCAGTGGTGCGTAAACTGAATCCCTTACATCACTCTGCTGCGGTGTGCCCGAATTACTTCAGTGCTCACAGTCCTCCAAGGAAAAGCACATTGGTTACACATACTTTGTCATGGTCTTCCTAGCTGGGCTAGTTTTGCTTGTCCTTCTTCACTGTCTTTCTCATTCAGAAGAGAAAATAGGAAGAAGCGGAAAGTCCTGCTGGTTAAACTCGCTTCTGGACCTTGAACCAGCATAGGTGAGGAAGGTCTCGGAGCAAAGGATGTCATGGCATCAGGGGTGCTGGGCACACCAGGAGGCTTTGCTCACATGGCACATGTTGTTCTGAGTACCTGAGAGGGCGCCCGCTACTGAAGTAATTAATTACGTCTAGGTGGCTTGACAGACCTGTGTCACCAGTGCGTTAGCTGGTGTCCGTCTAGAGTCAAATAGAGTTTTAAAAACCCAACAAGTTAGTGGAGATGAGCCTACAGCTGCAGTAGTGCCTGTTCTTCTTTTTCTTTTGAAAGTGTTTTTGCTGCTTTTTTGGCCAGGTCTCAGTGCGATCGTTGCAGCAGGAGCGTGCTGCTTTGTTGCCCACCCGTTCCCAGGTCTAATGATCTGTTGCGGGTCCCGTGGTTTGTGAAATCCCCTGCAGTGCTCGCGCCTGACCCTTGCTGGCAGACTGGAGCTAGGTGTCCCATTCGGGAGGCGTTTCCAGGCCTTGTCCAGCTTTGCAAAGCTTGCCCCTGTCATAACCACCCTGGTAGAGAGGCTGTTTCAGCATCAGGATTGAAAGGCACAGCCTCTTGTTTTTGTAGTTTGAAAGCTGGAAGGCAAGGTGGTGCCCAGAGGTAACCCTGGGCTGCACCCGGTGGGACCTGTGCACTGCTGGAGCAGCAGCTCATGGCAGGAGGGCTGCAATGAGCGAGGCTCTTGAGAAAATAAAGCTGGGCCTGGGAAGGATCAGAGAGGGAAGTTCCTCCACCATGTTTTGCCCTTTGACCTTCAGGGATCCTATTGGACATGATGTGGGATGTCTAGTGGTGTGTGTGAACCCACAGCATCTGCACCCAGGTCTGCAAGACACAGTAAGGACAGTTTGTTTTGTGGAGCCGCAGTAGGCCAGCATAATCCACACTTCTGTCTCTTCTGTGCCTGTGGATGCACTTATCTTTGAGCCCACGAAGGGGCTCAATCCACCTTCTTGCGTTGCTCGAGGGATAGGGTTTCAGCTGGCAGCCGCTGGGTCAGGCTGGCTTCGGCAGGTGGAGCAGCTCTGGGAGAGAGATGGCTCAGTGCGGGGTGTCCTGCGCCGATCTGTCTCTGATGCCTGTCGGGGTCTCACTCAGTGCCGGTATTCAGCTTCCTTCCTGCATGGCTGGCAGGGGTAGCTGTCATCCTGCCAGGCCCCTTTTCTGACAGTGACACTGACGTCCTCCAGCCGCAGTGCAAAGTGCTGGGCATGGGCTGCAGCCACAGAGGTGGCATGTGCCCAGCCACTGGAGAGCCTGCCTTTCCTGCGTGTGCTGCCGGCATCAGCCAGCTCACATTTCATGGTGGACACAGCCAGCACATGTCCTTCCTGGGGAAAGGCTGTCAGCCCTGAGACTTTGCTTCCTCCAAGCCTGTTCACTTTCAAGGTGTGATGTGGAGCAACTGACCCTAGGGTGGAGAGATACTTAAAGCCATTAGGAAAACAGGTTTAATTTCACATGTGGAATTGGGCAAATTGGATCATTCCAGAGTTCCTTACATGTAAAAGTGGAACCATACCATCTTTTTATTCATCTGCCTGTCTTCATGAACACACTTGCATGGCGCTGGGGTGCCATGATGTTGCAATGTCAAAACGTTTCTGATTTCTTGGTGCTAGGGATGTGGATACCTTTGACTCAGCACCCAAGAGGTGGGAGACCAGCACTTCTCAGGGCCAGGAGCACATTTTCTTGCCAGGAGGCAAGCTGGCCAAGGTGAAGTTTGGCAGATGTCACCCACAGTCAGATCTTTTCTGATAGCAGTGCTTGTGAAGGAAGCTGGAACCAAAGACCTGCCCCTCCATTCTCTTGGGAGATGCTTTGAAGCTGAGCTCTACATCTGGCCACCCACTGCACTGTGTCACAGCTGCAAGCAGATGTGCCTCTGCTGTGTCTCCTACCTCCCTGACCCCAGTTCTGACCCTGACCTCTGCCACTGACCCCAGCCCGGACCCACACTTGCTGCTCTGCATCCTGGTGCCTGATAGTGAGGTCCAGCTTGTGCCTGTCCTGTTGTTGCATGTGCTCCCTGCTCACCCCCCGTCTGCAGGGAGGTGTGCCCTCACTGCTCCTCAGCTCCTCTTTCTTCGCCACCTAATCCACAGGTTTGATTCCTCTCCATGCAGACTCCCAGAGCCTCGTGGAAGTCTGCCATCGAGGGGGCAACTCGGTGACCCCTCAGCATCCTAGGACTTTTACTGGGTCTCTCTCTGTGACTGGCTGTCATGGTTTTGCCCCAGCTGGCAGATAAGTTGTACACAGCCGCTCGCTCAGTCCCCCCCATTGGGATGGGGCAGAGACTCAGAAGAGTGAAAGTGAGAAAACTTGTGGGTTGAGATAAAGGCAGTTTAATAGGTAAAGCAAAAGCTGCGCACACACCAGCACAGGAAACCAAGGAATTCATTCCCCACTGCCCACGGCAGGCAGGGGTTCAGCCATCCCCAGGACAGCAGGGCTCCATCACGCGTAATGGTGACCTGGGAAGGCAAACACCATCACTCCGAATATCTTCCCCTTCCTTCTTCTCCCCCCAGCTTTATATGCTGAGTGTGATGTCACGTGGTGTGGAATATCCCTTTGGTTAGTTGGGGTCAGCTGTCCTGTCTGTTCCCTCCTAACTCCTTGTGCACCACCAGCCATCCTGCTGCTGGGGCGGTGTGAGGAGCAGAAAAGGCCTTGGCTCTGTGTAAGCGCTGCTCAGCAGGAACAAAAACATCTCTGTGTTATCAACACTGTCTTCAGCACAAATCCAAACCATAGCCCCATATCAGCCACTATAGAGAAAATTAACTCTATCCTGGTCACAGGCTCTCTTCTTTGCCACACTGTTAGATTCCCGCATAAATGATGACAAAGTTTTGTACATAACCTCAAATGTTTTTGGAAGATGGTACGTTACCTGAGCTGAGGTGCTGGTCTCGTTAAAGGAGGGCCGCAAGGCTATACCCGCCGGCCTCCTCCCTGCACCAGCACCCACTCTGGCAGGGGTAGTGGCCGGAGTCTTCCTCTGCAGAGGAGAAGGGGTGTAAGGAGCTGATGCTGCAGTACCCTGGTGCTTGGGGTTGATGCCAGGAGCTGGCAGCTTTCAGGCCCCAGATGGTGGCTGGTGCCCAGAGGAGCTGCTGAGAGCTTAGTTTTGGGTTACTGGCTGCTCAGCCAGAGCTTAATTTGCTCTTCGCCTTGTGCCAGATAGGGAATCCCCGTGGGGAGCAGGCACTGGAACCAGTCTTTTCCCCTGGGCCAAGGGTATGGGGATATTAAATTGCCATTTTTCAGGATGACCTCCTGCCTCTGTGCAGTCATTACAAGAGTCCAGAGGAGATGCAGCTCCCCTTGCTTTCTTCCTCAGCTTTCCCACACTGGTACAGTCTCGGTTTTCTTCATCTCCCCGTGATCTTCTCCTTTCTCCTTAGTGTCTGCGTGACACAGATCCATACGGATTTAAGAGAATATCATTAACCTGCAGCACTACAGAGGGCCTATGCTTCCTTAAAACCATGCCACTTTCTATTTTTACCATCTCTGAACAACAGGCGCCTCAGACCAAGCTGAGGAGGTCTGACCTGCTGCTGTGCACTGATCTCGGCTGTTGTCTCCCTGCTCAAGCCCTATCCTGCCAGATAGCCATTCAGAGATGGCTTGGAGTCCAGGTTGTGTCTGTTCAGACTGTGGCCCCGTTACAAATCTGTAGCAATACAGCATCTAAAAAGGGTAGGAGGAGACTTGTGTATTTGGATATGCATATGCAAATGAGGATGCCGGGAAATTTAAAGAAGAGTATGGGATTTTGTTCTGTTTCTGTATTTCAAATTCCCTTCTTCCCTCACCCTCATCTAGTTTTTCTCCTCCTGCTTTCACAAGCGCTGCAAGAAGTGAGATCACTTGCCTTGCGACACTATAAATTTCATGTGGTACAACACGAGCGCGCTTGTACTCCCCTTACAGTGCATTGTAAGTTTGTCTTGTTCACGTGTTTTTTTTTTCTAAACAAGAGTCTGATAATGGTTTGTACCATAAGAGAAAAAAAAAAAAGATCCTTCATTTTCATCCTCCCCAATCTAGACTGTATTTTCCTTATTTAATGGCTGGATAAACAAGTGTTTACTGCATTTATTTAATATGGCTCTTTTCCACTCAAAGATGATGATATCCATTTACGTTAAATTTTGGCATATATATTGGGAGGGAGGCATGTAGTTTGTTTTGCCTCGGAGGCAAACCTTCACAGCATTTACCAGCCCCTGTGCTGGCAGCCAGTTTAATCACACGTCCATTGTGGTGACTTAAGGTCCAGTGTTTTCATGGGATGCACATGGGGCTTCAAAGCCATTTGTAAACTGCATTGTTGTGAATGTCAAAATAAGCTACTTTGTCTGAGAATTAAAAAAAAAAAATATCTTTGACACTGTGGGATCCAGCTAGACACCTACCTTTCCAAACTACAGGAATTCTAAAATTAAAATTTGAAGTGAAATAAAAATCAAACTTTGAAACTTTGTCGTGGTTTTACTCCAGTCGTTGGCTTGGCACCACATAAATGCTCGCGCCGTCCCCCTCATCAGGAAGGGGGAGAGAATCGGAAGAGTGAAAGTGAGAAAACCCGTGGGTTCAGACACAGACAGTTTAATAAGTGAAGCAAAAGCCGCATGCACCAGCAAAGCAAACCAAGGAATTCATTCCCCACTGCCCACGGCAGGCAGGGGTTCAGCCATCCCCAGGGCAGCAGGGCTCCGTCACGCGTAATGGTGACTTGGGAAGGCAAACGCCATCACTCCGAACGCCGCTGCCCCCCCTTCCTCTTCCCCCAGCCCCTTATAAACCGAGCATGACACCATGTGGTGTGGAATATCCCTTTGGTCAGTTGGGGTCAGCTGCCCTGTCTGTCCCCTCCCCGCTCCCCGCACACCCCCAGCCATCCCGCCGGCGGGGTGGTGCGAGAAGCAGCAAAGGCCTTGGCTCTGTGTGAGCATCGCTCAGCAACAGCAAAAACATCTCTGCACTATCAGCGCTGCTTCCAGCACAAACCTAAAAAACACAGCCCCATGCTGGCTTTCTTGATGAAAAGACTGTCCTAAGTCCCCAAGTTTCACCTTGAAAGGCCGCCTTAGCTTTTCAATTGTCTAATGCTCGAAGCATGTAGGTTGTACTTGTGTGAGTGAAAACCAGATCTTTTTGCAGCAGTTTTTCACTTGGGTGTTCAAACTGATGCAGAGGAATATAAGGCATAGAAACAGATTCGGGTGTTTAATATATTCTCCAGTGAAAATTGCTTATGTAACTTAAATGTATAAAATCAACACAGTTCACACCTTGCAGCATCAGCCCAACTCTCAGAACTCGCCACAGCTGCAGAGTGTGCTGGCTCCCAAAGCTGGGCTCTTCCAAGTCGGCTGTTCAGACATCTAAAGTATATTTGAAAACAAACAAACAAAGCCCTTTCTCCAGTTGCAATGTAATGAGGTGACATGCACCAAAATCTGCATTTCCACTGCATACAAGGAGCAGGGGGGGAGCCTTTCTGTGCACAAAGCTCAGGTGCCGTGGAAGAAAGACAGGACGCAGGTGACCACACACCTTAGCTGTTCTCTGCCTTGTGGTCTCTGCTAGACCTGTGCATCCCCTTTATAAGTAGCTGATATTGCAGTAGGGTATCACTTCAATCCCTGTTTAGAGCTGTTGGCAGTGGTGTTTTTCACCACGAGATAGTTAAGATATCGGGACAGATAATTTGAAGATGAGTCTGGCTAAAGCTTCTGGTAAAATCATTGTGCCCTTTGTATTTCTGTACAAATTTTCAGGTACATTCTTCAGTGCAGAGTTCTGCTCTTGCCTCAGGAGCTTACTCCAGTTCCTGCAGTTCCAAGGGTGGGATGGTTTTTCTGACTTCACCCCCCTCCAGGGAAAGCATGGGTGTCTCAGCTATGTTCCTGCCTGCCATGCAGGACCTCCTGTTTCAAGGTCCTCTGCTTCTGCAGTTAGGGCTGCGTGCTCTGAACACATAGCATTCAAGCACCTGATGCTGCTCAGGATCACACAAAATGATGCCTTTTAAGTTTTGAAATGCCCTTCCCAAGGGTACTGCAAGGAGTCCTGTAAGAATCATGCTGCTAGCATCCCTCTCTGGGGAAGACAGAGCGAGTGCTGGTTTTATTCATCTTCTTTTGAGGCATTAGGCACAGTCATCGTGTGGGTAGACTGGAAGGTGAGACGTTGTGACCTAAAAGGGCAATCTGCATGAAATTCTTGGAAGGTGAAAAGTTCCATGTGTGAGGTTTTGCCTGCTAGTCAGTGTGGAAGGTTTTCACTGCTGTCCTTGCCTATCTTTGAAGGCATGCGATTTAATTTCTTTCCCTTACCAGGACAGTTGCTCTCGCTTTTTCTCCTCGCTTTCCTGCTTTTGTATGTGGCTGCAGCTCCCAATGCAGCTTGTGCCTACTTTGTACAACTCCTGATATCTTGCGATTCAAAACTGCCTTTGGTCTTGAGCAGAGCAGAACCAAAAGCAAAGCACATCACGGCCACAGAGCAATATTGCCTCATGGAGCAGCTTTGGAATAACAACCTTGTTTTCTCACTTTGCTTAACAGCTTCTGTTTCAGACCCTTTTGACCCAGTTCTTCCAGGGCTTGAGAACTCATTGCCTGATTTACTTGATGTCTGCTGCATGGCTCGCTCTGTTCAGTGATTTGGGCTTGACCTTTCCAGTTTCTCTGGCTTCTCTGCGATAAGCCAACCACAGGGCAGCTGTTGGATATCTTCAAGGCAGCAGGTTGCTGATGTGGGCACTGCTCAGCCAGTGCACGCGCATCCCTGCAGCAGCGTGAGGGATGACGGCAGGAGGTACGGCGTGCTGGTAGAAGGCAGCTGGTCTCAGAACCCGAAGGCTTGGCATGGGAGAGCCTGTGCCAGGCAATATTAAATATTACTCCCTGTCCAGAAATAAAACTCTGCAGATACTATTGTGCTGAAAGGTATTTGTCTGTATCTTCCCTTCCAGTTGTTACCCAGAGAACTCCTCAAGGCCACCAGGTAATTTTGCAAATGTTCAGTCTCTTCTGTAAGTGACTGCATGCTGTACACATCTTGTGTTTTTGATTATGATCCTGGTTTAGACTGTCCTTTCATGTCCAGGAGACTGAATATGTGTAGTTTTGCTTAGAGAATAATAATCTTTAAAGGTAAAGAATAATTCTATTTTTAAATCCATTGAAGTGTGTCCTTTGCCCCCCAGAAGCTGATTATTTTTAAAGGTAAAATAGCTCAATAGATTCTAGGGACTAGGCAGCTTAAAGGAGCCATTACAGAAGCTAAACCTTTACTTTCCAAGTTGCTAACTCAATTCTCATTCACATATTAGAAAGCAATGTTGCCATCCGACAGCTGCCTGCAGCACACATCAAAATGAGATGGTGGTTCAAGTCCAGTCCTTGAGGCTGAAGGGAAAATGAAGGAAAGCAGAAGAAACAAGCCCTTCTAACTCCTCCTGCAGGCTGGGACCCTGTGGGCACCCTTGACTGAGTGCCAAGAACAGAGATGGGACATGCACATACGGCATGCTCTGCTTGGAAAGCCTCCTTAGCTCAGTGAGTAAACTCACCCCATCCTTCACAGGTCAGGATGTGACTCATTCTCCAACGTGCTTCTCGACCCCACTAAGCAAACGATAATCTTAAAATGTGATGGGTGCTGGATGCTTTCTGTTAGCTGAGGCATGTGTACCTGGTGGATCAATTGTCTTTGAAAAGACTCTTGTTTAAAGAAGCCTGTAATTTCTGCAAAACTACATGCAATTACTTTGGCATTCCTGCAAGTCCTTACATCTTCCAAATATAACACACTCAAAGGCTCTGCAGGAATAAACAAAGACAATTTAACCTCCTAGATGAATCAGCTCCTGCATTGGCAGAAGCAGATTTGTAAACCAATACAGAACTTATGTGGTGCCACTATAAGCACAGGTGTTGCCTTCAGAGCTTGCCTGTAATCAGAATATTGCCAATTTCATACATTGGTTTCAAGTTACTGAAAAGCTACATGGGGCCTCTAGGAGATAAGAAGATCAGAAAGGAAGGATTGTAATGTACAACACAGGGAACATAATCAGTGATGCCTCAGTTCCAGGAAACAGGAACCCCTGGGAAAATGACTTTTCAAACACTTATAATTACAGCTGCCCACCGATAACCCCAGGCCAGGATGAGATATTAAATTAAGCCCATCAGGTGTGCTGGATGGCACAACCTGGCTGATTTAATGAGTTGCTTCAATAGGTATTCTAACTCATGTGAATGAATCTCTTCACTGCATGACTGATCTCATTGTTAGAAGTCACATTGCCTGGTCTGGCAGATGGAAGCTCAGCTGAGTAAGGCTAAACCATTGGAAAACACCTTTTCTCTAGGCAGAGATGTGGTTCTACCTGCTACTTAAATACTAACCCATTCTTTCTCTAATTCATGAGGGTGTGTGGGAAAATGTGGGCCCACTGCTGAATGAGTTGGCCGCCCTGGTGACAAGGATACAGAGAAGACAGAGTTACTGAATGCTTTCTTTTCTTCAGTCTTTACTGCTAAGGCTGGTCCTCAGGAAACCCAGATCCTGGAGGTAGGAGAGAAAGTCTGGAGAAAGGAAGACTTTCCCTTGGTTGAGGAGGATGAGGTTAGAGAACATTTAGGCAAACTCAACATCTGCAAATCCATGATCCCTGAGGGGATACATCCACAAGTGCTTGGGGAGCTGGCAAATGTAGTAGCTAGGCCACTCTTCATCATCTTTGAAAGGTTATGGAGAACAGGAGAGGTGCCTGAGGACTGGAGGAAAGCCAGTGTCACTCCAGCGCAGAGTCTAGTTGGAGGCCTCTGTCTAGTGGTGTGCCCCAGGGGTCAGGACTGGGTCCAGTCTTATTCAACATATTCACCAATGACCTGGACGAGGGGACAGAGTGTTCCCTCAGCAAGTTTGCTGATGATATTAAACTGGGAGGAATGGCTGATACACCAGAAGGCTGCGCTGTCATTCAGTGAGATCTTGACAGGCTGGAGAGTTGGGTGGAGGAATGTAATAAAGTTCAGCCAAGACATGTGTAGGGTCCTGCACCTAGGGAAGAACAGCCTCAGGCACCAGTACAAGTTGGGGGTTGGCCTGCTGGGAAGCTGCACTGCAGACAAGGACCTGGGAGTCCTGGTGGATAACAAGCTCTCTATGAGAGAGAACACTGTGAGTTCTCGTGGCCAAGAAGGCCAATGGTACCTGGGGTGGTACCAAGAGTGTGGCCAGCAGGCTGAGGGAGGTTATCCCCCCCACATACACACACTCTGCCCTGCCGAGGCCACAGCTGGAGTATTGTGTCCAGTTCTGGGCTTCCCAGCTCAAGAAAGACAGGGAACTACTGGAGAGAGTCCAGTGGAGGGTTACCAAAATGATCAGAGGGCTGGAGCATCTCTTGTGTGAGGAAAGGCTGAGAGAGCTGGAGCTGTTTAGCCTGAAGAAAAGACGACTGAGAGGGCATCTGATCAATGCTTATGAATATCTAAAGGGTGCCAGGTGTCAAGAGGAAAGGGCCAGACTCTTCTCGGTGGTGCCCAGTGACAGGTCAAGGGTCAGTGGGCACAGACTGGAACACAGGAAGTTTCACCTGAATATGGAAAAAAAACTTCTTCACTGTGAGGGTGACGGAGCACTGGGCCAGGCTGCCAGAGAGGGTGTGGAGTCTCCTTCTCTGGAGATATTCAGAACCTGCCTGGGCATGATCCTGTGCAACCTGCTCCAGGTCATCCTGCTTGAGCAGAGGTCTGGACTAGATGATCTCCAGAGGTGCCTTCCAACCCCTACCGTCCTGTGATTCTGTATGGGGATGCTGCCCAGTCTTCAGAGACACAAAAAAAATAGAGTTTGTTATAGTGTTGGTCTTCTCTGGGTGAAAAAACAGCAGAAAAACCCACCTCACATGGAGTTTGCCCATCTCCTCATTCCTGTGTCCTCACAAGTTTTATTTAGAGATACACAATTCACATGCCAGCTGTCCCTTGAGAATGGTTAGTGGCAAATGCAACTCACCCCAGATAAGCACTCTTGATATTTCCTTCTTCTGCTAGCTCTGTCCTCACGCAGGAAAAGCCAAACATCGCACCTCTTGCGTGCACAGCGTGATTTGGGAGCAGAGATACCTGCAGCCAGTGCTGGGAAGGAGAGGTGTGGGACAAGACCTAAGGAGGTGCGTTTCTGTTCAACGTGCAGTCCTACTGTAGCATCAACAGACCCCGATGAAAGCACAAAAAAAGCAAGGGGGTTAATTTTTGTATGCCAGTTCAGGCTCTGTTCAGAAAATGGAACATACTTCATAAAATATGCCTGTGCAGGTACTTAAGCGTATCAGAATATGTTGGACTTGGTTAGTGCTAAAAAATGCCTTCTTGATTCTTTGATTTCCTTCGTTCTCATTATAAAGTAATTGAACAATGAAGCTCAGCTGACAATTTTCAGTGTTTAGACAGCTTTGTTGCTGGTTGCCCTTTATCAAGGACAGTAGTTTTCGTTCTCAGACCTTGGCTTAATCATTGTCGTAGCAGTGTAATTCAGCTTACCCTTGCAGGTGTGAGAGGAGAGTGAGGTCTTCACACAGTTAAAAATTTGTGGACATGGAGTATAAAATAGGTGCTATCTCGCGGCTTCTACTGGCCATGTTAGTTCTGTGTGCTGCTTGAATGCTGCATTCAAGGCTTTTAATAGCAGTAAAAGACATCATCACTTCTGTTAAGAGTGAGGCTGAATACGATGACTGCTACAGTGTAGGGTTTGTGGCCTCTGTCTTTCTTACTTGCACTCCAAAACTTTTACTTTAATATTTTCAAAGAAACATTGTGTGAACTTAGCAAAAAAACTAACTTTTTTTTAAAATTTCAATTTGTGGCAAGATGTGCTTAAACTTATTATAAATGCAGCAAAGTAAGGTACAGGGTTTTTTCTAATTATTTTCAAAGGTGTGACTTTCCATGTGCTGAGATGATCATGTCAGGAAAGACAGTCAAACTTTAGCTGGTGGAGGTGGCCTCATTTTCTCAGGGGCAGGTGCTTTCAGAAGTCTCTGCTGGTGCTCTTTGTCCCCTGGCAGGGACGAGGAGAGTGCCTGATTTGATGCTGACAGTTCTCCACATTCATATGCATACCATTAGTCTTACTCTTTTTTCATGTGGGCCCTTCACGCAACACTACCGGGGAAAGAATAATTTCTTTTAGTGAAACACATGGTTGTGAAAACGTGAGTTATCAGCAGGCTGCAGGCATAGCTTGCTGTCTTCTAAAACTAATTGTAACTCACTTTTATTTAGCACTTGACGTTGTCCATTTAATGCAGCACTGAAGCTTTATACGGGTTTCTAAAGTGTCACTTACAGTTTCATTATCTGACTTCAACAGCAAAAAACAACATAGCTGAGCTATGTTTAACTCAAAAGAAGCAATAAAAGAACATATGCTTATTAAGCAATAACAGAGGAATCCTACTAAGCTATTTCTAAAATCGCTTCCCAAACTAGAAGTATGCATTCTTCAAATGGGTACTGAGTACTCTTTTCCCAGGAGCCAGTCAGTATTTATTACCAGCATTAATGTGGCTGAGATAGGTTGGCAACTGACAGATTCCAGTATGAATGAAGCAGTTTTGAGATCGAGTTATATGTCTTTCTTCCTGCTGGATAAAGACTTCTTAATCTGAATTTGGCTAAAGAAAAATTGTTCACAAACTAACTGGGGGTGAATCTTGCACAGAAAACACAGCCAGGAGTTTATACCAAAGTCTACTGAGATCTGTGTTAAGAAATTGTGTTTTTCTGAGTTTTTACTATTTTGAGAAAACTGAAAATTATATTTATTATACATTCAAATGAGGAGTTAGTGATCTGAGATACAAGCATGTTATATTACGTATTTGTACACAGACTTTGTGCTAATACATATTAACATACCCTATTGTATCTGGAAAAGTAATGAACCAGTTGTTTCTGAATTCTCAACTCTGCTAACATTTCTTGTAAAACCATTCTTTTTATCCAGAAACAAAATTCCCTGTGCAGTATTCTTTTTTCTTCTTTTTTTTTTTTTTCTCTTTTATCTTTTTTTTTCTTTCTTTTTTTTTCCCCTGGAAGGCAGAATTAATGGACCATTCAGAAAGAAACAATCTCTGTGAGGGAAGATGCAAATCAATCATCTGTGAGTGGTTGATGTCACAGAATCACAGAATC